>JARJLE010000036.1:600000-987799 GCA_029289555.1 Mycena latifolia
AAGCTCAGCTGCCCTCTGCACATGCCCACACATTTCTGAAATATCTCCCAGGCGAAGCATACATTCTGCTCTGCTACGATGTACATCCATTTGTGTGAACCCCTCCAGTGCAAGGGAGAACAAAGTTGTTGATGTATCCTGATCACTGTCTGCCAAGTAAACCTCTCCGAGAAATTGAAGAGCTTTGTAAATTTCCAAACCCTGTTTCAGTTTGAGACTGTGAACAAAGAATATGATTGTCCATCTCCATGAAGCATGCAAACCCCAGTGGTGAACATTAGCAAGCCTCTCCAGACAGTAATTTACAGCTTCAATATGTTTACCCCAGGTTAATGCAAGGCAATTTTGAAGGAGATTCTTTGCTGACAATAACTCTCCTGCTCTTATATCAAGAGCTGCTTGGATAGTATCACAGAATATGGCTCCGTTTGAGTACTGCATGTCATGGAACAATGATTTGGCTCTGTCAATAGTAATTTGCACATTGTGCCTTGATGCACCCATTTCCACATCAACCTGTGCCACATTGACCAAGGCCATAGCATGCTGAAATGGGTCTTGCTCAATAGAGTCACTATGAAGAATCTTGATTTGGATATTTCGAGCCTCCGTGTATTCTGATTTCAAGCGGTGAACCTCTGCTTGACAGGTCATGACCTGAAGATTCATGTCCCCTCCAGACATACCGCAGAGATGAAGGCACTCTTGAGCTCTTCTGCAGAGACATATACTGCGGGTATAGTGACCTAGGGAATGACAACACAGGGATTCCATTCGGAGTGCCCTTGCCTCCCTAAAGAGGTCACTAGAAATCTGTGCCTGGCTCTGTGCATTGGATGCATATATTTGCCCAGCAATATAGTCACCACGGCACCATTGAATCCCTGCCATTGAAATCAACAACTCGGACTGTCGCTTGGTGTTCCCAGTTGAAATTGACAATGAGAGCCCAGTTTGCGAGAAGTGCATAGATTTGGCAATGTCATTTCTGTGATACCAATAGTATTCTGCGAGATTATCATAGAACCTGCCTAATTAAAGGTATTTTAGTATTTGTTTAAGACAGTTAACATGTAGCTTACATTCAAGATCAGGATCATTGAGATCTGTGAAATATCCTATAGCCCGATCTACGAGGCTGTCTGCATTGGGAATTGGGTGGTAACTCCGTCCTCCAAATAGCTCTGTGATGAGATAGACCTCGAGTCTGCAGTCATTTAGCTGAGATAGAACATTGGGAATCCGGTCGATCAATTCAGTCTGGCCATGCCCAGTTTGTTTACTGAAACGGTCAAAGTGCCATGTGCAGTAGATGGTATTGACCAGGTCAGGATTATCTTGATTTAATCCATTCAGCAGCATGTTTTGGATGTTGGAAAAATTCAATGTTATTCTAGCCACCATCTCAGGGCTTGAAACAGTTCCAAAATATGTCTCATGAATCTCGAGGAGCTTGTGAAAATGTTTGAGAATTGGTTGAACAATGTGAGGCATAGGGTGATGCATTTTGTAGACATATTCCCGAATAGGTACCAATGTTTTGAGCCGTCTCTGGTCATCTACATAGGCTAGAGAGGTGCGAAGTAGAGCAGCTTTACAAGCAAGGATATTATCCACCGGGAGCTTGCTCTGTAGCAGATCGACATCCGACAACCCGTCGGGCAGCATAGAGAGCAGACTTAACAGCTCACGTGCATAGGGCAAAGATGTGAGTCGAGGGCTTGCAAGAGACAGGGATATTGATTGCTCCAAGTTTGATCCTCTGTCAAGGCCTATAGAGAACAGAGATGTCTTCTCTGTCTCCCAGCGATCCAGCACACTAGAAATACCTTCATAGTCAACCAAATGAGCTACAAGACTGATTGCCAGTGGTAGATTATCTGTCATTTGAAGGATGGTGTCAATGTCTTCACTAGCATGGCCATCATCCGCAATGTCAATGAATACTTCTCGGGAAGCTTCCCGTGTCAGGGGCTTCAATGGTTCAAGAAATGGATGGGTCCATTGGATATTTGCTGGCCTCTCTGCTCCACACATTGTAATCTAAAATGATCTTAGTGTCTGAGCAACAGAAATAGTTCTGTGCTCACAATCAATGCTAGATGATCAACATTTGCAAGCAAGGACAAGAACCTTTCCACTTCACCACGCGATGTTGCTGGCTCCCATAATGTCTCGAGATTGTCCAGAATCAAAAGGCAAGATGGGCTTCTGGAAAAATAACGGATCACTGCCGAGGTGAGGTCTTTGCTTGGCTTCAGCCCTATAAATGCTCCAATATGGGCAGCAAGTTGAACAGTAGTTGAGGCAGAGTCACAAGCCACAAAATAACGATGTTTCTGATATCTTGTAGCAATTTCGGGGTGATGCAGAACAGCTTTTGCAAGGCTTGTCTTCCCCATTCCTCCTGCTCCCAAGATAGCTATCCTGGGTACCTCCTGGTCAAATGTTCTAATGACAGCTGAAACTTCAGATCCACGGCCATGAAATATCTTGGGTTCAGATGGCAGCAATGAAAGTGAGTTGGAGCTGGAATACCAGAAGTTATTTCCAAGTTTATAACACAATTTATTATGCTGACATACCTGCTCTGAGAAACTAAGGTGTTGATCTGTGGATTAAAGTTATTATTTCCAGGCCAAGAAGTGGGTCACACGCACAGAAGATGCCCCGTCGGAGCTTCCATCCGAGAGAGATGAAATCAACTCTAGTACTTCTTGATGTGTCTTCTGGGCATATTTCTGCACTTCCATCATGTCCATCAAAATATCTATACCCTGAATCTGTATGATTTCCGAAGTGTGGGATAATTCAACGAAAAAAAACAGTCAAGATGCCTTGAAAACCTTGAGTGCCTCTTTCAAGCCTGCTTGACAGTCCTTCAACAATATACTCAGTTCACCTTGTCGAAAGAACTGTTTGATTCTGCTCGACTCCTGCTGGGCATCAAAGAAAGTATGAATTTTGTGTAGGGTCCTATGAGAGGGCTGGTCAAGAGGATTGACACCGAGTGGCAGAAAGGAAGTACTCCGTGAATGTCCCCAAATGCTTCAATATGTTTGGTGACAATCCACCACTGGTATCTGAATGGATGAGGAGATGGATAACGGCGTAGAGCAATTCATGGATTTGCTCCAGCAGCTGGGTACAGTCGTCCTTGCGTCTTTTGAGATTCTGTCCCAATTGGGTGAGATTCACCCGGAGAGAATCAGAGCCGAAATTTACTTTTGCAGTAGTCAAAAGGGACTGCACGGTGTTCGTGATAGATCCCAAGAATGGGGTCTTGAGGGTTGTAGAAACAACTGCCAAGGTGGTCAAGACAGTACTCAAACACGCTACAACATTGTTGAAGCGGATTTCAGTGACAGTGGGCTGGGGCATCTGAGAAGCGATGAAAGAGGGCATTGGTCAGAGTCATTCTTTATATTAGGCCCTGTGGGAGATTCAACCCTCATTGGCTGGCAATTTTTGCTCGGCCTGAGACGATCTATCTTCAGACTTCGACTCACTCCATCGCCGGTCCATGTAGCCTCCCACTCCACGGAGGAATACCCAAGATTCCGAGAAGGGGATCAGCCTTTTGCCTTCCTATAGATTATGATTGACCATATTACCATTATCATTGAACTCTAACCGGTCAAAGAACTCTAAGGGAATAAAAGGAAAATGCCGCTCAGTGTTATTTCAAGGAACCCGTATTTAAACTATGAGCTAAGTAAAATGTTGATCATCTCGGAAGCAGCATGATCGAGAAGATTCCGCGGGACTTATTTTTGCGTGCGACCAACACTGTGCGCACCGGAGACGCTGAGCTCGATGAAAATCAAGCCATTGGCGTCCGGAACTCAGTGGTGGAAATGGCCCGGAGTAGAGCCGCACCAGGGCCTATGCAGCAATCTATGCAGTCCGAAATGTGCGGGACATCATGTCGATCAAACCGCAGAGCGCATTTTGTCCGTTTCGCCCGAGGTTGATCCTGCTGCGGGAGAAGGATGGAATTGAATAGAACAGTCCCGCCTGGGAAGATTTTTCTACCACAGAAAAAGTTCGCAAAGCGGCAGGTCGGCCAGTGCGTTTAGTATAGTTTCGTGCGTGCGTATGACGTGCATCGCGACGCGCTGCAAGCGGTCAAAGAAAACTTGGATTCCCCCGGCCAAAAAATCCGTGTATATCGGAGACCGTAGGTGCAGTATGGGCCGTTGCTCGGCTTATTCGTACGGACTTAGCCGTGGGTTGCCGAGCATCCGGCTCAAAGTTGTTGTCCCAGGAAACCATAGCTCGGTGAACGTGTGAACGTGTGCGCTGAAGTCATTTCCATTAGAAAAGGATCCCAAGAGCCGGAGTCAAGCATCTACATGCCATTGCAGGAAACAAACCAAAAAATCATACATCCTGAAAGAAACGAAATAAAAAACAAACACAGTGTCCACCTGGGACCTGCCTATCGTCAATTGTACCCTCAATCCGAACGCCCGCGATCTCGAAAGCAAAGAAAAAGCGCTGGCAAAACGATAACCAGGGGCAGGATGTCCAGGCCCGCGCCCAGTCCCGTCGATCCGTCGAAATCGAGTATCCGTTAAGTGAGGCAGCGGGGTGTCCAGGCCCGCGCCAAACCGTCGAAAGTCGCCTGCGAGATAAAGAAAAAAAGACCAGCGAGGTGAAGCAGGGGGTGTCCAGGCCCGAGCTAAACAAAGCCAGAACGTCCGTGTCCAGTCGGGCGCGTGCGAAGAGCGGGAACTTGAAGAAAGAATGAAGGGGCCCAGCCACGACGACGAAAGAGGGTGGGGTAGGAAGGAAGGATAGCCTCAAACGAGATATTCGTCGAGGTTGATAATCTCGCTCCACTGGAGCTCTTCGGAGACGCCGGGAGCCGCAGCACCAGAATCAGCCTGAGCCTCAAGGTCCGCGGGAACGCCGCTGTTGTCTGCGGGCGCCCATGAAAAGGCACGGAGGACGCGAGCTGCGAGGCTAAGGCGCTTGGTGCCCAAGTCTGCCGGCATAGACGCCCGCCGAGTCTGGGAGGGACGAACGATCTTCGCAGCGACGGTGATCGGCAAGGAGCGCCTACGGTCTGCAGTAGCTGCCTTCTCCAGTATGATCTGATTATGCGCACGGGCGTCCTTGAGTAGTTGGGCCTTGAGGTGGTGCCATTCCGGCGATGCAGGAGCAACAACAGGCGCGGCGAAAGGCAGGGGACCGCGGAGGCCGACAGGTGCAGACGGAGGGGAAGGAGTGGAAACAGCGGGCTTGTCCGTGAGCTTGCTGGTGAAGGTGGGGTTACCGCCCGCGAGCCGGGGAACCTTGAGGGTGGCCTTCGCCCTCTGCTTCTTGTAGTCCTCGAGCTCCTGCACTTCGCGCGGGTTGGGCTTGCGGAACGCGCTGGAGCGAGCGCGTGTCGTTCTCCCATGGACCCGAGGAGAAATACGATTCGTCACGTCCCCCAGCGGCCTGCGCTCTTCGACTTTGGGCGTGGGCTTGGCACCGTCGGTGGTATCCTCTCCATCGGGGGAAAATACGGAGATGACGGGGATTGAGAACTTGGCGGCAGGAACATTGTCGAGCACATCCTTGCCTGGGGCGCGAGACGTCAATGGATAGGCGATACTACAAAAGACCTCGGAATCACCGCCGTTACCGTCAACGACCTTGACAGTAGCCTCCACGTCGACTGCTGCGTCCTTGGGGGCTTGCTTGACTGCGAAAGAAGTGTCAATTGACGGGTAGCAGCGCGAAATGGGAGACTCGCCGTCGCCGTCAGCCACCGTTACCCCTGCCTCGACGTCGAGCACGCTTTGATGGGTCCAACGGGCGAGAAGTAGCTGCCGGAGGATACGAACGAATGTGGATGAAAGGAGCGTCTTGAGGTAAACGAGAGACATATAGAGGTTGATGTGGATGTAGGTGTATGCGAGATAATGGTGGTAGAAAGCAAGAGACGGATGTGGCTGGCAGGGGTTTTCGGAATTTAAGTGCTGTGGCTGACATCCGACGGGGCATTTCTTTCTGGGCCGGTGATCGAGAATAGAGCATTGGAGGGACGCATACAGGGTAGAGAGCTTAACGAGTCCCAAGTTGGACCGCTATACACGGGATTTATTTGCGAAAACCGTCGGTAGTACAATTAGTATTGATTGAAAGCTCAACTGAGGGTCACATTGTACAGGGTTTGTAAGTTAACTATTGAACAGGATAAGTCCTCGATTATAGTACATGAAAGCGCTCAACACAGAGAGAAAAAACTCAGACAGTTGCAGGCAAGAGGGCCTCGATGATGGTTCTCGTGTCTGAGAATAAATCGTGCGCGTCAGGGACGAAGACTGTCGGATAAATGAAGCGAGGAAGGGCGGCGTACCGTGGCACGCCTCCTTCACCTGCGCCATGCCCGCGATTTGCGCCTTCTCGGTGGCCATGCGAAGCTCCTCGTTTATCGCGCGCTGGCGCTTGGCGATCTCCTACAAAATTATTGGATGCAAGTTCAGGCGTCAGAGCTACAGTGAGGTGAAGAGGAAGAGAGCGACGCACAACTAGCTTCTGCTCCTCTTCCTTGATCTGCATCCACAGCGCGCGGATCGCGTCCTCGGACGCCGCATAGTCGAGGAGAAACTTGGAGTACACCGCCTCGCTGTGATGGCGCGCCGGTATTAGTTGATGCGTCTTTTAACCAGTGAGACGGCAAGCAGAGCGACGCACGTAGCTTCGAGCGCGTTCTTGACTTCGTCTGCCGCATTCGCGATCTGGCAAGGGTGCAGCCAGTGGGAGAAAATTGGAGGAGAGCATGCGCTCACCACTCACCTCGTTAGTGAGCTTGCTTTTCGCGGCATGGAGGAACTTCTTCTCCAGCTCCTTGCGCTTCTTTTCCTTCGATGCTACATGGTAATACCTAGTTAGTTGACTTTGCGCAGGCGAGTCGAGGAGTTTTGATACCCATGAGCTGCTGCGCTACTGCAAGCTGGAGGCTACGCGACTGGTGAGGAGCTGAGACGGACCGAGGTAGAGAGACGCACGCGTGGTCATCGCTGCCCGTCGACTGCTGCGACGCGAGAAAGTCGAAGTCTTCGGCGGGCGCGAGAGATTCGGCTTTGCGCAGTCGGGGCTGGGCCTGGGCGCGACGTTGAGCCATTGGTGGGAGGACGATGGTAGTGAGAGGAGGAGAAGAAGGCGCGTCACGCTGTGACAGCACGCGACTTCACGGAAACACGTAAAATCTTAGTCTGAATCTGTTGGCATCAGTCGTACCGTAACTCAATTTTTCGTGACCCAAAAGTGATGACACGTGATATTCACACGCTCCCAATTGGGACAATGGGCTCGTTCTCGTTGCTCTTCATATAAATTACACTTTGAATGGGGCGGGAATGCATCGCAGCATAGATATAATCGACTCTGGCCGCTTTTGTGAAAAATCTAACAAGCTTTGCAACTAATTTAACCTACTTCAAGAGAATTGCGAAGGAATGATCAATACGTACTCAAATTGGCTCATTTTTGGTGCGAAATATGTCCCTCGTGTATTCAATCGTCACTCTATCTAGTTTGAGGTAGTTTTCCTGGCCAGGGATACCGCCTACAGCGCGTACGAGCCCAAAATCCCAATTGGGAACGTGGGAAGGTCACGTGTTGTCACTCAGCGATCACGGAAATCGGAGTTGCGGTAAGGGGCATGCCAATGAAATCAGACTCCATATTGAGTTTTATCGACGATCATAAAACTTGTGGAGTCTGACTACGGGAGACTAGTAAAATCTTCTGGCGGCATAGGAGCAGGCCAGGGTGGTTCAGATATTTCAGGTCATAGATCCTCTACAGTAGTATTCATTCATCCGGTAGTGCACCCGAAGTCCCAGGCACCGAATACAGGGATTATTTGCGTCGCGTTCCTCCGCAGCTAGTTGACTGGTTAAAGCCCAGGTCTGGGTGGCGATTAGACGTAGCGCTGAAGCTATTGATACTAGCGAAGGAGGCGCTGCAGACCTCCATGCCCGAGAATATAGCAGAGTGTGGACGTACACGAGACCCGAGAGCGATAGTGAACTACTTAAAATCGGAAATAAACGTACAATTTGCAGAAACAACAGAAACCTGCCGTCTCTTCACAGCGCACCCCTCCTTCATCCATCGGCTGTCGAAAGCCCGATAGTGATAAATTCACTGGTGCATATCGCCAGTGGGCTGGATCGTCTCACAAAGCAAGATCCCGGCAATCTGTGGTCCAGGAAATTTATGCTTCATATACGGAGCAAAGCCGTCGTGAAGCTCCGACGAGGACTCCTTCAGGCAGCAGTATACCTGGTGCAACGCCGGCATTTTTTGAATATAGTGCTGGTTGTCGAATGGGGGCAATGCATCGATGTTTGTGGGCCACTCCTGCGCGGGATAGCTCCGGGAGGAGACGCGCAGCGAAAGAATGAGGCATTCGAGGCGAGGTGTAGTGGATGGAAGTCGCGCGATGATTGACTGGATGCTGCTTGGAATCGACGGGGTTTCCATGCGGCACTTGAGCTCCAGCGTCCGCATATGCGGGAACGACGGGAGTTCGATTTCGGGAAATTCTGCAAACAATCGGCGAGTGAAGTCAAAGTCGTAAGAGAGGCACGTACGGAGTGTGAACCACAGCTCGACACGCTCCAGAGTGTTTAAACGACTTGCTTCTCGAAGCAAAAGATCCCACTGTGGGTTGGGGTTTCCGTAAATGCGCCACGCCACTCGCCGAAGATGCTGCAGGGCACCCTGCGCGTGAACGTCAAGGAGGAACTTGCAAGTCGCCTCCGACCGAAATGCTGCAGGGATAAGAAGTTCCTCAAGTCGGGTGGGCAAGACTGATCCTTGGGGTAACAGGGCTGAAGGTCCAGTGTCTTGGAGGATCTCAACCCGTTCCACGGAGAAGACGCGAAATGCCGAAGCAGCGTAGAACATCAGTGATGATGGTACGCCCCTGATGCGCTTCAAGTGAAAGCACTGGATGGAAGGCCGCTGGATGGCGTCCACGATTGAACAAACCAGGCCGGATGACAGCAAATCCCACCGAAATCTATCGGAGCTGCCATGTACCGCGAACCGGCTGAGCAGATTCAGCATCTGGATAAGACGCTGAGCTGGCACGTAGTCTTCGGCAGATTCTTGGGCCAGGCAAACCGTCAAGGTTCGGACGTATTTGGCGAGATGTGGAGAGGAACTGAGGAGAGCGTAGGCACGCTCGCATGTTGGGGATGGATGGCGCGCATGATTACTTTTGGTGTATAGGTAGAGTGACCGGAAGAGACACCGTTGGCTGGCAATAACCAGAGATTTGGCCACCAGCGAACACGTCTGTAGAGAGTCTCTGTCGTCGACTTCTTCGACGATAGCGTCTAGGAGCTCCTGGGGTAAGACCATAGACACGGTGAGCGTTGGGAGAAAGAAGCACTTGGCTTTGATAAGCCGGCGTTTCATCATTGCCGGAGTCCGGGACAGCTGCCCTTGCTGCCGAATTACTGCCGATGTATTACGAAGGAACCTCCTGACCGCGAAAGTTCTCGTTACTCAGCCTCTCGGCGGGCAGGTGGCCTCGAATATTACTAGTACTAGTCGTAAACTGTAGTAATTCCCGAGGCTAGTACTAGTGCGGAGCCAGCAACCAGAAGAAACGAACAAGGCTGGATTTAGATTGCAAGTAGTAGCTCATAAGAATAAATACATTATCATCGGGCGAGCGCGCACTAGTACAGTACCCTAAAGGAAGTCCTGTAAAATTCACCGCAAGGAAAGTGGAGATTATGTGTAGTTATGTAGACGAGGACGAGGGGAGAGGCGCGTGTATAGAATTCGAATATTGAAACGAAGGGAAGATGCGAGGCAGGCATCATTTAGTCTTTCGCGCTGGCGTCGTAGATGGGGCAGAGCTGGTCCCACGCAGCTGAGAAAAGTCAGTGTCGGGTCGGCGCTCAAAGGACTGATTAGGCTTACGAGGAGGATTCTCCTTCGCAATCGCAGGGATGTTCTCGGCAAAGACAATGGCAAGACCGCTGGAGATTGTGTCAGAAAGGACAGGGAGCGCAAGGAACCGAGGCTAACATGTCCAAATGCCAGTCGATATGGCAGTGCAGGAACCCTGGTGGAGCGCTTGTGAGTGAAGAGACGGGTCAAAGGGAGAGGGATTTGCATACAGGGGCCGGCGTTGTTGGTTACGAAGCTGGGAAGAGAGGAGATGAGCCTTTTAGAATACAATGGAGGTTAATTCACGTACCGGAAGGTGGTCAAATCGGTCAGGGCGGGGCCCGTGGATACCACATCCCGGATGACCTGTTCGCCCAGTCAGCCGTCACTCCAGGGAAAAAAACATGACATACCGGATTATCAAAGTTGTACGTGGAATTACCGGCGCTCCTGATGACGAAGAAGTTGTGCTAAAAATAGAGAGAGAAAATCAGTACCGATCAACAATGGAGGTGCATACACAAACCCCGTGCAAATGGAAAGGATGCTGAATTCGGTGTCAGTCGAAAATCGCAGGAATGGGAATGAAACACTCACGGGGGCACCCGCGGAGCCTCCGGGAATGCTAACTTCGATGACCTTGTTGGGAGGGAGCTCGATGACGCTACCCTTCGGGAGGAGCTTTTGAGCCGAGTGGGCGCCGGACAAAATCTGGAGCAGCACGGGGGCGGTCGGCGGAATGAAGGTCTACAGATCAAATGTCAGCCCGGTCAAGTTCCCCGAGGGACGGTCCAACATACCGCATTGTTGATGAACAATCTCGTGCCGTTGAAGGTGATGTCGAGGTTCAGGTTCACATCGGCTCCGCCAGGGTGCGGAGCTCCCGGCACGGGAGACTTGACCAGAGGGTGGAGGGCGGTCTCGACGAGCGGCTTCGTGATAGTCGAGTTCGTCGTCGGATCACGGACAGGCGCGGTAGCGTAGCGCAGGATGGCGCTGTTCGTCCCGTTGACGAACCCCTGGTTGCTTCCGGGTAAGGTTGGCTGAGCGCGGACCCAGTAATTGTCGATTCTCTGGTCGGCGGTGAGAACGAACGAGTAGCGCTGGCCGGCTGCAATATATGTTACAAGAAGCCTTAATACCGAGGAAAACTGCAAACCGAATATTTGGATGGAGTCCACGGTGAGAGGCTGATGGTTGACGCCGTCGACTTCGATGATCGTCATCTTGTGTCCGTCAATGCTGGAGATTACAGCATCAGTAATTATTATTGTCATGGAATCGCCGACAATCGCCGACAATCTCACCTGAATATCCAGTTGGGATCACACGAGATTGATATCATTCGGAACCTAGGAAAGCGTTCAGAGAAAATTTAACCGGATGATGACAAGAAGCGAACGGACCTGTAGCGCTTTCCCTTGATGACATTGATGACTGCAAGTGGAGAGAGAGGCTGAGGTGCTGGATCAGCCATAGAGTTGGTTGGAAACCATAAAATTCATTACACCACCGGCATAGCGCCCGAGCCCATTGATCAGGGTAGAGTCGAAGACAGGAATGAGAGGCTCAGATGGAGCGGGCAGGTGGTACCAATCAGCTAGAGTAAGGATCTTTTTGTAGGCGATGGAGTGTAAGGAAGGAAGCAGTAGCAGGGAGAGAAGAAAAAGAAAAAAAAAGAAAAGAAAAGAAAGGTCACGTGATCTATGTTAGAACAGTGAAACGAGAATGATAAGTAGGAAACGTACCGTCGATTCTGGAAGGGATGAGCTCATTGAGCATATACTGAGTATGAGGTCTTACCGTCATCGAAATCTTTTAAAAAGCAAATGTTTCAGCGCTGCAACATGAGAAGGCGCGGGATGACTGACCATACAGATGCTTCTGGGGGTCTGCAGGATCGTAGACGACAAAGGGCCCTCTGAGACCATCACAATACTGAGTGGCTACGTTTTTCGATGAGAATGGTTCCGGCAGACACCGAGAATCAGTACGTACACAGATGGCTGTGGTACCAAAAGGTTCCTGAAGGGACGTCAACGAATACAGCAATTGGTAAAGAAAAATTGTCATGCCTGCTTGGTTTCTGTAAAGAGGATGGGTTGGATTCTCGGGGATGTTGGGGCACTTACGGGACATTGAAATCATACAAGAAGGAGTGATTAGGCGTTATGGGGCATTCTGCAGATCTTATTAGTCCTCGGATCCTGTGGCGATTGAAGCGGTATACGGGTAACGAAAGCCGGGCCATCGTCGTAGTTTGTGCCAGCTTGGAAGAATCCATGCCAGTGCTACATGTGTCCTGGATTGAGGGCCCAAGAACAGCGATCACATAAAAAAATGCTAACGATACTGGTGCTCTTGAGCATGGTGTTGTCAGTGAGTTGATCTACGACATTCAGCTTGAAGTTGGCTCCCTGACACCCATCAATCAGAGGGTGCACATGAGCCTAGAAAAATATTCTCACCTTATTCCCTTTAATGAGGGGGCCAGGGAAGGTGCCGCCCGCAAGAACAGTTCTGCACTGAATTAGCTCGGCGTCGAGCAATGCGGAATCGAACGCACGAGCGAGTGAAGCCGTCAGGCGCAATAACCTTGTTGACGATGTCAAGGGTCGCAACAGGCCCGATGGCTGCATAACTTCCCGACAAGGTCGAAAGAAAAACGAAGGCAGCAGACAAGAGCATTGTCACTGCGAAAAGTGATATAGATTAAAGAGGGGAGAAGATCCTGAAGAAACAGCGTCTGCCCGAGACTCATTTATACCTGCGAGGCCTCACCCATTCGGCACAAATGGCTCGCTGAGATCTTCATGCCGGAGGGATTCATAGCCTCACGAGGATAAATTCGGTCCCGCCTATGGTAATATCATCAGCATTGCTCGTCGGATCAGGACCATTGTGAACGAACATTCTTTCACCCCGATGCCCGAGTGAAACGGAGAAAGGAGTGTTAGAAGTAGGCCCAGTTGGAACGGTGTATAGAGGATAGAACATACATTGAGCGATATGATTAATTTCCTGTCCGACCGAGAATAGGTCAATTAATTGACAACAGATTAATCGTGGAAACTCGCCGTGCCGGACAGTGGTGCCGAGTTAATCCTCGACACCTTGAGTGGCAGGATATTGAGCCACCGGGTAAGAATCACATTTCAAGGGGGGATTGTCGGATTTGTGGAGGCATGCAGGCTTGATTACCTCGTTTGATGAGTTCAATTTAGGATTCAATGAAAGAAGGGTCCCTTGCCCTTGCGTCTCCCCGTCGCTATCTTCGAGGAGATAAGTATAGGAGCAGTTTTCTGTTGTTTGCATATGCTGGGAAGGTCGCAGCCAGTGGAAGAGAGGCCGGGGCAGCGAAATATGAGGGCCCCTGTTTGTTCCGTCGTGGTGGGAGGGAAGCAGGTTGCTCGTGTTTACATCTTGTGATCCCATCACCCACATCTGTTTCGCTAACCGTTCTTGCTCCATTCTGTTTTGGTCCATTCGAGGCCGTTGACTTTGCTTCCGAGTTATTGAAGCCATGCATAGAATAAATTACCTTTGATATTTAAGCGCGATCCTTCGTGTGCACTGTGCCTCGCCAAGAATTGAACGTCTCTCATTATCAACTTGAAGCCAGTAGTGGACGTTCATTTAGAACCCGAGTGGCGGCGCTCAGGCCTCAGTGCTGATCTTGAGAGGCCTAAAATAGTCATGTAAGACAGATGTAGGTCGCAGTGCGGACCGACGGGCATCAATCCAATGACTCACGAGAATGACAGATCCGGGGACGTAGTCTGACGCCTCGTATATTGGATCCCCGAATGAGCAAGGGCCACACGAAAATTCAGCACTCCGCGTCTGTATGCGGTGGGAGAGCAAACAAGCACTATGACTCTGATTTTGCCCCTCATGAGTTTTTTTGTATTCACACAACCTCCGCCGTCGTCCGCGTTTCGTTCTCAGGTACACTGCCGATCTCGTTCGTCATCCCATCCAGCGAAAATAGACCTGTCTGAATTTTCCCATGTATTTTGGGCTACGGTTACCCTGGGTTCGCCGGTGACTGTTCGTTTGAAAGATTCGGAGACCGCTAACATTGAATTGACTTTTCTGCCGCGTAATACAGTTTCCCGCGTTGTGTCGGTCTCAGAGAAAAATAGACGTCGGTGAATCTGCCCCTGGATCCACATACTTCCCTGCATTCGCGTTTGAGTGCTCATTTAAATGCGGAGATCGCTATCTGCGGCGTTTAAATCGATTCCGCGTCATTCTCACAATTTACCCGGGAATACCCGTAATCAAACCGGTGGCAGTACACTACATATCTGCACCTCCACGGATGGAGTTGTCAGTAACCATCAATAGCGCACAGACAGGCAGACAGTGTCGAACAGGAATAATTCCTGAAACAGACTAGACTCCCATATTGTTCCGATGTAGCGCTCGGTCGTCGTAAGTGTTCCACATGCAACTAACATGAAGCGCGGCGCCAACTCGAAGAGCATGCGAATCGTATCCACATTTCTAGTTGGGCTAACTATCAATGGTCTCATGTCTTATTCCTACAGTACTGTGTAACTGCCGAATCACTGCCTCACTTCCGACGATGATTCAGCGCTTGGACGTAATCATCTAAGTGCTGCACATGCAAGCCGCGACAATTCAGAGAGATTACGAGGTACATCGGCCACGGGGATCGCATCCGAGAATGACTCACGTCCGACGGACTTCAGGACGGACTTTCTGCTTGCGAGAGTGCGAGGATCCGATGCCCTCGGAATGGTCACAGAGGATGACCTGTACATTCAATTCGTGTCTAGTTCGTGCCATAGGAGTCGTAACCGCCCCTCGGCCATCGGGCAGGCCTGACATCCCCAGCTACTGCTACAGCTCTAATATTAACAACACTGCGGACGGCGCGGGCCACAAGGGGGGTCTTCGCATAATAGAACCCAGATTATCCAAACCAAATTGCAAACTACAAGCGGTTCGGCTGAAGATCACCATCGTAGACGAAGCTCGCCGCGCGCTGGGTGTTCACCTGTGTGGCGCCCCAGATTTTCAGTGCACTGAGGGGTGAACCTACCTGAGAACTCACGTAGTTGGGCGTCAGCTGCCCGGGGCTGTTGACGCCGATCTGGCGCATCTCGACGAGCATGTCATCGTGTAGGTTCTGGATCATCTTTTCCACACCTGCCTGCCCCATCGTCAACGCGAACTGCACCCTATAATCAATGAAAAGTCCGTCAGCGCCGCGCACATGTCAAAGAAAAAAGATACGCACGGACGGCCGAGGCCAACGAGGCTGCAGCCGAGCGCAAGAAGCTTGAGTGCATGGTTCGCAGAGTAAATCCCGCCGTCAGCGAAAATGGGGATCTTGTGCGCGAGGCCGGGCGCGTATTTGCTGATCTCCATCAATACCTGGAGCGGCGCAGGCGCGCCGTCGAGCTGGCGTCCGCCGTGGTTCGAGAGGTACACGCCTGCGAGACCGAGTTCGTGTGCCAGCACGGCGTCCTCTACGGAGAGGATGCCCTTGGGCACAACAGGCAGGTCCTGCGCGTCTTTGAGCCACACGAGGTCCGCCCAGGTGCACTTGTTGTCCTGGTCACTTCCGGCTGGGGCGCCGCGTGAGTGCCGGAAAATCGGGGATGGAATGATCATGACTGACTGGGAGTGTCGCCGCCCGCGCGCCAGTCGCGAGACTGCCACCCTTCCGCGGCGGTGTCGACGGTGACGAGCACCGCGGAGAATCCTGCCTGTTTTGCGGTGGCAATTTTTTGGAGGACCGTGGTACGGTTGAAGTCTCCGGGGTAGAGCTTTTAAACTATGACGTGAGCAGGGGTACCCGGTGCTAAGCGGGGAACCAACCTGGTACCAAAGCGTCTGGGCCGTCGCCTTCACGGTGCCGAGAGTCGCAATTGGGACCGTAGAATATTGGGAGATGCCGGCAATAACGCCCGCACTGGCAGCTGCGCGGACCGTGCCGCTGGTCACGATGAATTCAATTTCGGTTCGAGCGGAGTAAGTACATATGAGAAACTCACTTTTCAGCGACGTCTGGGTTGACCTTCCCGTGGGACCCGGAGGGCGAGAAGAAGAAGGGGGAGCTCGGTTTGAAAGTAGTCGATACCCCGGCACCATTGGTGAGGGTGACGCTCGTCGCGAGCGACGCACTCGCCAGGTCCCGGCCCATCCGTGGACGAAAAGTGACATACTCGAAGATTTTGCTGTTCCATCGTATAGCTGGCATCAAATGAATTTGGCAGCCGCGGGGGCGGAGGAAGCAAGGACGTACTTTCTTCGTGGCCCGAACCACCCGCAACACGACCTGCAGTTCGATGAACTCATGAACGCCGACATCGTCGGAATACGCACCCCAAATAGCGGGAGAAAGGACCTTTTGGGCCGTGCGCCAGACGTCGGTCATATCGTACCAGCCCGCGATCTCAGTGGAAGGATCGACAGTCACGCCTTCACCATACTATGTTCATGTCAGTACTGCGGCGTTGATCTAACGACGATACGCACCGTGAGCTGGGTGAAAGCGGGGAAGCGGTCGTCCGGCATCTCCCGTTTTTCGACGATAACCACGGTGGCGGAAGACTCGTCTTCTTCCGCATCTGAGACCTCCTCGGGAGGGAGTTCGTCAAACGCGGTGTCATCGCGCAGCGAAGGGCAGCGATCGTCTACACTGTGACTCCGAGGACGCGGGAGCCTGCAGATGTTCACAGGGCCCTCCAGGATATCGATCGACAACTCTTGGAGGCACGGGAACAGGGACGCGAAGGAAGCCAACGAATCATCGGATGGAGATGTCGAGGCGACACCGAGGGATAGAAGGGGGGCAGAGGTGTGTGAGATGTCTAGCAATACAGGCAGGAGGTCTTCGTCTCCTGCCTGCGCGACGGTTCAATCTACCAACGCCTTCACCGTGCTGACCGGCCGCCCCGGCGCAAATAATCGGATTAATCTCGATGGTGCAGTCAGATGTTGCAGATCCGGTGTGGTGTCAAGGGAGAGGGATTCCGGAAGAGTGATGATGGGATAGCGGGAAATGGATTTTATCTTCAATGATTCAAGCCGTGGACACTGCCTCAAGAAGGAGAAAAACAGCTGGACATGGGATAGCTCGCCCAGAGATATCGCAATGAGGTGAGTGAATTTGCCAAGTCCAAACCCGGTGATGAGGGACCACGTTTCAAAACGAGCATCAAGGCGTAGATTCTGCAGGTGCTCTCGAGATGCGATTTGGAGCGGGTGTTTGACTGGGGCTTGTGCGCGGGGGCTCCGAATTCCACATATTGCAAAAGACTTCAGTTTAATCAGAGGGCCTTCACGGGCTATAATGTCGCAGCCGCCGAGAGTCAGATCGTCGAGCACGGATAGAGACAACAAGGTGTCTTTAAACGAAGTGTCGATGGTGAGCCCCCGGATATCCAAGGACTGCAGGTTCTGGTAACGGCCGAGGGTGGCGGAAAAGGTCGCGATGACCCTATCATACAAGGTATCGAACAGCCCGAGATTCGGAATTTCCGGATATCTCGGTGCCATTCGATACACATATACCCCGTCTCTGGCACTGAATTTCCAGGACTGGACTAACAGGGCGTGGTGTCCTTCCGCCAACCGTTCCAAGCGGACGGCAGTCCGGTGCAAACGGCGGACAGGGTCTATCCAACTCTTCTTGTCGAGTGTCCTCTCCACTGCTGCGACGTCAAAGTGTTGGTGCTGAAGTAAAAGCGGGAAGCAGAGAGATCGAAACAGCTGGCACACCAACGAGATGCGGCGGAGTTGTCGATTTGAACACAGTGTCCAACATGCGAGCCAGATTTCCGCGGGGAGGATATGAAGGTAAGGGATGGGTGGGCTGCTCATGGTCGTCGTGGTGCAGAAGCAAAAGTGTACGCCATCGATACCAGCTCATATCAGCTTCACAGCATTGTTGTCAAGATCCATGATAAAATCACAATAAAATCAGATCGATGAAGTTTCATTGAATTGAAGTCTTCTTTGGTGTGCTTGACGAAGAAGGCTACACCCGATCAACCCGTTGTGCTAACGATCAATGAAAATAGGGAGGGAGGGGGATGAAGTACACAAATACCTGTATTAAACTCACGACGCGAATGCAGGATGCTCACAGAGTTGATGAATATACCTTAGTAACTAGAGATATAAATCTATTTGTGGCATTTAAATGTATTAATGCGGAAATGACACCATTCTACGCGACTTTTATCCCCCAAAACGCGTCTTTACAGTGATTGCGCGCGGTTTAATTAGCTGAACAGGAGACCACGTGACCACGCGAGTTCACAAATCACCTCTTTAATGTTGAGACTCAGCCGACTCTCACTGTTCCGGACAACCACTCCCCATGCTGGCGGGCAGCAATGTCTGTGGTTTCGCCCCCACGCCCTGCGGCTCTGAACTCCGCTCACGACTCATTGAAATCGGGGACAAGATGGCCGAGCTGGAGTCGCAACTAGCACACCTACTTGTAGAACGGTGGGGAGTCTTGGAGAGCCTAACTTCGGTCATCCATTCCATTCTTACGCTGCCTCCGGAGATATCCTCCGAAATATTCATCCACTCTGTCGACAACCCGAAACGACGCCTGGGTGTGCACCGTCGCGACAGGAACGTGGATCTATTGATTTATTCAATAGGTATAGTTGTAAAAACAAGTCGGTCCTGAAGCCGAAGGTCTACAGGCGGGAATACATGGGCGAACTATGGGCAGCGTGAATGTTCTAGAAACAAGACAGACACTGTGTAACTTTGGAACCGCGAGCGGAGCGCCCATACGGGGCACATAGACACCAAGGGTTCGGCGCTAATCCGAGGCGCAGGAATGTTTTGCATTTAGTTCCTGAAATAGATCGCCCTGTCGCCGCCCCGAGGCTACGGGTCCGTTTTTTTTTGAGAACAAAGAAACCCGGTGCTTTGTGTTTCCCACTTCCCCCCAGTTCGCATGTGAACAACAGATCCTCTCAAATGTCAATGATTTGGGTGACCCGCGAATACTAGCGAGGCACTTCAACCATAGCCATTTCAACTTCCAAGTAGACCCGGGACGCGTATTTTTGGGTTCATTATACCATCATACGCGGTCCCTATCCCGAACAACGCGTCTTTAGAGCGATTGCGCGCGTTTAATTAGCTGGAGAAGCCAGCACGTGACGCTTTATCATCCGTCCGGCAATTCCCGATCCAACGCCGTTCAGCACTTTTCCAGAGCTACCACCGGTCTGGGTCAAATTCGCCCGCTCGAGGACAGAAATGACTGCCTTTCTTCCTCAGCATCGTCTGGCTCTGACCTTCGCTCCCGCCTGGTCGAGATCGATGAACAAATGGCCGTCGAGCAGCAGCGGCGAGCTAGAGTCAGAACTGAAGGGGTTCTGGGGATCTTGGATTCAATCATCTATCCCATACTAACGTGGCCTCCCGAAGTCGCCTCTGAAATATGTGCGCATTCTAAGTAATAGCAGCAGAAAGCACCCCCCGTTCGATCCGGGCCTGGGTAATGGAAGGGTTCGTGTTGATTTCTTTTTCGATCTCGTTCGAATTTCCTCACTCATGTATGCAGAGACACAGAGGGGAGAAACCAGACCCGGTGACGGGTGGTCCGCATCGGCCTTTCATGTATCTTGCAGCTTCTGGTAGCAGAAGCCGCCCGTTCGACTCGGGCCTGGGTCACTATAATGTGCGCGGCCTCTGTATTTTTTGACCCTCACTCTGAGTTCATTTCCGTTCACCATGACCTACGGAGCATTTCGGGCACTCAGTCTATGCAGACTGTAGAGAAACAGATACAGTCCCGGTGGCGGGAGGTCCGCGTCCGCCTTTCGTGTGTTGTAAAGAAAGCAGGTTAAACAAAGCAGGTTAAACAGCAGAAGCAGCCCGTTCGACTCGGGCCTGGGTTATTCCTTGGTCATCTCTGGATTGTTTTCAACCCGCGAGAAAATTTAGATTTCCTTCCTCAATTATGCAAGGTCATCAGTGCAATCAAGACCCAGTGGCGGATGGTCCGCCTCTGGAAACAAGGGTCCCTGAATCTCGAAAACTTTGCGCAATAACTGAGGTTGGATATTTCTGAACACTGAATTCCAATATTAGCGCCCTGGTCTCGGCTCCGCAAAATGTCCACCTCATTATGCAGGCTAGAGGGAAGCAGATACAAACCTCGAGGGCCCGTGTCTGCTCATGTTCTTCCAGAAATTAATGTCGAACACAGAAGGTGCCCGTTCGACTTGGGCCTGGTTCTCTCATCTTGCGGTCTCGTTCCCTTTTTCCTTTTTTTCAACCCACACAAGGAGCATATGTTACTAAAGCATGCATGGAGTGATAGCGGTGATATTTGGTTGATATCATCAAGACTGTCGCCGATGGAACTCCATTCGAAGGATAAAAATGCATGAAAGATGGGGGACAAGGCACGTCAAGGATGCCCCTGGAGACTAGAAAGCACTACTTGAGGTCCCCTCTGCCCTGTACCTCGCCGACGATGGCATCTGCGAGCTCTTGTGCTAACTGCGGCGGACGATCGGGAGCAAGGTCGGGCTGTCTTGATCTCGGTTGCCATAGCCCAACGGCACACTACAAATGCGGAATGCACCATGGTTTCTGTTCGACTCCTCGATGTACGGCGTCAGCTGGCTGGAGAACTGCGCGAGGTGCATTTCAACCCAGGAGCATTGGTCGCAGAAAGTGATAAGCTCCGCGTCAGCGGGAGGCAGGTTGAGCAGCTCGGGCTCAACCGTGCTCGCGGCGGGCAGGACGCGAAGAGACGCTGCAAGATGCATTATGCGGTTCTCGAACCACGCGGGTGGGCTCAGCGTCTCACATTCCTGCCCTGGACAATGCTCGTACAGATCGTAACGCTCGTCATTGGGATTGGGCGCGCATGCAGCTTCGTCGTAATCGAACCGCTCCCACCACGGGAACGGCTCTTGGGTGTTCTGGTCGTAAGTGGCTCTGCTGGTGTTCCAGTGCTCGGCGACCTCCTCCAATTACAAGGGACGTACAGTCTTTTCCGCTATTTCCTCGGCCGCCTGGCTGCAGAATCGGTGGAAATCGTATAGTTTCTGCGCGTCGTGCCACGTAAGAAACGTCATCTCCGGAAAGGCGAGGTTCTCGGGGCACATCGGGGACTTCAACGTGCACAGTGCGGCCTTCACTGCGACATCGGGGATATTGCGCAGCACAGCGATAGCGAATATGAACTGCTATTTTTGTGCCGCCTCGTGTACGGCGCGGATGCAATCCAGGTCTGCCGGCGTCAGGGCATACATGCGCGGGAAAGTGCCGGATACGCGATGCTATGCTCAGGAGCCGATAGAGCACATTCGCCTGCTCAGGCATAACAAGGACGGGCTTCCCGTCCCTCTGGGCCTCTGTTGGGGCAGCATCTCCGGTGGGGAACAACATGTCGGAAGAAAAAACAGACACGAAAGAGAGGATTTTTTTAATGGATGTGGAAGTGGACGCCATCGGAGGAGCGGAGGATAAAGTCAGACGGGGGGTTGCTGTCGTTCGGATCGGGGACACCTGAGAACGGCGCCGCCGCGTATTGGATGGCTTGGTCGACATGATGGTGAGGAGCAAAGGATCGGCAATCTCCGAGACGTCATGCTGTCGGAGGATGCCGGGTCTGCAGCAGTGCCAGTTGAAGGGCGAGAAAACACTTCTATGGTCTGTGTGAAGTATGTGTAGGGGGATTGAAAACACGGATTTACGACCGAAACGCGGTTCAAATAAAATATTAATCATCTCGTACGATCAACTGGGGCCGAGTCCAGGTAGTCATCGCCTTGTTGGAACTGAGGATCTCCGCGTATAAGTCCCCGTAACTCAGCATGTTTATCCCTACGCTCTATGGAACATCAGCTCAAAAAATTGACAAGGCCACAAAGCAACGCGTAAAGCCTTGGCTAATTTTAATTCCCCGTAACCCATTGACGCAATTTGAACCACCGTTCTAACATTCCTGAATGGAAGTAAACGGATATGTCGCACGGGCCGGTGGACTGACCGATTAAAAATCCAAAATTCCGCTAATCTGCCAGTGCCAGTCAGACAGCCGAGGCTGGAACCCTCACTTGAACCCTCCGTCATCGATTGATGCAAGTTGAACATCAGTTCTACGACATCTTCGCAGCCAGCCAGCGAGCACGGAAGGAAAAGGAAACCTGGGACATATTATGACTCGGGCCTGACGCCTCCCGCTGCATGAGCGTGTGAATACACGGGAGGCCATCCGCCACCGAGTCGGTGGATATCTAAGTACCTGCTCCCGCTGAACATTCCCGACTCTGAAGTAAATGCATAGGACGGTGCGCAGTCTGACTAAAAATTCCGCCCACTCTGCCAGCTCATGAAAGTTAGGAGTGGTCCACCGGTCTTACTAAAACCAAGGAGTTTTTGTGGGAAAAAAAACAAGTATTGAAACAACCACCGCACGACTCGGGCCCGATTCGAACAGGCGCCTCCCACTATGTGGGTCAACACAAAACGGCCATTGAGCGCGCGAGGCCATCCGCGACCGAGTCCGTACGAGAGCCTGTGGGCTCCCTACTGGTACTAGTGCTCATATCAATGCTGAATATTTATGAGTGCAACGAGTTGCGCCGATGCACCCTCGCCCTCCCGCCGGGTTCTGGTGACTCTGGAGCATCACGACTCAGGGGGACAAAAGAAAAAGAAGTTCCTACTTCCGTGCTGACGATTCGGGTCCAACAACACCGCTTTATGACTCGGCCTGGGTCGAACAGACGCCTCCCTCTGGATAACATCCTCTTTGTAGAATCAATTCCGAGTGCGGCCCACCCGCCAGTGAGTCATATCTACCTCCTCGTGCTAACACTCTGGACTGGGAAGTAAGCACACACATCGCACAGGACGGTGCGCCGCCTGACGAAAAATTCCACTCGCTCTGTTCAATTTGTCATGCATTCTTGATAACTGGGGGCCTAGGGCTGCAATTCCAATCCTCCGTCATGGATTGATGCAAGTTGAACGGTAGAAGAAAAAGACAACGCCCAACGATTCATGACTCGGACCTGAATCGAACAGGCGCCTCCCGCTGCATGGTAAGTGCTTTAGGCCCACACAATTGAGCGCGGGAGGCCATCCGCCACCGAGTCGTATCTGCCTAGCCGCTTGCATCGCAACCTCGCAGACAAACCAAAAAAGATACCTGTAGAGCCCCTCGAAACGGAGAAAAAATCGACAATTGCTCTTTGTCACGAGTCGGGCCTGGATCGAACAGGCGGCTTCCGCATACCAGCGCAACAGCATTAGGGTGTTTCAGAATTAGAATTTGGGGTCCAACTCGTGCCCCAACTCGGACCCCCAACTTGTGCGAAGTTGAGGCACAAGTTGAGGCACAAAATCGGAGTTGGATGTCAAGTCGTGCATAAGACCACGACTCGACATCCAACTTGTGCCCCAACTTGATGCCCCAAATTCCGGTTCTCGGGCATCAATATGATACGCGAGGCAAACTCTGCCTCAACTTCCGAGTTAGGCAGAAATATCTGCTTTGGTGTTTCACAATTAAGTCTCCAACATGTGCCTCAACTTGGCCCAAGTTGAGGTCTAAGGTCCGCTCCGAAAGGAAGAAAGATCTTTTCTTGTTTAAACTAAAAACTTCGCCCTCGCCACCTCCCTCGGGCCGGAGTCGAACGGGCGCCTCCTGCTTCATAACACTATGAATACTAATTGAGCGCGGGAGGCCATCCGCCACTGACTCGTATTCCCTACTGGCCCTAACATTCTTGCCTGTGAAGACCGTGAAGTAAGGACACACCGCCCGGGACGGTGGTTCCTAAATTCAGTTTCGGCACGCCTTCGTGCGCTCGACCTCCTATTCTCCCTTCTCCATTGATGCAACCTTGAACATCAGTTGTCCAACTAGTACACCTTAGCAGCCGAGCACAAAAAGAACACGCCTCGGAATTCATGACTCGGGCCTGAGTCGAACAGGCGCCTCCCGCTATATGGATTAACGCAAAACGGCCATTGAGCGCGGGAGGCCATCCGCCACCGAATCAGTACAAATGCCTGTGGGCCATGCTATTAGTCCCTATACGAATGCTGAATATCAGCAGACAAGCGATATGTTACGAGTCCTAAAATGTATATTTTAGACTCGTTCTTACTCTCCGTTCTCCGCATACTGACCTGTTTTCGGGTCGATGACGTTTGTGACTCGTGTGTATTCAATTACCTCAAATGGGAATTATCGTGGGTTTTTTGTTCTTTTTATGGGTCTCTCGTCAGCCTTATTGTCTCAAATGATCTTCGAATTTACGTTTTCGTTATGACTTACTGTGTAAAAACTATTGCCTTTCATGTTTATGATGAGTTGGGGTCTGCGTTATTTCACCATACTTACTTATAGTATTGCCTCTTTGTACTTCATTTTTTTCGATATTTTTAGTTGTCTCTTTCTCGAGTAGGAGCTCAGCGTTCATTAATTTGTTACCTCTTTGTATATATTTGTACCTTGTTTGTCTCTTCTACCTCCTTGCCGCCGCTTTCTTTTTGCTTTGTCCGGCTGCTGCTTGCTCGGCTCTTTCTGGTACGGAGGGAGGAGCTCGTGAAGCCGATGCCAGTGCCCTATTGCGTGTCCATGCCGCTGTTTTAACTCTCCTTAATAACTATATATATTGCCCTCGCGCTGCGCGTCTTAGTCCACCTTCGTGTTACCCTCGAGCCTCCTGCTCGTGCGATAAACTGTGGCACAAATAACGCGCACTGTCTCCTCCGCGCAGATCGAGTGCGTCCTGTACACTGTGCGTTGTGAGCCGCATCTGGATGTCCTTTCGCGACGTGCGTTTCGTGGGCGCGCGGTCAGCCTGCTCGGCGTCCTCCAGCGGGAAAACCTCGCGAAGCACGGCTCGGGACTCCGTGTCTACGTACGTGCCTGTCGCGGTATTTTCTATACACATCGTGCTTACGCTTATACATAGTATGTGCGTACGGTGCATAGTTCCTCCATGCGTTGTGTTATCCCCATTAACGACCAGACAGCTCTTCGAAAATTTTATTTTGCTTCTACACTGTTCTTCGGTATGCACTATTTTATCCGTTACCATCCCAGATATCTTCCTCCGCCGAACCAAGTGCAGTCACTCACGCGCCATGGTATATCTCCTCCGTCTGGTGCTTACTTCAAGCGGATGGGTTCTCCCACCGATGGACCTCGACCGAATCTTACCTCCTTACAAACCTCGTGCAGAATGGGCCAGCATCATCAAGCATCAAAGAGCCGCGTTGACCGCTAATAAACTTTCGAACATGCCGCCAGAATCCGCAATAGAACGTAGAAAGAGGAAGGTCCGAGAAGGTATAACTATTCTGCCTCACCATTATTTCAACCACAGGTCAGGCGTGAGCGGTCAAGATAATGCTGACATTATTTCGAAGGTGGTGAAAGACTTCAAACTGAATACTGAGCAGACAAGAGCGTTCCGTTTGGTTGCCGACCATGCCTCCGGATCCCCTTCGTTGCCACTGAGAATGTACATGGGGGGGATGGGGGGAACGGGTAAAAGTTAAGTGATTCGCGCTATAATCAGCTTCTTCACGGAAAGGAAGGAGGAATATAGATTCATGGTCCTCGGTCCTACTGGATCAACAGCTGCCTTATTGAACGGTTCAACATACCATTCGGTTTTCAAGATCCCTAGAGAGTCGAAAAGCAAGAACCACGATGATGTAGATGGCATCAGAAATGATGCGAACGCTCTGGCGGCAATTAACGAACGATTGCAAGGCGTGGATTATATATTCCTCGACGAAATATCGATGGTCTCCTGCAATGATCGTCAGGCTTTAGCTACTCAAGCGGCAAAGGCAAGAAATGTGCACGACGATTCTTTTGGATCACTCAGCATGGTTGTCGCGGGTGACTTCGCTCAGCTCCCTCCTATGTCCGGACCATCTTTGTACAGCGGGAAGGTGACTCTGCAAGTTAAGGACGGACCAGCGGAATCAGAATGCGATACTTGGCCGCATTCTATGGCACCAGTTCAATACAGTAGTCATTCTGAGACAGAACATGCGCCAGAACGCGCGGACCCCAGAAGACGATAAGTTAAGAATGGCTCTGGAAAACATGCGTTACGGCGCTTGTACCCCTGCAGATATCGAGTTTCTACAGTCCCGGGTTGCCGGGTTTCGTCCTGAAAACCCGAAACTGGGAAGCAAAGAGTTCAGAAATGTATCCATTATAACTGCAAGAAACAGTCAAAAGGATGTCTTGAACCTGAACCAACTAGGAGCCCGACGTTTCGCAGCAGATACCAAGCAGGAACTCATTCATTTTTATTCTACGGACAGGATTAGCTCGCGTTCCGTGGACAGGAGCAAATGGAAAAACTGCGAGCAGTCCGAGATCAAAAAAATGACGAAGGGACTGCAGAAAAAATTATGGGAGGCTCCGCCATGTACGACTAATGAATTCATACCTGGAAAATTATCGCTATGTGTTGGGATGCCAGTGATGCTGCGAGCTAACGACGCTACAGAAATGTGTATAACAAAGGGACAAGAGGGTGCCGTAGTAGGATGGGACGAAAGCGTGGGGCCCATGGGCCAGAAAGTTCTTGATACATTGTTCGTTAAGTTGATCAAACCTCCGAAAAATGTCCAAATCAACAACTTACCACCCAATGTAGTGCCCTTGGTGAGAACTGTAACTCACATAACAGTGCTGATGGAAGATGATACCCTTTTGTCTGTGCTGAGGGAGCAGATAGTCGCGTTAATTAATTTTGGAATGACGGATTATACCTCGCAGGGCAAATCAAGACCTATCAATGTCGCCGAGCTCGCAAATTGCAAATCTCATATGTCCTACTACGTGGCGCTTTCTAGGGGAACATCCGCCAAGGGAACTGTGATTGTAGAGAGTGTAAATGCAGCGAAAATAACAGGGGGGATATCAGGTCACTTACGACAGGAACTGAGAGAACTGGAAGTTTTAGATGAAATAACCCGACTGCGATGCGCCGGACTCCTACCTCCTTCTGTCACGGGCCTGTACAGGCGACGCCTGATTCGATCCTATTATGCTTGGAAAAGCAATCACGGAGACCCTGCGCATTTTCATCCAGCGATGAGGTGGGATCCCTCTTTGGGGCCGAGAGTTCCTGACCCTGTGGTATACAGCGACTGGCGGCCTTCCGTACCAGGGACTAAAAAACGGAAAACAACTTGAAAACAACCGATTCAGACCCTCGGAATGTAAAGGATGAGCCGAATGCTAAACGTAAGAAAATTGGTGGGCCACAGGTACCTGAGGGAGGGAATGAACGACGGGATGGCAGCCTTTCGCCCGTTGGTTTGGTGTGGGACAACCGAGACCATAGTTACGCTTACGACGCCACCCTCACAATATTGAACAACTTATGGGCCAAAGATACCCATATGTGGACTACACGCTACAGCCGACTCAATGATATGATGGCGCGTTACGCATTGAACTTGAATTCTGTAGCGCGGAATATTTCAACTCTAGAGCAAGCAAGAGATAGTATCAGAAGAATAATGCATGAATCAAACGCCACGGACTTTCCTTACGGGCCAAATACTACTTCTATAGACAGAGTAGCATCTGCATTATTCCCCGAAAAAACTTATGGGACGGGTAAACAGAGCTGTCCCAAATGCGGACTCAGATTCAATGATCCAGTCGAATATAACTTGTTTGAGGCGTGGATGACAGCTAGTTTGAGCCCGACAGCGGGACGACAAGACCCCGTGCCTATAAGTAATTGGATGGCAAAGTACCTGACAAGAGGTCGGAGCAGCTGCCCATCCTGTCGAAGTCGGAGAATTAGATCTAAAATGGTAATGGTCCCTCGATTGAATACCCTACCACCCATCCTGCTCATAGACATCAACAACGACAGACTGAAGTGTGATAAGGAACTAGGTTTCGACTGCGACAATTCTTTGGTCAAGCTGCGCCTGAGAGGCATCATATATGGCGCACAAAGTCACTTCACCTGCAGATTTATCGACAAATATTCAAACGTGTGGTTTCATGATGGTATATCCACCGGAAGAAGATGTGTTAGGGAAATGAACCTAACGGATGTCGAAGACATGACTGTGCTTCAAAAATGTGGCCGAAAAAAGGCAGTCATATACGCAGGACCTGACTGAAATGGACACGTGGGAAGAAAACTTGAATACCGTGACCGTGCTCTTGACATCAAGGTAAAATGTAAACCCGTCCCGGACTCGTTATGCCATGCGCATGCAATGGCCCTAAAGCACAAGTAAGTAGTTAAATACGGGCACATGTTGCGTGCGCTCGCACATCAATGCGGAGTTGAGCGGAGAGGACGAAGGTGCGCACGATGCACACCACTGATTCCTGAGCCCACCACTCAGTCCTCAGTCCTCAGCCGCATCAACCACACCCATCGCCATCCCACCCAGGCGCGGGCGCTACAAGTCGCGGGCGGTGCGGAAGGCGAAACGCTGCTCGTACTCGCGAAGCTGCTCGTACTCGGATGCGGCGAGAAAGGCGGGAACGCAGCAGCGCCGGTCGGTGAGGCGGAGCCCTCGCGTCGAACGGTGTACGGCGCGGGTGCGGATGGTCCGGAGGAGGGGAAGTCAGGCGCAGACGGCAGCGAGTTGGGCATCGTACGTCAGGTGCAGATTCAGCTGGCGGCGAGGCGGGCGTCGATCGGGGCTCCGGCTATGTTGCCGCGACGCCCCGCCCGCGCCCATACCCATCGCGGCACTCACTCCTGCGCGCAGGTCTGCGCTGCCTGTACTCCCGTGCTACGCGCCGCCGCTCCTGCTCACGTGCGTGCGTTTGCGAAACGCGAGCAAGGCGGTGGCGCGGCAGCCAGAGAGGCGACAACGGCCAGTGTTGCTGCGAGGCTTGCGCGGAGGGCGGCGACCCGCGGCGGCCATGTCCGCGACGTCGCGTCTGGGGGCGCGCGCGCGCGGACGTCCATCCCGTGTACCTGTCGCGGGGACCGAGGAATTGAGTCGAGGGCGGAAGGAAGAGGGACGCACGAGCTGGTCCGATTCGTGCGTGCGCAGCTCGACGGATTGGGCGCCCTCGGGGCTGAGCATCTCGCTATTGACGAACGTCCCAAGCAAGGACGTGTCGTCCTGGATGAATATCTGCGCACATCCAGTCAATCGAAGACTCTTGGGAATACAAGTGGTGAAGCCGGCTGACGTCAGCCACACCGCCACACCACCTCGAATTGCAGCGTTTGAACGACTCAAAACCGCGAAGTTACTGACAGGTTATACAAGTGAGTCAACCATGCTCCAGGTCATTCAAAATTCAACCTCGCTTTAGGGAGCCTGAGGTTCAACGTTACGAAGAGTTCGAGTCGAGTTCAAGTCGGAAGTCACGCCCCGGGCATCAGGGACAAGATCAGGGAGGCGTGGCAAACTGAACAGAGAGCGCGGCTTCTGGTTGTATCGCCCAGCGTACCGTCCCGCATTGGGTCCGAATTTCTGCCACTAGCAGAGAGGCCCACAGCCTTTGTAGCGACTCGGTGGTGGATGGACCGCGCCCGTACAATGTGTGATCTATGGAATAGTATCATCTAGCGGGAGGCGCCTGTTCGACTCAGGCCCGAGTCATGATGATTCTATCTTTCTTTTAACTAAAAACTTCCTTTCTGAGCATGTATGAAGTTCGGCTGTGCAGAGAGCCATGCAAGAGTCGGTGGCAGGGCCCACCTCGCTGCTCCTCCACCTTCATTTTCCCACCACTGATCAGTGATTTTCGGAGGCCGCCTGTTCGATCCAGGCCCGACTCGTCGAAAATAGCCAGAATTTTTTTTTTTTTTTTTTTTGATTCCCCTCCTTTGTTTGAACACTTCTTCTTCGCTCGCAGGTGCGGTTCTTGAATGCGTGGGTCAGGGCCGTGATGATGCGGAGTCCAAGCTGGGAGGGCGGGGCCGAACTCTCACAAAGAGGTCGTCCCACTCTATATTCAGCATTGATATGGACAGCACAACTAACATTTATAGCGAGGCGCACAGGAGATTTTACTGACTCGGTGGTGGATTGCCTCCCGCGCTCGATAACGTATTTATGAGATCATCTGGCGGGAGGTGCCTGTTCGAACCAGGCCCGAGTCATAAGCCATCCGCAAGCGGGGTTTTTCTTCTGCTTTTTTCTGGTGCTGCGGAGGGGCAGTACGACCTGTTCAATAATTTGAGCTCGCGTTAATGCGCTGTGGGCCGTATCGTATTTCGTGGAGCTAGCGGGCAACGAGGTGCATTTTGATGCACGGCGCAACTCGTCGCACTCATAAATATTCTGCGTTATTACATGCGCTTCTAACAAGATCAGCACTAAGTGCGCAGCGCACAAGCGATGTAGCGACTCGGGATGGACCGTGCCCATACTCAATGTACAATCTAGTGAATAGTATCATCTGGCGAGAGCCGCCTGTTCGACTCAGGCCCGAGTCATTTCTCAGGTGCTTCTTTTTGTGCCCGGCCGCGGAGTCGATAGGCCTCTCTACTAGAAATTCATTGACGCTGATCTTGTTGTCCTCAAGATCTCTGCAGCGCCCCTGTTACACATTCGAGGTTTCACGATGTCGGGATGGCTCCGGGAGCTGACGTAGCGCCTGATTGCATTGTGAGAGATTAAGAAATAAGGAAAGGATTGTGAAAGAATAAGAAAGGGGTCAACATGAATGGACCGGTCAGACAAAGGCGACAGAAGAGAAATAGACAGGTTGCGCAACCTGATGGCTCATGGCTCAAATGGCTTTCATGTCTCCATATATGAAGTCAAGGTTCAACTCGTTCTAGCACTGTGAGCATGTCCACTTCATGGCGAGGCATCGGTGGCTCAAGAATTCCAAAAGTTCGACTCCATCCCACGATATTTTGGTTTCCTTGGGAATTTAGGATCTGAAGGCTAGCCGTAACATATTTTTCAACACGAAGATCCGTACAAATTCTCATTATCATGTGTTTGAAAGGGATGCTCCACTGGTTCGCCGGTATTCATTAGCCATTTGCCATCAGTTTGCGCACGGCACAAAAGCCACTTGATGGCTTGAATGGCTTTTGTGCAACCTGTCTAATAAAAAATACCCCTCTCCTGCATATGACTCGGGCCCGATTCGAACAGGCGCCGCCCGCTGCAGTACTGCTGCAAATATCAATTGAGCGCGGGAGGCCATCCCCCACCGAGTCGTATCTACCTAGCCGCGCTAACCTCCTTGATCACTGTGAATTACATTTACCTATCGCGCACGGGGCGGTGCTACCTCATTGAAAAATCCAGCTTCAGCATGCCTTCGTGCGCTCGAGTTCTGCGCCTCCATCAACCATTGACGCAAATTGAACATTCCTTGTAAATTCGCCTCCCGCAGTCAGCCACCCAGCCTGGAATAAAAAGAACGACCTCACGATTAATAACCCGGGCCCGATTCGAACAGGCGCCTCCTGCTGCATGACGACTGTAAATGCCAATTGAGTACAGGAGGCAATCCGCCACCGAGTCGCTACAAGCACCGTGAGGCCGTGGTATTAGTGCCCATATGAATGCTGAATCATAATTTTCTCGGCCGGACGAGTTGCGTGTCTGCTGCGAGGTAAGAACATGCATCGCGCGCAGACTGATTAAACAATTCAGCTTCGCAATAAATTGGTGATTTCGAATCCAATTCTCTGGCACCAGTGGACGCAAGGATGTACTGATTCTCCGCAGCCCGAAAGAAAAACGTATTGGGACTCCTGGTATGACTCGAGCCTGAGTCGAACAGGCACCTCCCGCTGCATGATACACACATACTAATTGAGCGCGGGAGGCCAACCGCCACCGAGTCGGTGCAAACGCCTGTAAGCCGTGCTATCAGTACTTGTGCTAAAATGAATGCTGAATGCTGAATGCTGAATGCCGAATATCAGCAGACAAGTGATAGGTAGGTACATGAATACTGGTACATGTTGGGTGCGCGCGGAAGCGACACACGCACATCAACGCGGAGTTGAGCGGCGAGGACGAAGGTGCCTTTACGCTCCACTCATTCCTGACCCCACCAGTCAGTCCTCATGCGCATCAAACTCCTCATCCCCATCCCCCGGGCGCTACAACTGCGCTACAAGTTGCACTCGCGTGCGGTGCGGAAGGCGCGAAACTACTCGTATTCGGGTGGGGGGAGAGAGCCGGGAAGGCAGCAGCGCCAGTCGGCGAGGCGGAGCGCTCGCGTCGGACGGACTGTGGGGTGCCGATGGCGCGGATGGCGCGGACGTCAGCGGGTCAGGCGCACGCGCGTCGGGCACCGCCTGTGTCGCCGCAATGCCCGCGCGCATCCCCAGCACGGCGCCCGCTTCCGCGCAGGTGCTCGGGTGCGACGCGCCACCGCCATACTCGCCTGCTTTGCGACAGTGCGTGCGCTGGCGCTACCGGGAGTTGTCCGAAGAGAAAGGCAAGAGAGGCAGCGGGAGAGTCGACGGCGCCTGCGTCGCCGGGAAGCTTGCGCGCAGGGCTGCCCACGTCTCGTCCGACTCTGTGTTTGTCTTATCCAAGTCTGCGCGGGGAACGTCACCGGTGGTCTCGGACTAGTACTCTGCCCGAGACGAGCAGCGGGCGCGCCCGCGATGGACGTACCCGCGGCGGCCCAGACACGCATGCGCGCAGCGCACATGTCCGCGAGCCCGCGTCTGTGTAGGTGCGCGGGGCTCGTACGAGACTGAGACTGGGGAGGAACACGCACCGGCCCCGAATGTTTTTTTTTTTTTTTGCAATTCAGTACGCCTTCGGGCTGAGCTCTGAGATCTTAGCACTGAGCCCCTCACCATTGACGAACCGCTGTTGACGAACGTCTACGGTTGCCAACAAGTCCCAGCTTTGATTTGATTTGTCAACTTTCATTTCCTGCCTTTTGCAATTCCATCCTCTGTACTCTCTAAGGTGTTCCAGGGTCTACCCGCAAGCTCTATGTTTTCGGGTAGCGTCTAGGATGCTCGGGTTATGTTTCCGGGACAAACGGACATGCATTCAAGCCGCCAAAGGGTCGGCGGCGCACGGCGCACCGCCTTCACGTCCGTTTCCAGTTGCAAACACTCCTCGTACTCCAATTTAGGGCTCGAGCGGGGTGGGTACACCGCGTGTCGGTCTTTGTGAGTGAGTGTAGCTGGAGACGGTGTAATACAAGTGCGTGTTTTTTTTTATCTACCTTGCGCTGTCATTGATGCATTTCAAGGCGTAGACTATTATGCTCTGCCCGGTGGATTGACGCGTAACAAATGCAGGCACGTACGGTCATGTGCAGAACCACCAAGTTGAAGAACCCGTCTACGTCGTACATCACCGGACGCGAACTGATCCAGAAAACCGCCCGCACTTCAGCGACACCGCGCACCTGCTCCATACCTGCCCAGGGCCATGCTGGATCCCTCGGGACCTGGTGTCGTTGTGCGCAGACAATCAAGTCGAACGCTTCGTTTGCGTTCAGCACGAAGGCGCTTGTCGGTTTAACGGGCCCAGATGGAGAGGCCATCGCAGGGAAGGAATGCATTTTACATGTCGGCAAGTATAACGGTGTGCCTAGTACGTAGCTATAGTAATATTGGGATAGCGCGCGTCAGAAAGACGCGCGCGACCTCCACAGGCATTTTTCTTGACGCGCCTATGTTTCTCAATTACCCATACTTGATACAGAAGCGGACCGTGTACATTGCTTTATCAAGGTTTGCGGCTGCGGCGTAGAAATTCCCGGCCGGGGACGAACAAATGGGGGCGATGGTAAACGTACAGTATGAGGTGCCGGAGCACGATGACTGAGTGGGTCTCTAAGACGCATGCACGGGAGTGGAGGGCGGAGAGCTCGAGTTCGAGTGCAGAAACTAGCGCGTGGTGCACGAGGCGGGGCGCACCCCAAGCAATCAACGCGACGCTTTGAGAGAAAGAACTAGCCATATAATGCACGCGCGCGGACGACATTTGTCTTTTTCTACACCATCTATTCTTCCCATCTATGAGACATCAGCCGCGCCTCATACCGATATCGAGACAGAGCAGCAGACGCACTTCTTCCTCTTTTCGGGTGTAAAAATTGCGGCTGGTTTAGCGCAGCTTGGCGAAGAGCTGAGGCGCGGCGCAGGCTTGCATCATGCTGCGATGGTGCGCACGTCAGCTGTAAGCCTGTAAGTAGCACGGGAAAGGGAGGGGGCTTACTGAACTTGACTAGAGTCCATGACATTAGACGGTCAACAGGCAACGAATCAAGCACGACGTACACCTGCCGGACGCTCGTCAGCACGCCGCAGGGAGAGAAAAGCTAAGGAGAAAGCGAAAGGACGCACATCTCCTCGATGCAGTCCTCGCCCTTGAACCCCTCGCCCGCCTGCACCTTCGCCTGGCACTTCTCAAAGTGGTGCTTCAGCGGCGCGCAGTCCGCGCGCTCCTCGCAGGTTGTGTCCAGCAAGGAAGTTTTCGCGACACTCAAGGCCTATGCGGACGAGATCGCCCGGATCGCACGGTGTTCCTGTGTGTGCTATTCACATTAGCTTCCTCTTCATTTCCCTCTGTGCTCACGGGAAGAGGAAAGGAAGGAAAGAAAGGAAGGGAAGACACACGTTCTCAGGCTCCTCCGCCTCCGCCTCCTCCTCCTTGGGCTCCTCCGCGGCGGCGTCATCAGTGAGCTGGGTGTCGGCGGGCTTCTCCTCTGTGTCGTCGGCATGGGTGGTGGGGAAGAACGAGGACAGGAACGAGCCGATGCCGGACATGCTTGCGAACGGTTTTTCGATGAGGCATACTAATGTGGTTTCACCCTGCCTTCAAGGGTCCTTTATGGTGCCTTTTGGTAGGCCATAGACGGCCCAGGGCACACAATTCAAAGTTGAATGTGGATATACATGTGATCGGAAAACAAATCAAAGCTGGGACTTGTTGGCAACCGTAAACGTCCCAAGCAAGGACTTGCCATCCTTAATGAGTATCCACTCAATCAACGACTCTGCTGCGGTCCATATTGATATCCGGTGGGCCTTCGAACAAATGAGCGCTTCCTACAGGACACCCTCAGGCTGCGCCAACACAAGAGGAGAGCAGACGCACCTCATCCCACCATGTACACCTCCGCGTGCGTCCAGCTCATGGTCCTGCTCAACGCGCGGCTCGGTCGTCGCGCCCCGCGCGGGGTCGTTGCGCAGCTGGCGCGCGCGCGCGTCCGTGGGTACAGAATGACGCGCTTTGGCCGGTGGAAGGAATTGTCCAATGGGAGCGGGGACGGCTGATGTCAGCCACACCGCCACACCGCCACACCGCGTTCTTCAACCATGTATTCCCACGCCTTATGTAGTTGCCGGATTGCCGGCGTTTGAGCTACCCAAAAGTTGTGGATGTTGAGCATGAATATGAACACAAGTACTAGAACTGATATCGACTTACCGATTCGGTGGCGGATGGACCGCGCCCGTTATTCATGCCAGCCTACAGATGCGCGAGTTGGCGGGAGGCGCCTGTTCGAATCAGGCCCGAGTCATACGACTTGATTGAACTCTTTTTGTGCCCGGCCGCGGAGTCGATGTGCAGTTAAATCCTGGGTGCATTGGTCAGGGAAAATAGAATTCGGGCCTCAGATATCCGTAAAGATGGTGAATTGAGCAGGAGCAGAGTGAGCCGGATTTTTCCATTATTCCTCAAAACGACGGGTACCTATTTCTTCTTCTTTCGTTTAGAGGGGTTCACCAACTATATTTTTGGTTGGCAGAGATGACTCCGTCACTCGGGTGGTGGTAGGATTTTTATTGGAAAATGTTATGGGCACTACTAGTAACAGGCGCACATGCCCTCGTACCGACTCGGTGGCGGATGGACCGCGCCCGTACAATGTTAGAAATTGGGAATAGTATCATCTGGCGGGAGGCGCCTGTTCGAATCAGGCCCGAGTCATGTCCCAGTAATTTCGTATCTTCTTTTTGTGCCCGGCGGCGGATTCGATGTGCAGTTAAACCGTTCATTGGTGAAGGAGAATGGAGTTGGGGCCTCGGATGTCCGTAGGAATGGTGAATTGAGCAGGAGCAAAGTGAGCCGGATTTTTCCATTATTCTGAAAACGACGGGTACCTATTTCTTCTTTTTTCGTTTAGAGGGGTTCTCCAACTATATTTTTGGCTGGCAGAGATGACTCGGTCATTCAGGTGGGGGTAGGATTTGTATTGGAAACCCACTGCCACTGACCCAGGGACAGACGAACTTCGAAGAGGGTAGTACACGGCGCCGTGCATCGTGCGAGCCGTCCCACTCTAACATTCAGAATTGATATGAGCACTAATAGCCAGGCACACAGCCGTTCGTACCGACTCGGTGGCGGATGGCCTCCGGCGCTCGATAATGTGTTGATCAGATCTTCTGGCGGGAGGCGCCTGTTCGACCCAGGCCCGAGTCATTTCTCAGTTGCTTTTTTTTGTGCCCTGCGTCAATGCGCCCTGGGTGTGGCGGCAGAATTTTGATGTACGGCACGCGCAACTTGTTGCACCCATAAATCTACCACGCACTAGCGTTGATACGAGCACTAACACTCATCGCCCGGCGCACGGAAGGTTGTACCGACTCGGTAGCGGACGGACCGCGCCCGTAATCCATGAACAAGACGAGCGTCGAGCGATTGTCTAGCGGGAGGTGCCTGTTCGAACCAGGCCCGAGTCATGATGATTCCATCTTTCTTTTAACTAATAACTTCCTTTCCGTACATGTATGAGGTTCGGCTGTGCCGAGAGGTAAGTACGAGATCGGGTCGGTATTCGGGCGTCTGGGCCTTTCTGCTCGTACTCGAAATTGACTGATGCCGATCTTGCTTTCCTAAAGATCTCTGCAGCACTCCTGTAACACATTCGAGCTTTCAACCAGCGAAGTGGTAATCGCGCCCGGAGCTGACGTAGCGCCTGATTGCATTGTGAGAGAATGAGAATACGAAAGGGATTGCTCTACCTCAACCGGACTCTGACAACGGCGGGAGGAGAAGTAAAAAATATCCGACACTGCATATGACTCGAGCCTGTGTCGAACAGGCGCCGCCCGCTGCATGACCACCGCGAATACCAATTGAGCACGGGAGGCCATCCCCACCGAGTCGTATCTCCCCTGGCACCAAACATTCTTGCCCGTGAAGACCATGAAGTAAGGACACCGCCCGGGACGGTGGTTCCTAAATTCAGCTTCGGCATGCCTTCGTGCGCCCGAATTCCAATCCTCCATGACCCATTGCGTCAAGTACACCTTAGCAGCCGAGCACAAAAAGAACACGCCTCACAAGTCATGGCTCGGGCCCGATTCGAACGCGCCTCCCGCTGCGTGGTATAACCAGCACGAATTGAGTGCGGGAGGCCATCCACTACCGAGTCGTATCTCCCCCTCGCATTAAACATTCTTGGCTGTGAATCAAATGCAGAGATCGGTACGCTGACTGACGAATTCAGCCTTGGCCATAGCGTCGCAAGCTCGAACGCCTATTCTCCATCGATGCAACCTTAAACATCAGGTTTACTACCAATACACCTTAGCAGGCGGCCAGAAAATGATCTCACGTTTTATGACGGGCCTGAGTCGAACAGGCGCCTCCCGCTGCATGACCATTGTGAATCCTAATTGAGCGCGGGCGGCCATCCCCACTGAGTCGTATCTACGTAGCCGCGCTAACCTCCTTGACTGTGAATTTCATTTACCTATCCCATCCGGGGCGGTGCGCTACCTCATTGAAAAATCCAGCTTCGGCATGCCTTGGTGAGCGCGAAATCCAGCCCTCCATTCTCCGTTGACGCAAATTGAATATTCCAAGTAAATTCGCCTCCCGCAGCCAGCCACCCAGCCTGGAAGAAAAAGAACGACCTTACGACTAATAACCCGGGCCCGATTCGAACAGGCGCCTCCCGCTGCACCACTGTAAATGCCAATTGAGTACAGGAGGCAATCCGCCACCGAGTCGGTACAAACGCCTCTAGGCCGTGCTATTAATGCCCGTATGAATGCTGAATTATATATATCTCTTCGTCGGACGAGTCGCGTGTCTTCTGCGATGTAAGTGCACATCGCGCGCAGACTGAGTAAACAATTCAGTTGGTGATCTCGAATCCACTTATCTGGCGTCAGTGGACGCAAGGGTGGACTACCCCTCCGCAGCGCGAAAAAAACCCCTATTTCTTTTCTTGGAATGACTCGGGCCTGAGTCGAACAGGCGCCTCCCGCTACATGCCTTATCGTCAGCATCAATGGAGCGCGGGCGGCCGTCCACCACCGAGTCGTATCCCCTTACTCGCGCTGGCATTGTTGACTGTGAATTACACTTACCTGTCGCAGGGCGGTGGGAGGCCATCCGCCACCGAGTCGCATCTGCCTACTGGCGCTACCCTGTTTCACTGTGCATTGCATCTACCTATCGCGCACGGGGCGGTGGGCTACCTCATTGAAAAATCCAGCTTCATCGTGCGCTCGACTTTCAGTTCTCCATTCTCCATTGATGTAACCTTGAGCATCAAGTACACCTTAGCAGCCGAGCACAAAAAGAACACGCCTCATGATTCATGACTCAGGCCTGAGTCGAACAGGCGCCTCCCACTGCATGGTGCACAAACGGTCATTGAGCGCGGGAGGCTAGGCCATCCGCCACCGAGTCGGTACAAACGCCTGCGCGCCATGCTATTAGGCCCTATACGAATGCTGTATCAGCAGACGAGCGATATGTAAGCAGTTAAATACTGGCACATGTTGCGTGCGCTCGCACATCAATGCGGAGTGGAGTGGATTGAGCGGAGGACGAGGGTGCGCACGATGCCTCCGCGCTCCACTCCACTCATTCCTGATCCCAGTCAGTCCTCAGTCCTCAGCCGCATCAAACCCCCGAACCTCGGCCCCTGCGCTGGCGCCGGCGCTACAAGTCGCGGGCAGCGCGGAAGGCGCGAAGTTGCTCGTACTCGGGTGCGGCGAGAGAGGCGGGAAGGCAGCCACGCCGAGTGGGAAGGCAGGCCATGCGCGGATTCAGGCGGCAGCGAGGCGGGCGCGGATCGGGGCTCCGCCTGTTTCGCCGCAACGCCCGCGCATCCCCAGCACGGCGCCCGCTTCCGCGCGCAGGTACTCGCGTGCGACGCGCCGCCGCTCATACTCGCATGCTCTGCGACATTCCTGGCGCTTGCGCTACCGGGAGTTGTCCTAAGAGAAAGGTGAGAGGGGCAGCGGGAGAGAGGCGACGGCCGCCTGCGTCGCCACGGGGCTGGCGCGCAGAGCGGCGAGGAGTGCCCATGTCTTGTCCGACTCTGCGTTTGTCTTCCCTGTGTCTACGCGGGGAACGTCGCTGGCGGCCGCGGAGTAGTACTCTGTACGGGCCGAGCAGCGCGCGCGCACACGATAACTGTACCCGCGGCGGCCCAGACACGCATGCGCGCGGCGCACATGTCCGCGAGGCCGGGGCGTGCGCGGGGCTCGGAACAGACTGAGACGGTGCAGCAATTATGGCGGGGGCATCGGCGAAGACGCGCGGCTCGGTGCGCGCGATGCCCGCGGGGTTGAACGTTGCGGCACAGGTGATGCGATGCGCGAGCGTGCCGTCGGCGCCCCCGAATGCCTTTGGCACTTGATTGCGCCCACGGGGCTGAGCGCTGAGCCCTTCGCTGTTGCCGAACCGGTGTTGACGCGTTGACGAACGCCCCAAGCAAGAACTTGCCGCCTTGGATGAATATTGCGCACATCCAGTCAATCAACGACTCTGCTGCGGTCCATATTGATACCTAGTCTGTAGAGCGCGGTGCGCGCCTTCGAACAAATGAGCACTTCCTACAGGAAACCCTCAGGCCTCAGGCTGCGCCAACACAAGAGCAGCGAGCAGACGAACCTCATCCCCCTCGGAAAACCTCCGCGTACATCCAACTCAAAGCCCAAAGTCCTGTTCAGTACATGGCTCGTTCATCGCGCCCCGCGCGGGGTCGTTGTGCACCTGGAGCGCACGCGCGTCCCGGGGTACAGAATGACGCGCTTTGGGAGTTGTCGAGTGGGAGCGGGACGGCTGATGTCAGCCACACCGCCACACAATGTTCTTGGCTTCTTGGCTTCTTTATTTATTTATTTTTTTGCGTGTGGCGACGGCGCGGTGAATCACGTGTTGGGCCCTGAGCGCTGAGTCCTATTTATGCAGACTCGGGTCAAGAACGGCCATCAGCCATCAAACTGGGGCTGTGTCCTCTTTATGCAGACTCGGGTCAAGAACGGCCGTCAGCCATCAAACTGGCACTGTGTTTCGAGGCAGCGTGCCTCCCATTTCGGCTGATCTCTTGCTCAATACCGGGCTGTGCACCAACAGGAGTGCTGGAGTGCGGTTATTTTCTTGGTAAATACAAAATGAAACATTAAAATATGCGCGAGCGTTTAATAGCTTTAATTGCGTACGGGGCCATTCCATTCTTGGGGTGGTCGTCAAGCATGGTACATGGTACACATCTAAATATGATTTTGGCAATCTATTGTCATTGGATGGTGATTGAGCGGAGTTCTGTAGGAAAGCTTTCATTAATCAAGTTAGATCTATTCCGGGAAGACATTCTGTTTTGATGCCTGTCGCAGGAGCTGAGGATGCTGTTCCTAGCCCAGGTCCTTTGATACATCTCTCCATCTTCCCCTATGTCGACTTCTGGCAATCCTCCAGCAGCATCCAGTTCCCCTCAACAGAGAGGAGGGAGAACCTCCCAAGCTTTCAAACCGTCCAGCTCAAATTCAGACTGGCTCACAACCTCCCTTGCGACTGCAAAAGCAGTTACTGCAGGAGCAGAATGTCTGCCTTTCCCTTATGTGAAAGGGGTCTTTGGAATGGTGGTGATCATCTTAGAAACAATCGAGGTTTGGTCCCTTCCCAGTTGTCTGGAGCACATGTTCAACTTTAGCTACCACAGAAAGTGAAGAAGAATCAAGATGGCATGAAGGAGCTGTGCAGCAATATTATGGAAATCATCAAGACTATTCAAGACCAGCTTTCCTCTCACGGCAATACAGCTGCAGTAAAATTCAAAGGGTTATGTGAAAACCTTGAAAGGTGAATGCCTATACTTGTGCACCTCAAATATCTGTACTGATGTCTATCTGGTAGTGTTCTTCAGGATGTTTTGAAGGCAGTGGAACAGCTACAGAAAGAACCCCGAGGATTCAGTGGGCGCTTCAAAGAAGTCATAAAGCTGAATAGTACCACCGATGAAATTGCTGGACATCGAGTGAAAATCCAAGAACTGCGCTTGAATTTCCTGGTACATATGAGGCATCTTCTTGACACGACTTCTTAACAGATAGTTAAGCTCACAGCTGCAATTGATACTAATCTGCAAATTTACAAAGGTTTTTCAACAGGTAGATATTTCACCCTCTGTAGCTCATCCAACTTTGATTGTTTTTTTTCAACCCAAACTAAAGTCCCCCAACGGATCAACAATTGTCCTCCTCCCACAAGAATCTTCCATGGGAGAAAAACCATTCTGGCCAAAATGCATCAATACTTCACCCGGAACGTGGACAAACAATACATCTTCTTGCTACATGGTCTTGGTGGTGCAGGGAAGACACAGATTGCACTAAAGTTCATAGAGCAATCAGCGTCTCAGTTAGTCCATTTGCCAGGCGGTTGAAAGTGTGACTCATGTATTACTAGATTCACTGACATATTTGTCATTGACACCAGCACTGCTGAGACAATTGATACAGGTCTCAAAACAATTGCTACAACAAAGAGTGTTGGGGATTCATCAAAGGATGCTCTTCAATGGCTTAGGAGTAATCAAGATGAATGGCTTCTATTCTTCGACAATGCTGATGACCCCAAAATCAATCTCAACAACTATTTCCCCCAATGCAGTCATGGGAACATCATCATCACATCCAGAAATCCTGGGCTCTGTGTTTATGCCAGCTCATATTGTGCTGTCTCTGACATGGAAGAAAGAGATGCTGTGAATCTACTGCTAGCAAGTGCTGCCCAACATAAAACAGATCATAACAAAGATACTGCTGCCCAGATTGTGAAGGTGGGTGAGGGGATTTCTGTAGCTCATTCTCTGTTTAACATTTTTTCAGGTATTCCACTACCTTCCACTTGCAATCATCCAGGCTGGGGCATTTATCTCGAGATCCGGAAATCTTGGCAGCTATCTTTCCTTGTATGAACACAACAAAGCTAAGCTGCTCACTGAGCAGCCTGTCCAGACACATGATAATTATTCATGGACAGTTTATACTACATGGCATATTAGCTTTGAGCAGCTCAGTGAACAGGCCAAGACATTCTTGAAGCTTTGTTCATTCCTTCATTATCACGGAATCTCAGAGAATATATTCAAGAATGCCACAAATTACATATCTGAACCATCTAGCCTATCAAAAGAAGAGCTGGAGATGACAGTCAAGGTGCTGTCACAATTTTCAGACCCTTTTGGTGCCTGGGATCCCTTGCGCTTCATGGATGTAACCAATGAGATCAGAGCATATTCCCTGATCAATTTCGATCCAGAGAACATCAGGAAAATCCCCCATTGCCATTTGTCCCAAACTTAAACCAATGTTTAACAATCGACCGAAAATGTCAACATTCTGTAGCATTTTGCGAAAAATGGCAAAATGTTAAAATGTTTCAGTCCCCAAAAAATATTGCCATTTTCTCGACAATTGTCAACCATTTGCAGCCAATTGTCACACAATTCAGATGAATTGGAGCACCTTAAGCATCTGTGTACGCCGAAATGAGGGTTGTTATATTGCAGTTCTACATACAGGATACATTGTACACACGGATTACAGACTAATAGACTAATATAGCCCCCCGTGTCAACCCCCCTCGTGGCACAGGTTTGGTACGAGTGACTACAGTGTTACGACTCCAACGCGCCGTGTCACGCACTATCAGGGACAGTCAAGGAGTGAAAGGAAGGCGGCACGACTGAGAGAAAAGGTCATCTAATCTACGAATGAGTGGTTGATGGCGGATAACTGGGTGACGACGATGAAGCACGGCTTGATGCAGTGGCGTGCGCAGAATTGATTAGCAGGCGGTCCAAAATGTCGTCAAGCAAACGGCTTACCCAGTGAGGAGAGACTGTCGAGGGGGGCAAACAAACGGGTCAGCAAATTGAAGGCGAGTAGAGAAAGAGAAAGGGAGCAAGCAAACGTTAAGGATTAAGGTAATGCATGATTTGTACGGGGAGCGAGTCGAAGTGGTGACACAGACCTGCAGGAAACATCAGCACAGGGCAATGAGCGCAGAAGGGCATGGGCCGGAAGCTAAGGAGAAGATAGGAACATGGTTCAGCGCACCTTAGTCTCCCTGTGTTCCTTGCCCTCTGCGGCCTCGAGGTGGTGCAGCAGCGCGCGCGAGGGGAGGCCGTACGGCACGGCACTGGCGGTGATGAGATCGCCGAGCGGTGGACCGTGGTGTCGAGTGCGTGCAAGAGGCGGCGCGCACCGGGGAAGCTGAGGAGGATCGGTCAGCAAAGGCCCGAGCAGGATGGGGAGGGGGGACAGACAGCGAAGTGCTTGCTCGGAGTCTCGTCGAACGGGTGTGCACCTTGGGCTGCCCATCAGTGCGAAGCTGAGGAACTGGGAAGGTGAGTCGGCGGAGTCCACGGCGAGACTGTGCGGACAGTCAGAAATGCACAAGAATAGCTGAGTACACCTACGACTCTGGGGCCCCACCACAGGCCGCACGATGCTGGCTGGAAGACCGCAAAGAATGAGTAGGGGATGCCAGAATGAGTGATGGACTTACTCAGTAGATCAACCCGTCTCGGGAGACGGAATGGAGAGGGACGCCGCATGAAATGAAAGAGGGAGGAAGTAGCAGATGGTGGGGGAAAGGAAGAAAGGTACGCGTGGCCTCGTCAACATTTGGTCGTGTGTTGACTGTTGATCCTGATTCGCGAAGGCGGTGTGTTAGCCGAGCGGAGTTTCAACGACTTGAAACAATTTCTGCGATGGTCTAGGTGGTCAAACTTTCCTTTGCACACACAAGCAGATTCTAAACACGGTTATCCATATCAATGGCTCAATACAAGTCTCCGCGCCACTTCTATACTGGTTTTGATTCACCTATCCAAGGATTGTTTGAATAATGCGACCGAATGCCAACATTTTGGCGACATTTTGACACAATTGCGCTCATTCCAACATTGTGAGAAATTGTCAACAATTTTTGGCCAATTGGCAAAGGGGGTTTTTCCTGATGAAGAATATGTTCTCCATGCATCCCCTTGTGCATGAGTGGACCCGAAGCACACTGTCTGACATGGAACCATATCATCGTTGCATCGGTGTCATAGCAGCAATGTGCCTTGCTGCACTATCAGAGCACGATATAAATGTAACTAGTCAATGGATGTTGCCCCATATTGATTCCTTGGTGAAGTCAAGTTTAAATGTACTTCCAGATTTGGCACATCAGTATGGAAAAGTGTACATGTTTGCAGGCAACGCAGAAAAGGCAAAGGAGTTTCAGACAATGGTGGTGGAGAAGCGGCAGAATCTTCTCGGCGAGGACCATCCAGACACTCTTGATGCAATGTACTGGCTGGCATGGGCATATGAGTACCTAGGCCTCTGGAAGGATGCAGAGGAAGTTTTGGTTGTAGTACTTGAGAAGCGGAGACATATTCTAGGTGATGAGCATCCAGATACCCTCAATGTGATGGCGAATATGGCAGAGATATATGAGGGCCTGGGCAAATTTAGGGAGGCTGAGAAATTTAAAACTGTGCTCCTTGAGAAGCGGAGGAGCCTTTTGGGTGATAATCATCCAGACACGCTGAGCGCGATGGGGAATTTGGCACACCTGTACCAGAGCTTGGGAAGATCCCGAGAGGCAGAGGAACTTATGGTTCGCGTTCTTATGAAGCAGAGGGAGATTTTAGGTGATGACCATCCAGAGACCCTGACTGCTCAGAACAACTTGGCAGCCAGCTACAGATTTCAGGGAAAACTGAACAAAGCTGAGGAACTTGAGATTGTGGTCCTGGCAAAACGGCGGAAGATCTTAGGCGACAGCCATCCAGAAACTCTCCTGTCGATGGCGAACCTATCATTTACGTACTACAAGCTGGGGAAATTCAAGGAGGCCGAGGTGCTCGGACTAAGAGTGCTTGAGAAGCGGAGGAATATTCTCGGTGACTGTCATCCAGTAACCCTACTGAGCATGGCGAATCTGGGACTCCTGTACAATGAATTGGGACGAATGCAAGAAGCTGAGGAGTTCGAGGTCCTGGTTCTTGATAAGCGGCGGAATATCCTAGGTGACAACCATCCAGACACCCTTCGCTCCATGTCAAATCTGGGATCTACCTTCAACAAGCTGGAAAGATGGCAGGAAGCAGAAGAGCTCCTAGCTACTGCCCTCCAGGAGCAGAGTGTTTTCCTAACTGGCATCCATACCCACCTTGTGGACACCAGGCAGCGTCTGGCAGTCACATACTCCAAGCTCGGAAAATTTGCAACAGGCGGAGGATCTTAAGATGGCGCTTACGAGGACCCAATCTTAGCATATGTCGTCGAAGTCTCACTACCCGCACATCTATCTTTGTGCTCCGAATATATATGACAAAAATCTCCCGGTAACATGCGCCTCCCTTCCAAATCATACTATGTAGTTTCGGGTATTTTGTAGTGCTGCACAGCATCGTAACCATGTACCCAAATCCTATTCTATTTAACGGATGGTCAAACCAATTCTTAGGTCCTCATAAAGTATGGTAACTAAGGTTAATATTTCCGACAGTAAATTATTCACTTAGCAAAATCCACCCGTGTAAATGCCGCAGCTGCCGTAGAAAACCCTCGTTTTTTTTTCTTTTGAAAGTTCAACCCATGGTGCCGAGCCGTGCCGTGGTTGCCAGTCAGAAAGTTCGACGCAACGGCACCGCACCCGTAGTGCGCTCCGTGCCGGAGGTACGGCTGTACCGGTGAGCCGTATGTACCTACAGCCTAATGGTCGAAGCTAAAGTGGGGGCCCGATACAGGATCTGGTCATCAGCTTGCACGTCCCGGGATTCTGAAAGCCTGAAGCTTATGGCTGTGGCTTTCAGTGGGGTCCGCCGTCCAAACCTCCTCGGCAGGCCGCAGGTTCACCTACCCACCGTGTTTTCCTCCAAACCTGTACTGATCTAGTCTCCCGGCGGCCGGATACAAGGTAGAAAGCAACGAAAATCGCCGACTTGGTAAGCCCATTGACCATGTCTGGGGTTGATTTGCAAGTTGTGCCGAGGCTGCGGTGTGTTGAAGCGTAGGTGAGTCACTTGAGTGCCTAGGATGAGTCCAAGGACAAGGGGCGACTAGGTGGCGGATGGCCTCCCGCGCTCAATAATAAAGCCTAGTTCTCCTCTAGCGGGAGGCGCCTGTTCGAATCAGGCCCGAGTCATATGATTTCGGACTCTTCTTTTTGTTCCCGGCGGAGGATTTGATGTGCAGGTACACCCTGCGCTCATGGGTGAAGGAGAATGGAGTTAGGGCCTCGGATATCCGTAGGGATGGTGAATAATTGTTCATCGCTCGTTTTCAATTTTTTCTCCTTCTTTCGGAATGGACTCCGGGAAGGGCTGGCGCGTGAGAGGTAAGTACGAGTCGGTGGCGGAGGGTCCACATCCGCTGTTCCTAAGCCGCCTGTTCGATCCAGGCCCGACTCACAAAAGAAGACGCTTATCTTTTTATTTGATTTCAGGGGTTCTACAGCTATCTCTTTGGTTTATCTGAGGATCTGCCCGTGGATGGCAGAGATGACTCAGGTGAGAGTACGGTTTTAGAGACTCACTGCCGCAGGGAACGGACGAAGAGGAGTGTACATATAATGTGCCCTAGATAGCTGACTCGTCCCTGATTAATATTCAGCGTTGATATGGGCACTACTACTAACACTCATACCGAGGTGCACAGGAGGTTGAACTGACTCGGTGGCGGATGGCCTCCCGCGCTCGATAATCCATCGATGACTTCATCTGGCGGGAGGCGCCTGTTCGAACCAGGCCCGAGTCATAAGCCATCCGCAAGCGGGGTTTTTCTTCTGCTTTTTTCTGGCATGCTGCGGAGGGGCAGTACGACTTGTTCAATAATTTGAACTCGCGTCAATGCGCCGTGGGCTGTATCGTATTTCATCAATCTAGCGGGCAACGAGAGTGCATTTTGTATGTACGGCGCAACTCGTCGCACTCATAAATATTCTGCATTATTACATGCACTTCTAACAAGATCACCACTAATTGCGCAGCGCACAAGCGATGTAGCGACTCGGTGGCGGATGGACCGTGCCCATACTCAATGTACGATCTAGTGAATAGTATCATCTGGCGACAGCCACCTGTTCGACTCAGGCCCGAGCCATTTCTCAAGTACTTCTTTTTTGTGCCCGGCCGCGGAGTCGATGGGCGTCTCTCCTAGAAATTCATTGATGTTGATCTTATTTTCCGAAAGATCTGTGCCGCGCTCCTGTTACACATTCGAGGTTTCACGATGTCGGGATGGCTCCGGGAGCTCACGTAGCGCCTGATTGCATTGTGAGGGATTGGGAAAGGGAGTGCTCCATGTCAACATGGATGAACTGGATTCAGACAAAGGCGGGAGAGGAGAACTAAAAAATACCCCTCTCACTTTTTATGACTCGGGCCCGGTTCGAACAGGCGCCTCCCGCTGCATGACCACCGCGAATACCAATCGAGCACGGGAGGCCATCCCCACTGAGTCGTATCTACCTAGCCGCGCTAACCTCCTTGACTGTGAATTTCATTTACCTATCCCATACGGGGCGTGCGCTACCTCATTGAAAAATCCAGCTTCGGCATGCCTTGGTGAGCGCGAAATCCAACGCTCCATTCTCCATTGACGCAAATTGAATATTCCATGTAAATTCGCCTCCCGCAGCCAGCCAGCGAGCACGGAAGCAAAAGACAGATCGCGACGTATTATGACTCGAGCCTGAGTCGAACAGGCGCCTCCCGCTGCATGACCACTGTAAATGCCAATTGAGTACAGGAGGCAATCCGCCACCGAGTCGGTACAAGCGCCGTTAGGCCGTGGTATTCATGCCCTTAGAATGATAATATTTATCGGCCGGACGAGTTGCGCGCCTTCTGCGAGGTAAGAAGACACATTACGCACAGGAAAACAATCCAGCTTCGCAATAAATTGCTGATCTCGAATCCACTTATCTGGTGTCAGTGGACGCAAGGGTGGACTACCCCTCCGCAGCGCGAAAAAACCCTATTTCTTTTCCTGGAATGACTCGGGCCTGGGTCGAACAGGCACCTCCCGCTGCATGTGATCGCCAGCACGAAGTGAGTGCGGGAGGCCATCCGCCACCGAGTCGTATCTCCCCTCGCGTTGAACATTCTTTACCAAATGCAGAGATCGGTACGCTGACTGGCGAATTCAGCTTCGGCCATGTCTTCTTGTGCTCCAACTCCGATTCTCCATTCTCCGTTGACGCCACTTGAACATCAGTTGTACTACTGGCACACCTTAGCAGCCGAGCACAAAAAGAACACGCCTTGCGTTTTATGACTCGGGCCCGAGTCGAACAGGCGCCTCCCGCTATATGGATGAACTCCAAACGGTCATTGAGCGCGGGAGGCCATCCACCACCGAGTCGATGCAAACGCCTGCGCGCCTCAATATTAGTGCTAGGGCTGAATGAATGCTGACTGCAGACAAGCGATATGTGAGTACATAAATACTGGTACATGTTGCGTGCGCTCGCACATCGATGCGGAGTTGAGCGTTGGTTGAGCGGCGAGGAGTCGAGGACGAAGGTGCCTTTACGCTCCACTCATTCCTGATCCCACCAGTCAGTCTCAGGCCTCAGTCCTCAAACGCATCAAACACCTCCATTCCCATCCCACCCCCGGCGCCGGCGCTCCAAGTCGCGGGTGGCGCGGAACTGAGAGAAGGGCCGGCTCGCCGGACCGGAGCTGCGCGGGCTTTTGCTCCGAACCTGATGCATGAAATGTATTTTGGCCTGGTGCCGTTGGCAAACACCGCAAAAGCCGTGTCTCTTTCTCGCCTCCATGGCCGCGTCAGTCCTCAGCCTAGTGCAAGGCTTACCTGCAACCTCGGCACCTGTAGCGGTTTCCTTCGACTGCGACGGTGGGACTGCGACGGTGGGACGTAGCTCGATGCGTGCGTGTCCTACTCTGCGCGTACTAACGGGCACATAGCCCCTTCGCGCCACGAAATCCACGTCTGGCGCTGACTCGGACGAAGGTACCTTCCTCGCGCAAGTAACGTGCAGCGCCTCCCGTGCAGTCTGCATCGCCGGCGTCGGGCTGTCCTGCGACGCGGCACCTCCGCACATTACATGCGTGCGTGCTCGCCCTTCTACTGTCGCTGTGTTATCCGTGCTTATGAGCATATAGCTCCCGCTCCAGGCTGTGCGCCACCTGCGTCTCGCCTCGATGCGCGCGGAGGCTCATCAGTAAAAGTGCATGTTTGTCTTTGGCATCTTTGGAGTCTTGGGCAAGACGTCAAAGACGTCAAAGATGCATTTTCCCCCAAGATGTGCATCTTGGCCAAGTAGATTCAAAAATCTTTGAAAGATGCGGCATCTTGGGCAAGACTGCTAAGATGGGGAATGTCTTACCCAGGACTCCATTAAAGATGCATTGAAACCACGAAAGATGCCTCAAGATAACTGAAAGACGGGCAAAAGATGTTTATATTGATGATCGACGGGTACAAGCAGCCAATACTGTATGTATATCACAGAAACCGAGGAGAGCATGTACAAGTACAAGGCCGCGGGCACCCCGCATTGGACAGAACCATGCGGCATTACAGGATCATTGGGTATGCCGACCTGGTCGCAAGCATGAATAGCCTGAGGGAGCGTGCAAACGGTACGACATACCAGTTAGGGAGCGCGCGACCCGGACGGTGCATGCGAGTTGCCGAGACGCCGTGAGAGACTGTCAAGGGAGAGGGATATTAGTGCGGAAATGTGAACAACAAGGACGACTCAGCGGCGGAAGGTTTCAAGAAACAGCGACCGGCACATGCAAGGGAGGCAACGGACGGGACGGGGCGAAAGCAGGGAGTTTGAGGCTGGGATTGAAAGGCTTGAGGCTTGAGGCTTGAGACTTGAGGCTTGAGGCTTTGCGGCCTGGAGACTTGCGACGTTTGAGACTTGGGCTTGCGACGTTTGGGGCTTCGAGGCTTGAGGTCGGGTCCGTCGGGAGGCTTGCGAGGGAGGATTGAGTCATGAGGCCTTGCAAGTGTTGAGGCATGAGGCATGACACCCGGGGAGGCTCTAAGGGAGGCCTTGACGAGGAAGGGCGCTGGGGGATTGTGGGGGGAAGGAGAGAGAGACGACCAACCATTTGATGGCGTTGCCATCATCACGCCATCCGGAGTTCGGAGTTTGATCCGAGCGGAGTTTAAAGGACTTCACGTCTCCGCTCATCGCAACCGACATTGGCATTTCTCGCATCTTACTTAGTGAAATGCACTCACCCGACTGCCAAGTTGGCTCGAATACTTCTGGTCGACTTCTGGCTCCGCAGTTTCTAACAATCTCTCATGTTTCCAATTTTAGCATCCATCCTCCCGACTCAACGCGCGCGACTTGCGCGCGACCTCTCGGCGGACTGGTGGATTTGTACTAGTAACAACAGCGTGTACACGTACCATTCCATGTCTAACATCTCCTTTCTTCCAATTTTTTTCACCTCACAATACTTTCCTCAAAGATTTCGAGAGGACACAAGATGTTTACCCAAGACAAAGACATTCTAAGATGCCTTTCCAAAGACAAAAGATGTGATCCTCAAGACCAAGATGCGGAAAGACACATCTCAAAGACTAAAGACATCAAAGACCAACGTGCACTTTTACTGATGCTCTCGTGCTCGGTGCACCGTGCCCGCCGAACACCGAGCGAGTACGTGACTGCGACCCTTCCCTCTGCGCAAACAACGTGCCCTTCCCTCCGTCGCGCGCGATGTGTGTTACGTGCCAGTGAGGGAACCAGCAGACGACCCTCGGGAGGCCAGCCGATCGTTCCCTCCACGGCAGCGCCCAAGGCCCGTACGTGCGCACCTCTCCGCTGCGTGCTATCCCTGCTGATCGCCGACCCAGCTTCTCGCCATTTCGCTCCTCGTGCTGAGGGATGTGGATCACAGGCTGTGCGAGCCTTGCGGGCGCATTCCGGCGACACTCGCCTGCGTGGATTAGCGCCGCGCCGCGCAGATGATGCGCCCCCGCACACTCGGCGCCACGAACGCGGTCCGGGGTGCCCCCGCGCGGCGCGTCTTGAGCGCGCAGTGTTCTTGGGGCGCAAGCCGCGGTACCACCGCCAGCAGAGGACCTCGTGAAGCTACTATTCGAAGCCCCGTGCGCGCCCGCCCTTCCTCTCCGCAATTGTACCGAGATGCGGACAGCTGCGCGATACCAAGCCTTCCCTTCGGGCTTGTGCGCGCGGCCCGCGCTTTTCGGCGCGGAGGACCCCGCGCGCGCTGCAGCTGCGCGCACCGCGGAGCACGCTGACGCGGCGCGGATGTCCGGGTGCGACGGCCAGGGCTGCGCAGATGGCGTGCAGCGGTCCCGAAGCTCACCCCGGATCGGACGAGTCTGGAGCGCTGCGCCCCCCCTGTGCCTGCGCGATGCATCCCGGCCCCTCGTCAACGCGCCCGGAGCGGCTCTGCGTACTGCTAGTACGGGCGCCCGCCCTCCCTCCATCTACCGCGCTGATGTGGCACAGACGGCTCCTCGACTCAGAGCCTGCACTGCCCGCCGCTGACCTGCGCGATCGCGCCCTCCGACCCGCGCCGACGCCGCGTCCGTCCTCGCGAGTGCGGCCCTGCGGCGCAGACTGCGTGTCCCCCGCCGCGGGCCGTGCCGCTGTCACCCCGCCGCACGAGCAGCGTCAGAGCGCCCACGGCACCGTGACGTCTACGTTCAGGCGCATGCGGGCTAGGGGCATCGCGTGTCCTCTGATTCGCGCCTGGCGAACGGTGCTCGCCGCCCGTGAGCAGCGCAGCGTCGACGTCGGGGGCTCTGCGCGGTGTCGTCCGGAGGCGCGACTTGATTGAATTGTCACGAGTAGGCGTCGGCGGCACACCCTTGTTTCGGCCAGCGAGCGAGGCGATGCGAGGAGGCCGGATACTACCGTAACTACTTCCTTGTGCCGCCAGAGTAGGAAATGGATATCTGTCCCAGACGCCCGTGGCAAACAATTTTGCTCAGCTCTCGTCGTCGTCCCACAAGTCCGGACGCTCGAAGCGTGTCTTTCTGCACCTCAAGCTCGGACTCGTTCGTCTCGCATTCCTGTCCGCCCCCCCCCGCGCGCGAATTCCGCAGGCCTTCGAGGTATTTCCTTCTCTCTTCAAGTTGTGGGCCCTTCTCTCTTCAAGTTGTGAGCCCTTCTCCGAGTCTCCGAGTCCGGTCTGCCTTTCCTCCCGCGTGGACTCTTCTCGGGGGCATATTCGAGGGAGGTGTCTTACGCTGGTTATTTTTTATTTTAATTTTATTGAGCCTGATTTTTGGAAAGGACACGAGACGTGCGGTGTGCTTCGAAAATTGCCCGCTGTGGATTGCTACGGCCTTTCCACACGAGATACCGGACATACCCGCGTCCCGCAACTCCCCGCACTCCACCTGCACCCTTTTGCCCTCCAAAATACGGCCGCGCGGGCCTTGTTCCTGGGACGTCTGTGATATATATATATATCTGCGCCATGTCTGCGCCATGTCGAATTGACCATCCCTAATACTTACAGGTTGCGGCGATTTACCCAGACTTGATCCTTCCTTCGCTGTGCGGCGCATACTCTGCGGACCTCCCTGCTAGCTTTATTACCAGGTAGATTATTCCGGATATTTCTTCACTGCCGGCGGCATCCTCGCGTGAGCCTCCGCCTAGCATCATGCTCCTCTTCGTGCTCACTTGGATCTTAGGGCCGCATTCTTCTTCTTTCGGAGTTTTTAAAACAATTACCGACGCTGCACCATCTCTCGTTCAAAACGACTTCTGTGTCTTCAAGACTTTTTGACTCCTTTGGCGAGGCAAGCACGCTTGAAATTCTATGGGTTCGAACGAGAAACTGACGCGATTCGGATTTTCGCGTGTCAAGGTGCAAGCTAGAGCAATAGACACGAACTCGTCGTGTATCTCCCTGCGGATGGAACCCCTCTAACGAATTCTAGCTGCCGCGAGGGGCATCCCAGTCCCGCCCTGTCACCCCGGTCACGGTGCCAAGGTGCGGTGTACGCGCACTAGATGCGTGAAGTAGATGGTGCGGAACAGCCTGCCTTGCACTCGAAATCCGGAACAGTGGATGCTTGGTTTGGGACGGATACACCAGATTCAGTGACTTCGGCGCGATGCAATTGAGCAGCTGACAGGTCGGCATATCGAGTCGTCCGTGTCCGCAGACTTCCGCGGCGCGCACATATCCCCGGTCTGGATTCCGTGACATGGACAGGGTCCTCACTTTTTCCCGGAGGAAGCGAGTTTAGCGGCAACGTTAGAGAAGGGCCTACGCTGCATCTTCTTTGGGTCAAAGTCGCGCTTCTCAAGGGGCGAGAGCGGCCATGCACTTTTTTTCGGAGTACGCTCTCCTTCTTTGCCTGCTCTCCTGGTTTCACTCTCCTCATCGGAGTCTGCTGGCAATCAAAGTAATATTCCGCCCTGCCTTCGCCGTGTCATCTCCTTCTGTGCATTCCCAGGTGCTCCCATTCATTCGACAATGACAGGCTGCCATCGCGGACCTCATCGGCACGGCACCCGTGGCGTGAGTATCGGTGCCTGCCCACCGTTTGATTCTTGTCAGCCAGGCTAAATTTGGCCTACTTCCCTTTTTTTTTTTTTTTTTTTTTGGAGCGTTTGGGATAATGAAATTCAGTCTGCAGAAGCATTCCAAGAGTCATCCGCTGGGTCTACCAGATAAATCTAGTTAATGCCGGGGAAGTTGTCCAGGGAGGAAATGCCATTACGCACAAGTACCATAGTGTGGGACTCCAGCCGTAATAAATTTATCCTATCCCATTTCTTGGATTGTTCAATGTCAATGGCTGTATACCCACTAAAACCCCCACTGTGTAAGTCCAATCGTCCGGCAGAGCGTCTTCATTCATCAGTAGACCACTCCATGTTCTTAGGACAAGATCTTTATTTAGCGCAAGATTACCAAATTTCATTTTATTGGTGAGGATTCGATCTCGTCCTAGTGCGGAATTCACAGATTTCAGCCATCTGTTGTGAATCTCAACATCTGTAATGTTACGGTGTGGATTCTTCAGAATCTTATCATTCCGGATGTTCCAGAGTGTGTGCCAGGCCATGGATACCAGAATGGCAAATAATCGTCCCATAGCAGGGATAATTTTCCCGTTTGAGTGTCTAAATTTAACAAGGTTACAACCCAAGATGAGTCCCCAGCTGAGGGAGGGCCAGTTGGAATATTTCATGGCCCAGAGTTCTTCGGTCAGTTGCCAGATTAATTTTGCGCCTGAGGCAACACATTCTAGTGCGATGTGTTCAAGGTTTTCAGGGACTTTGCATGTTGGACAGACTGCTATGACCTCAAGATTGTCAATATGTGTCCAGAAGTCACCAACTCTGAAAATGTTGTGAATCGACTTCCAGAATAATTCACGGTGGAGTCGTCTCAGGTTTGTGGAATGTATAGATTTCCAAATCATTTCATCAGTAGGAGTGTAATCAGAGACTTCATACACGGAGCACCGGATACGATCTAAGTTGATAAATGTTGCCTCCCTGAACGGTTTTAGGTGTCTGCCTTTAATGATTTTTGTAAAGATTCACTGTGAGCCTTGTGATATTAGGATACCCGGGCAGCTGAACATTAAATCGATTTGGGTATCAACCTCAAGAGGAGGGTATGAATCATTCACAATGACGGGGAAAGTGATTGTTGTCTGCTTGAAATGTGTTCGTGCAACTCGCTCATTTAGAGCTGCAAAGACTGCTTTGAAGAGCAGGAAGTTTGGGTCTAACATGTCATTTTCAGATTTTGTTCTCTCCTTAATTAGTGTTTTCAGCAAAAAATCAGATGAAGAACATAGCAGTAAGGGGACATTGTGTGGGATTTTTTGCAGCACTGTGAGGGTAGCCCCCAATATTCCTGATTTGAAGTTAATTTTTATGGTTGGGTTGTCAAATGTGAGGTGGATAGTTGCATCCTCGTTGAGGTCGTCTGAAACAATTTTGAATCTTGCTACAATTTGAGGGTCGTACTGACCAGCACGCAGGACCTTGATATGTACAAAGGCTGTTATTTGATCAGGGAGTGGCTCCAATCGGAGTTGTCGTCGTGCCGGAATCTCATTCATTGAATCATCACCAGCAAATATCCGGAAGCCATTTGTGGTGCTGGATAATCTGAAGTTTGGATCATAGGTCATTTGAGTATCAGTTTCTAACCCTGCTTGGTTAGCTTCCAATTCCTCTGCTGTCAGTTTAAGCTCGTCGGAAAGGTCAGCAGGTGGAGCTAACGGATTCCACTTTGGCATGATACAGTCTATCAATGTCTGTGCGGTCTCAATGCATTTGCCAGGGTGTATACAATCAAGTTCATTTCGATCTCTTTTGCAAGATGGGCATCCACAGTTCTTACAGGAAATGCCACTACTAGGGTTGATTGTGTGTGGCCTTCTTGCCACCGTAGTTCTCCTCGTAGCTATTATGAGGGCGTCTTTAACCGTCCGAACCTCATGTTGGTTTCTGAGGCAAATGGCTGCATCTCGAAGGCAGGCATTTTTATAAGCTGGTTGGCGGATAGCAGGGTGCTTCCATATCGGCATCTCCAGTTGGACATCACGGTCAATTGAGAGTGCTGTAAATTTGAGGTTGAACTCCTGGGCTACAGATATCATACATTTCAGGTCATCAGGTATCCTGTCTGACCTGGGAATGGGGAAATGGATGTCGTTTAAGAAAATGTTGATGATTTGACCTGGTCTAATATTTAGGTAGCTTGTCTCCAGGTATTTTCTGAGAATGAAGTCAACAAAATAGCACCACAGTGGTCGGTCGTCTCCTTGGATGAGGTAGCATTGAAGATTCCAAAGATGAATTGCTTTGTTTCGAGAGGATATATCCAAAATTCCTTTGCCTCCTTGATCAACTGGGAGTATCATTGTCTCCAGTGATACTCTGGCTGTTTTTCCTTCCCACAAGAAGGACCGTATCAATTTTTCAAGTGTGTCCTCAATGTTCTTTGGCATCCCTTGGACTCTGGTCAGATACTGTGTTCGACCTCCAATTACCATACTGATGATGTGACGCTTCCCTTCCAGAGTTGGGTGTGTTGCTTGCCAGCGCATGAGATCGGCATTAATTTTCTCTAGGACAGAAGGCCATGGTGTAGTATAAGGGATGTTATTTCCAATCCATGCACCTAGCATGCGGCAGCTCTCGCCATCGGGTACAATTTTAATAGTTGTGTTGATGTCACCAATGGGGGAGTGATCATTGATTCGTCTTTCTCCTATGACCTTCTGACGATAGGAGGGCTTCCCAAAAGGAAGGAGCACTGTTTTGTGCTTATTGAATTTTGCAGTAGATGCGGCACACCAGAGGCGTAGAATGCTCCACAGATTCTCCATGGAGTCGGTGGATTTCAAGTAAATTGTGGTGTCGTCAGCAAAAAGTGATACCACTAGAGTCTTATTTGTTCCGGGAATGACTACTCCCTCAATATCGGATTTCCGTAGCAGGCATGCAAGCGGCTCAATAGCCAGATTGAATAATAGGCAGGAGAGGGGATCACCTTGTCTCACACCCCTGGTAACGACATATGGATCACTGAGCTCGCCATTAATCATCACTATAGTTTTAGCGTCAGTGTACAGACTTTTGATTATCTTTGAAAATTTGGGAGGGAATCGCATATGGTCTAGAACACGGAGAAGGTAATCATGGTTAATTCGATCATATGCCTTCTCCTGGTCAAGGGCGATAAGTATGCCATCTTGTTCTGCAACTTCAGCATAGTTCAACAGAAATTTCGCTAATTTGACCTGGTCTTCAATTTTCCGCCCTTTTATGAAGCCTGCTTGGTCCGGTTTTATCAAAGAAGGGGCAACATTCATTAGTCGAATAGAATAAGCCTTCGTCATAAGTTTGTAGTCTGTGTTCAACAGTGTAATTGGCCTGTAGTTGCTAATGAGACCTGTGTCTCCTTTTTTGAACACGGGGCATAACCATCCCATGTTGAAGTTGCATCCATCGGATAATCCAAATTGTCCAATGTCGCGGTATAAGTCTGCCAGGAATCCCAAAATGTTAAAAGCCCCGCCAGGCTTGTCTTTATATTTTTTGTATTCAATGTCCATGGCTTTGAAAAATTTGTATCGGATGCCGTCCAGTCCCGGGGCTTTGCCATTGTTGGACAGTTTCAATGCATTTCGTATATCCTCTTCTGTAAGATACTTATCCATTTCATTGTATTCATTTTGAGATAAGTGTGCATCACACTTTTCAAGCACTTCTTCAGTGCACATCATTCGACCATAGTCGTCGTCTGAATCGTCAACATATTGTGTTGCCTTGTGGTAATCCCGGGCCATCTTGGCCATTCGTTTTGGGCGAGTTTCAAAGCAGGGTACAGTTGAGTCATTATCCGTTTTCTTAAATTCGTTTATAGTGTTCCTCAGGTGATAGTCCTTGGTGGAACGGGTCCAATAGTCAGTCTTCAGGCTTTCACCCTCAATGTCATATCGTGCCTCTGACTGAGCCTTCTGATGGTCAGCCTCTTCTCTAAGATAGGTTTCAATCTTTCCCTCTAGGTGTAGAATTGCAAGATGTTTTTCCTCAGTGGGCATGTCTCTATCATTGATAACAAGGTGTTTCTGTGCCGTCCAGGTGCGGATTTGGCGGGATCTTTCTTTAACCAACCGGGAGCATTTTTTACCTTCTGCGGTAAGGTCAGTCTTGAATTTCTGCCAGAGGTTTTGGATGTTGTGCTGGCTTTGCCGTTCAATATGGTTCAACTCTTCCAACTCTTCCACGAGCTGCTTTGATCTGATAGAAATATAGTTCATAAATCTTGGCGTTTTGAGGAGATATATAGGTAAGTTCCAAATTCCTGGCCCATACTCCTCATCTGGCCGGCATGTCAATTGGACAGAAATCAAGTGGTGGTCACTGGCAATTAAACTAGGTTCGATTGACCAATTTCGATATCGTTTAAAACGGTCTACCGGTACATAGATTCGGTCAAGACGTGAGCCAGATACATGTGTCTCATTCGTGGTTACATTGGTGCGTTTTTGGAAGCAAGTGTATTCGATTACATCAGGAAATGTTGTGCGCCAACCATCTTGCATGCGGAAGAGGGCCTTCAGGCATATGAAGCTTAGAGGTACTGTCTCTTCCTTGTTCGATGTGCGATCTTTAATGTGTTCAACAAAGTTCCAGTCACCCAGTACTTCAGTTGGAAATGGAAGTTCTGGGTTTTCTAAGTAACAATGCCATAATTGGGCCCACATCCTCTCTCTTTCTAGAGGGGTGTTTGGGGCATAGATGTTCAGGATGTTTATTGTTTCTCTCCGATGTGATGGGATAACAAGCATGATTGCATGGCCCTCAATGAGGACATACTCTTTCACGTTTTCCGTGTCAACATATTTTTTGTTCAGAAGGAAGCTAAATTTGGCCTACTTCCCTCTTATCGCTCCCACCGCCGTAACCACACCAGATCTTCACCCTCTCAGCACTCAGAATGTCAGGTCCGCCCTCCTCAACAGTCGGGACTGCACAGCCCTCGACACCTACAAGAATTCTCGACAGTGCTGTTCTGCCGGCACTTAGACATGCCAAGGCGGTCGTTACGGGTATCGGGATTGTCCCCGTAGAGCCTGTAATCAATGGAGTGCTGGAGCTGGCAACAATGCTCTCGGTGTGCTACTACATGTCCTGAACATGTCATTCACTACTCACCTGCATCCGGCAGACAATGAAAACGAACAAGGAAGACCTTTCCAAGCTCGAAAAGGCGCTAAATACATTGATCGCTATCGATTCTTCAGGCGCTGGCGGCGATCTGAAGCAGCGGCTCACAAAACTGTCTTTGTGTGTTGAAATCCAATTCTACTCAATGCTTCATTCATGGGGACACCGTCAGGGAACTCAAAGTGACCGCTCTTGAGTGCAAATCTCTCGCAGAGAAACACCGATTGAAGCGGTTCTTTAAGAGTAGCGAGTACAAGCAGAGTATTCAGGACATCAAGGACTCTGTAGAATCTCACATTCAACAATTCACGGTGCGTTGTACTTTTAATAATCACCAGTTCTTTATTCAATCTGCTGTAGTTCTATGGCAACATCTCCATCGAGAAAATTGTTCAAGACATTTCATCAGATGGTACGAGCATCATTGGTCCAAGTCATGAAACATGCATTTAGTTATATCAGTGCGATTGATTGACAGCAAAATTGAGAGTGTCAACACCAGAGTCCAAGGGATTGAGACAAGAACTGGTCGTGTCGACACAACAGTTCAAGAGATTGGGACAAAAATTGACAATGGCAATACCAGAGACATCCTTGCAACCCTTAAATGTGTGGCAGCATGTTATAATGCTGCCAACACCCCCGAGCAATGCATGGCTGGCACACGAGTCAACATAATCAAGGACCTTGTTGCACAGTTGACCAGCACTCCAGATTCAACCCGTGTGGTCATGCTGAGTGGGGTTGCAGGATCTGGGAAATCTACAATCGCAAAGAGTGTTGCAACAATTCTGGACGAGGAGAAAGGCACTCTGGCAGCATCTTTCTTCTTTTCACGGGACTTTGCTGAGCGCAAAGAGATCAATCACCTTGCCACCACTCTGGCTATCCAACTCGCTGATTACAACCCTGCCTTTCGGAGTCATCTTATCCAAGTACTGGAAACTGATCTTACTCGAATTCTTGATACAGACCCTCACCAGCAGTTCAAGAAACTCATTGTGGAAATTCTGGGGAAGCTGCCTGTAATGTCAACACCTTGGATTATCTGTCTTGATGCTCTGGATGAATGTGGGAAGGACCGTGGCCAGACATTTTTGCGATGGCTGTCAGATAGCATTCCTCAGATCCCGACCCATATCCGATTCTTTCTCACTGGACGCCCGGATGTCCCTTCCTACCTCAAGTTTGACAACCTGCTTTCTCTGATGCATCATATTGTCCTGGAGGATGTTGACACCACAGTCATCAGCCAGGACATTCATTTGTATGTTGAACAATCACTTGATGGTGCCAATTGGACTACACGACACCCTTGGAAGATTCAGAGCCAGGATGCAGAAGCAATAACCAACCGTGCTAATGGACTCTTTATATTTGCAGCAACAGCTGTTCGCTATGTGAAGGCAGAACTGCCACATGTTCCACCACAGAAGTCTCTCAACTACCTTCTCCAAGGGGCCTCCCTGACAGATCTGCATGACCTGTATCAGCGGATTGTGGATGAAGCCATCCCAGTGCCGGTTCCGGGAGATCTTCGTGCACAGGATTTTCATGATCAAGCTCTACGAATTCTCAGTACTATTCTGCACCTCCTTGAACCACTGGATTCCCAAAGTCTGGCAGCCTTGCTCGAATTGGACATAAATGAGCTTCAATGGACACTCCTCCGTCTGAGTTCTGTAATTCATGTTTCTGATGTGCCAGGAGCTGCAGTCAGGATCATGCACCTCTCATTTAGAGAGTTTATGACCTCTCATGTTCAAATAAGATCTCCTGAGGTTCTCTGTGGCACAGAGGATCAGCAGCAGTCTCTGACATCTGCCCTTCTGAAAGTGATGCATAAGGAACTCAAATTCAATATCTGTGACTTGCCAACCTCCTATTTGCGAAACATTGACATGCCAGATTTTCACTGGCGACTGGACCAATACATCCCAGCACATCTCCGATATGCATGCCGATTCTGGATGGAGCATGTTTCAGCAACATCTTATAACCTGGGCAATGCAAAAGCAGTAGAAACAATGCTCTTTGCTAAATTTCTATTTTGGCTCAAGGTATTAAGCTTGCTTGGAATAGTGGACCATGGGTCATGGGTGCTATCTAAAATGATAGGATGGGCAAATGAGGTGTGTGTATTCCGTGGCAATTACCTGTGACACAAATAACATACACTAGGATTCTGGACTGGTCAAATTTGCAACAGATGCCAAAAGATTTATTTCCTTCTTTCATGACCTAATTGCGGAGAGTGCTCCCCATATTTACATATCAGCTCTGGCTTTGGCACCAGCAGAGGCTGAGATCAGGAGAAGGTTCTTGCATCAGTTCCCCCAGATATTCTCAATTTTGAGAGGACAGATGATGAAATGGCCAGAGCTAATTGCTGTGCTGGAAGGACACACTAGGTCGGTCACCTCAGTCGCATTCTCACCTGATGGCAAGCGAATCGTTTCTGGCTCCTATGATATGACTGTTCGCATTTGGGATGCAGAGACTGGAGCTGCAGTTGGGGAGCCTCTGGAAGGACACACCAAGCAGGTCACCTCAGTTGCATTCTCACCTGATGGCAAGCAAATTGTTTCTGGGTCCAACAAGTTTAGACCCGTGCCTTCGGCGTGGCATGTTTGCAGCTTAATCTCAGTTGTAGATTTATTTATTTTTAAAAAGAAAAAGTAGTATAAGTGTGTTCCGGCTATCATATCTACATTAATTACCTGTAATATAAATCAGTTAAATGGATCTCTCTTACAAAGGGAGGAGGACATACATATGGAGCAACACCTCTGGGTATACAGTATTTTTTTGTGAGTCTGTTGTTGTCATCCTTAAAAAGAACCTTGACTCCCTGACTGGAAGTGCATTGAGAAAGTGCAACATATAGCTGTCCATGGGCAAAGACATTGATGCGGAGATCCAGTCCTACATGATCAACTGACTGGCCCTGGGCTTTATTTATGGTCATTAAGAATGCAAGGCGGCCAGGAAACTGTCACCGCTTCATGGCAAAAGCATTTGTTCAACTGAAGGAGTAATGGTGATGCGTGGGATGAAAGCCCTTTCGCCATTGTGTTCACCACCTAGAAGCTGAATCTCCAGCACATGAGGTGACATTCTCATGAGAATTCCTTTGGTGCCATTACAAAGACCATTTGCTGGATCCAGATTTCAGAGAATCATGATTGGGCACCTTACCTTGAAAGCCAATTTGGCCAAAGGCAGTCCAGATGCATGGAAAGAGTTGAGATATTATCACTGTCAACTTCCTCTTCTGTTATAACTGAATCAGCACTGTGGAAAATAGATTCCCAAGGCAAAGAATTTATGCAGCAACATGTTATTGAGCTCATCCACATCATCATTGCATGCGGAGAGAATTGTATGCTCCAGGAAGTCTTTATTCTGATTATGGTCCAGGTATGGTCGAGATCCCAGGATAGATTGTGTCTATCATAGATGGAACAGTTTTGGAGTTTCATAACTTCAGGAAGTTCAATTTTAGAAGCATTTATATTTCTTCCGCTTCCAATATACAGGAGCCATTTTGCTAAGTCCTTTTCCTCCTGTCATGCATCAGGCCCACCGAGACACATATTCTGTGTCAGGTGTAGTATTTCAACCTTTGGCCACACTTCAGCAGATTGTTGAATCTGAGCAGGCTGAGGAGCATTTTGAGGCTGACAATGTCTCTGTGGGCTGTCAAGAACACAAATTTAATATTCCTGCCTTTGAGAGGCAATCTGAGCACGCTGAAGAGTATTTGGAGGAGTTTGATCCCTTTAGACAGTCAATAGTCAGTGTCAATTTTTTTATATCAGAAAAAGCTTGCATTTCAGAGACAGGTTACAGAGAATGTAAATCAGGAGGGCAGAATCCGTAGATACAGAAGGCAGGGACAGACATGACAGAGGCAGAAAGTCGGCAGAGCGATGGCAAGATCTTGACAGATAGGGGTAGAAAGTTGAACTGGAAACTCAGCTATCAGAACTTGAGAGGACAGCAAAATATATGAGAGATGGGGCACACCTGAGACAGTCAGAGCAAAGATAAGGGGCAGAGGAAGCTGGGTTAAATGAAAACCTCGAGGCGGGCGGGGAGAGAGGCTGCCGCTGCGCGGCGGAGGGTCACATGAATGTATCACATGATTTATCATGTGACTTTTGGGTGTGGCGGTGCCATGCTCTTTTCTTATATAGGATGATGAGACTGTGCGCATTTGGGATGCAGAGACTGGAGCCACAGTTGGGAGGCCTCTGGAAGGGCACAATTATTGGGTTACCTCAGTCGCATTCTCACCTGATGGCAAGCAAATTGTTTCTGGGTCTGAAGATATGACTGTTCGCATTTGGGATGCAGAGACCGGAGCTGCAGTTGGTGAGGCTCTGGAAGGGCACACTGATTGGGTCACCTCAGTGGTATTCTCACCCAATGGCAAGCAAATTGTTTCTGGGTCTCAAGATAGGACTGTGTGCATTTGGGATGTAGAGACCAGAGCCAAAGTTGGGGAGCCTCTGGAAGGGCACACTGATTCAGTCACCTCAGTTGCATTCTCACCCGATGGCAAGCAAATTGTTTCTGGGTCTCATGATAGGACTGTGTGCATTTGGGATGCTGAGACCGGAGCCAAAGTTGGGGAGCCTCTGGAAGGGCACACTGATTCAGTCACCTCAGTTGCATTCTCACCTGATGGCAAGCAAATTGTTTCTGGCTCCTATGATAAGACTGTGCGCATTTGGGATGCAGAGACCGGAGCCACAGTTGGGGAGCCTCTGGAAGGGCACACCGGGTGGGTCACCTCAGTTGCATTCTCACCTGATGGCAAGCAAATTGTTTCTGGCTCCTATGATAAGACTGTGCGCATTTGGGATGCAGAGACCGGAGCCACAGTTGGGGAGCCTCTGGAAGGGCACACCGGGTGGGTCACCTCAGTTGCATTCTCACCTGATGGTAAGCAAATTGTTTCTGGCTCCTATGTTAGGGCTGTGTGCATTTGGGACGCAGAGACCAGAGCTGCAGTTGGGGAGCCTCTCAAAGGGCACACTGATTTGGTCACCTCAGTCGCATTCTCACCTGATGGCAAGCGAATTGTTTCTGGGTCTCAAGATAGGACTGTGTGCATTTGGGATGCTGAGACCGGAGCCAAAGTTGGGGAGCCTCTGGAAGGGCACACTGATTCAGTCACCTCAGTTGCATTCTCACCTGATGGCAAGCAAATTGTTTCTGGGTCCTATGATAAGACTGTGTGCATTTGGGATGCTGAGACCGGAGCCAAAGTTGGGGAGCCTCTGGAAGGGCACACTGATTCAGTCACCTCAGTTGCATTCTCACCCGATGGCAAGCAAATTGTTTCTGGCTCCTATGATAAGACTGTGCGCATTTGGGATGCAGAGACCGGAGCCACAGTTGGGGAGCCCCTGGAAGGACACCCCAGGTGGGTCACCTCAGTTGCATTCTCACCTGATAGCAAGCAAATTGTTTCTGGCTCCTATGGTATGACTGTGCGCATTTGGGATGCAGAGACTGGAGCTGCAGTTGGAGAGCCTCTAGAAGGGCCCACAGATGCGGTCACCTCAGTTGCATTCTCACCTGATGGCAAGCAAATTGTTTCTGGGTGCTATGATCACACCGTGCACATTTGGGATGCAGAGACCAGAGCTGCAGTTGGTGAGCCTCTGGAGGGGCACACTGATGGGGTCACCTCAGTTGCATTCTCACCCGATGGCAAGCAAATTGTGTCTGGTTCTGCTGACAAGATGATTCGTGTATGGCATGTGGATAGTGTTGTTGGTGGTCCATCTCTGCTGAACAGATCCACAACTGCAAGTGGATGGCATTTACTCAATGTGGGTTCTTTTTCTATCCAGTGCTTTTGTCTCATTCTCTATCTAGTCTCTTTGCAGGAAGTCCCCTTCCACTCCCCTGAGGTGGCAAATTAACCACCGTTGGGCTTCTTGTATCCCCTCAGAGCCCCTCTTTTGGGTCCCAGTCTCCCTTAGGAATGGCCTATGGTCTCCATACAACACCCAAGTCATCGGTCAACAACAGACCAAACTCACGTATGAACAATTTGTCCATGGTACAGACTGGGCAAAGTGTTATGCCCTGTCTGGGAGCATTTGATGAATTTCAGGATGCCCATTGTAAAAACAAGGTAACAGCCACATGCCCCAGCTAGCCTTTCGTCCCTTGAAGGTATTAGCAGATGTATGTCAATATATTGTTTCGTTGTTCTTGTAATTAGCTGCAGATCTTTGCCAAATACCAATGAACTTGGATATATTTATTCTATATTAGTCACATCTCCATGGCTTGTGACTATGGTGTATAATCCGTGGCTGAAGCATGTCCTCTTCACACTGCTTGCACCGTTAAGGATATATACTTGTGACCTGTCTGTTTGCCGAGTGGTGATCAAATCATCTTTACAAAGTTTAAATGCACCTCGATTGCTGGTCCCGAGTTGTACCAGTCTGCCTACAGCAAAGTGCTTGCCACATTTTTTTGCTGTTCATAGGCAGACTGGTAACGAGTCTAATCAGCGATGGCTGGTGAGAGGTTGAAGCTAAAAGAAAAAGTTGTGCAGAGGAGCAGAAGACACATACAAGGAACTCTTGGGGAATTGAGAACTTGGAACAAAGTGGGCACTTGGGCCTGAAGCTTGGGCTGTTTGTATGGCTGGTGCAGAGACTCGAGTCTGCCGCCTCCAAGGCTCAATCCCAAGTCGAACGGGCAGCTCTGCAAGGGGAAGCTCCTGCGACTTCTTTTCAACAGAATGCAGACACGCATCGCCATCGAGCTGGTATGTAGTTCCAACTGCAATATAAACGAGCTGAGGGGAGAAGATCAGGGCAACTGAACGAACACACAGAGTCTATGTTGTCATGTTGACAGGGAGGCAAACGTCCTAAAGAGATGGGCATCCAGGATGGTGCAGCGGAAGTGAGGGAAGAAGTGGCTGTGCACTACACGGGGTGGCTGGAATTCTATCCGCAGCACAATGTGTATGGCCAAGCTCGAGTAGCTGTGTTCTATGTGGAGATGTACTTACATGAAGTTTAAAGTGAGTGGTGCCAGACAAGAAGTGAAGTCGACCAGCGTGAGGCATGCACGTTACCTGTGCTCGGAAACAAAAACAACGAGCTATGCTCATGGTGGTCCAAGCTCGTTTGAATGGGCGTCTCCTGTAGTGCAACCTAATGCCTACCCTACAAAGATATCATAGTAAGCATAATTGCCGCTCTTGTGGACATGCCAGTGAAGGAACAAAATTGCAGCAACATCTAGTTTACGGTGTATGAAGGACCTTATTGGACAAAACCATTTTCGTGCTGTTGCAGACATCAATTTGCACGAGATCTTGCGAGATCTTGCAATATCTTGCAAGATTTTCAAAGATGACCGAGAACTTTCAAGATCTTGCAAGAACTCAAACTTGCTATAAGTTAAATGTGCGAGATCTCGCCAGATCTTTCGTCATGCACAATCTTGCAAGATCTCGGAAGTTTGAGGGACCTTATCGGACAAAACTGACATTTTTACAGTTCACCATGCCATTTCCCTGAGATCTTGCAAGCCTCAAGAAATAAAGAGAATCAATGCATTTTTTTGACAAACTCGCGAGATCTTTAAAGATCTTCGAAGATCTTGCAAGATGTGCATCATTTGTGATTTTCCATCACAACTTTCCCACAAATTGTCGTTCGAGATCTCTGAAGATCTCATGAATAATCTAATTGAAAGAAACATTGGACACTCACTACAAAGTAAGGACATGATTGAAGATATCCAGAATGAAAGACGGCCGGAAGCCCATCAGGCGCATCAGATTGGTGATCACAGAGATAGGATAAGATTTTTTGGAGGAGGAGGAGGAGCGTATATTAACGCAGCGGTCTCATTGAGGAAACAAGCGAACACATTGTTCAACTCAATTTTCTTTATCACACACGAATAGGCACCCTACTTGGACGCACTTCGTACCCTCCATCAACTAAGAGTGAGACCTCCCGGGGTGCTCTGTCTCAATACCTACAAGCAATAGTTCAAGGGGCTGGCTTTGGGCAGGCTTCTGTTTCCTTCATCTTTAACTACTTTAATTCCTTACTCATTCAGGTGGATAGAGTAACCAGTAAGGTTTCATTGCAATTGAGCAGCATTGCCAAGTCCATTTGCGTCCTTCCGAGTAGACCATCACTGATCCCTATGATGCGCACGCCGCCTCCGGTGCCTCAGGCCGGAGTTTTCCACTAAATTCAAACTCAATCACTGAATTTCTTGTGCATAAGTGTACAGTTCAAATTCTATCACAGGTCTTGCAAGATATTGAAAGATCTCTCGAGATCTTTCGAGAAGTGCGGTTGGTCGAGATCTCGGGAGATATGTAAAGAACTCAAACAAACTGAACCAATGAAAAAGCCAGCTCTTGCAAGATCTCAAAATATCTTTAAAGATCTCACACATCTTGCAAAATCTCGGAAGATCTTTAAAGATCTTGAAAGATCTCTGACAAATTCTGATGAGCACATGCATGAAAAGGCTTTTGTCCGATAAGGACCTTCATACGGAAGACACCTCTGATATTTTATTGGGGCTGCATTTTGCACAACATCTTTCAAGATCTTGCAATATCTCTTGGACAAGGCCTCATCATAAATGTTGTGCTTGCAAGATCTTATTATGCCCCACCTTTTGCAAAATCTATGGGAAGACAAGAGTGGGAAAAGTGATAGAAACAGCTCATACACTGCTTGAACATTTCAAGTTTTTCAATGAAAAAATTGGTGAAAAACATTTTGGGTTTTACATAAATTTCTCACCGAAAAAGTAGGCCCACTCCAAAAGGAAGAGAGAGCTTTTTTTTAAAAAAAACTTCGTACTCGCCATAGTATGACTCCAGCTGGAGTCAAACAGGCACCTCTTGCTGCACAACATTGTGAATACTAGCACTGGGGGCACCCACCAGCACATTCACTCCAACATGCATTACACACATGTTGGGTGCAGGTGGAAATGCCCCCGATGGGTGTTCTTTGATAGGACAAAGGCAGGCTTTGTTCCATCCCTGCCACGCTATCCGCCACTGAGTCATATCTATCTCCCTGCTGGTGCTAACATTCCTGACGGTGAATTACATTTACCTATCGCGCATGGGGCGGTGGGCGACCGATTGAAACATTCATCTTCGTGAGCTCAAATTCCAATTATCCATCCCCCATTGACGCAGCTTGTATACCTAGTACAAGAAGAACAATCCCACAGTTTATGACTCGGGCTTGAGTCGAACACCCGCTACATAGTACGTGCGGCCAACACGAATTGAGTGCGGGAGGCCATCCACCAGTGTAGGCCGTGCTATTAGTACTACTACGACTACTAAATATTAGCAGACAAGTGATAATAAGTACACAAATACTGGTACATGTTGCGTGTGTGCTCAAGTTGCACACGCACATCGATGGGAAGTGGAGTGGATTGAGCAGAGGACGAAGGTGCGCATGGTGCCTCCACACTCCACTCCACTCATTCCTGATCCCACCAGTCAGTCCTCAGTCCTCAGCTGCATCAAACCCCCGATCCCCGGCCCCTGCGCCTGCGCTGGGTGGCGCTCCAAGTTGTGCTCGCATGCGGCGCGGAAGGCGCGAAACTGCTCGTATTCGGGTGCGGCGAGAGAGGCGGGAAGGCAGCAGCGCCGGTTGGCGAGGCGGAGCGATCGCGTCGGACGTACGGCGCGGGTGCGAATGGCACGTCGGGCATCGTACATCATGCATGGATTCAGACAACAGCGAGGCGGGCGTGCCTGTGTCGCCGCGATGCCCACACGCAGCCCCAGCGTGGCGCCCACCATCGCTGCTCATACTCATGTGTGTGCATTTGCGAAAGGCGGGGTGCGGCAGCCAGGGAGTGCGTCGGGGCGAGGCTTGTGCGCAGGGCTGCGAGGGCTGCCCACGTTTCGTCCGACTCTGTGTTTGTCTTCCCCGAGTCTGCGCGGGGAACGTCGCCGGCGGCCTCGGGCTAGTACTCTGCACGGGATGAGCAGCGGGCGCATGCACGATGGACGTGCCCGCGGCGGCCCAGACACGCATGCGCACGGTGCACATGTCCGCGAGGCCGCGTCTGGGGAGGTGGGCAGGGCTCGTACTAGACTGAGACTGGGGAGGAACACGCGCCGGCCCCGAATGTTTTTTGCAATTCAGCACAAGGAGGATAACCAGATAACTTGTGCTCAAATATCTCAAAGATATGGTGAAAATATTTACAATGACTTTTGTGTGTTCAAGTCCGCAATATATAAAATATGTTCACAATATCTCCTTGATAACAAGGAGTATGCAAAAGATATCCTGGTCATTGAGAAGTTATTTTGAACATCTTCTGTACATTCCACTGACAAACATCGGAAATTTATTGTAAATTTTTTCAGCATATCTTTTGAATGTTTTAGGATAGGTCATACAGTTATCCTCCCTGTGTAATATCGAAACGCACAGGCTCTTGTACTGACTCGGTGACGGATGGACCGCACCCGTTGTTCATGGCCGACAGATGCGCGAGTTGGCGGGAGGTAGACTCGTAACCAGTCTGCCTACGATTGGCAACAATTGTGGCGAGCACGTTGCCGTAGGCAGACTGGTTACGAGTCTAGGCGGGAGCCGCCTGTTCGAATCAGGCCCGAGTCATAGAAATGGCGGAGTCTTCTTTTTGTGCCCGGCGGCGGATTTGATGTGCAGTTAAACCGTTCATTGGTGAAGGAGAATGGAGTTGGGGCCTCGGATGTCCGTAGGGATGGTGAATTGAGCAGGAGCAGAGTGAGCCGAATTTTTTTCCTTCCTCATTTTCAATCTTTTCTCCTCCTTTCGGAAGGACTCTGGGAAGGGCTGGCATGTGGAGTGGTAATGGAGAATCTGTGGCGGGGGGTCGGCATTCGCTGCTCCTTCGATGTGATTAAACCATCTGTCTGGTCGATTCAGGCCCGACTCCCAAAAGAAGACGCTTATCTTTTTATTTTATTTCAGGGGTTCGACAGCTATGTTTTTGGTTTATCTGAGGATCTGCCCGTGGATGGCAGAGATGGCTCAGTGGACTAAGATTTTCATTAAAGACTCACTGCCGCAGGGAACGGACGAAGAGGAGTGTACGTATAATGTGCCCTGGATAGCTGACTCGTCCCCTGATTAATACTCAACATTAATATCAGGACCTCAACTAATGGCTCGGCGCATAGGCGTTCGTACCGACTCGGTGGCGAATGGCCTCCCGCGCTCGATAATGCGTTGATAAGAGTCATCTGCCAGGGATTTCGGAATCTTCTTTTTTGTGCCCGGCCGCGGAGTCGATGTGCAGTTAAAACTTGTGTTCGTTGGCGAGGCGAATAGAATTCGGGTCCCGGATGTCTGTAAGGGTGAATTGAACAGGAGCAGAGTGAGCCGAAATTTTTCCTTCCTCATTCTCGATTTTTTCTCCTCCGGTCAGAATGGACTCTGGGAAGGGCTGGCGTGTTGAGAGGTAAGCTCGAGTCGGTGGCAGGGCTCGCTTCCACTGGTCCTTCGATATGATAAAAACGGTCTGCGCCGGAAGCCGCCTGTTCGATTCAGGCCCGAGTCGTCACTCACTGCCCTTCTTTTTCGTTTTTCCGTTTAGAGGACCCGGGCTCTAGGGCTCCTCGTTGACTTTTGGGCGTCCTGATCTATCTCAGGAAGGTTGGGTTGGAGCGCCGACCATACTTATCGTGCTGCAACCGAGGATTTTGTCCCACGGTTTTTATATAAATGGTGCTCGTCATCTGTCATCTGATAATCTTGACAACAGGGCTGTGAAGCTGATATAAGCTGGCATGGGGCTGTACACTCTTACTCCTGCACCACGACAAGCATGGGGATGTCCGCGACGCCTTATCAGCACATCCTTCCTCCAGAGATCTGGCTCGCATGCTGGACACTGTGTTCAACTCGACAACTCCGCCGACTGTCATTGGTGTGCCAGCTGTTTCGATCTCTCTGCCTCCCACTGCTGTTCCAAGACCTGCAATTTGACGGCGTACCCTTGGGGCGCCAGGTCAACCAATATAACTGGATAGCCCGCGTCCGCCATCTGCATAGGACTGCAGTTCGGCTGGATCGGTTAGCCCAAGGTCGCCACGCCCTACTGGTGCGGTCCTGGAAATTTGTTGCTAGAGAGGTAGCATATCCGTCCCGACTGGCATCAAGCCACCCGAAGATCCTGAATCTCTCGCTCTTCGATACCATATCCGAGAGGGTCATCAAGACCTTCTCCTCCACCTTCGGCGTCACCCCATGTTCAGCCCCACAGACGACTCCCGACGGACGATCCTCTCCGAATCGCAGATCCCGGGCACCTGCGGAGCCTCCACTTGGACACGCTTTACACATGGCGCCTGCTCGCCAGTTTCGGAACCGAGAAATTCCCGCATCTCGTCGAAGTGTCGTTGGGAGTTCTATCCGATGTCACGCTGTTCTTCTCCTTCTTAAAACAGTGTCCCCGACTGGAACGCCTAACAATTTCACACCTTCACCGCAACATGATCCCCCACCTTCCTACCTCCTTCACCCCACCATCGTACCACTTCTCCGACATCTCACCGTCCCACGGGAATTGATTTCATTATTCACGCCTAATCGCCCAGTTAATGAGGTGACAGTGGGCAGCGAGGTGCCGACCGCAGACCTGCTGCCTGTATTGATGGAGATCTCACATACGTCTGCGCCCCTGCTCTCTCTTGGAATCTCCTGCGCATCTCCATCCGGCGAATCCATGGCTACCATAGCGTCCATGTTCCCATTCCTTCGGGAGCTGTCGATCAAAGTTCCGGAGAACCCGTGGTTCGCCTGTCACAACCCGCCCCCCATGGCCAGGCCCCAGAGTGTGGACTCCCGCTGTCCGTCGCTCTGCGACGACGATGCTTTCAACGACCTCCCTAGCGAGGAAATTTCTGATGCTGAAGAAGAGGGGATCACCCAACTGAGCCACACTCAAACTCAGACTCATGGACAGCTGCGCAAATCGTTACGCCACTGTGGCGCAATTGCCTCAGACACGCCACTCTCGGGTTTTACCGTGACACAAATATCATTTTCCCCGCGGCGCAAATACAAATATGTTCAGAGACACTAATTCTACTTTTGAGCGTTATCACATCGTCCCGAAAATATTATGTTACTTATGAAGTAGGTGAGAAGGCGACGATGAATAAATAAAAGGAGGCACTCACCCGCCTGCTTTTCGTTTTTTTTTGGTTTCAGTTTGTACATGCGGCCTGAGGTGACATGAGCTGGGCAAGAAGCGTATCATTGACATCATCGGGGATGGAGTCGCTCTGGTGGGTGCGCCAGGTTGGTGTCCATTCTCTACAAGCGATGAAAGAGCCCTTGCGAAAAGCTCCCTGGAAGAATAGAGTTAAAAAGCGAGTTTTAAACGTGGAATGAACTTACATTTATCAGTTTCGGGCGCAATTTGGGAATAGAATAAAGTGAGCACGCGACCTTGTTCAAAATCAGGGTATCCGCACGAAGAAGCTCCCCGCCATCGTCAACGAAGTCGAATTTCGCGTCGCGCAGATCGAGAACAAACACTGTTTTGGAAGACGCGCCAGAGGGCTGTAGCGATGCTTCCCCCGCCACCTCGTCCTCGGAGGCAATTTCGATGATATCGGGATGATTGTCAATGAAGGGACGCGCCCCAACGGTCAAAGGCCTCGAGGTATGCGGTGGGGAAGTCAAATCAATGATCTGCGCGCCAAAATCTTCCGTTTTGACGCGTGGTTCCGGACCGATGGAGACGGAGGGTTCCTGTTCAACAGTAACACCGGATCGCCGTGTCGCGTCGCGATTCAGAAGCAATGCCCGAAGCGGCACAGGATGAACCCAATCCAAGTTCAGGAAGAGACCTGGGTTGGCGGTTATGAATGTGGGCAGGAATTCGGGCGACAAAGAGATCAGGCCGGAAGTAAAGCTTGCTGCAATCACTCACCGAGGCCCGGAGCTGGAGCAGCTCATCCGCGGTGACGCTGGCAAGCATCTCGTCGTCGTCCATGGTCGATGGTGGTGGGGGATAGGAAGCAAGACGTGAAAAAACCCGGCCAATCAGCGCACTGCGGTATTCTTTTTTGATCTGTCAGCCCGGAATAGTAGATCGCCTCACGTTGCGCGACAATGGCGCATCACTCGTTGCGCTTACGCCACACTGGCTACTTTCGCCACAGTGGCGCAACTGGAACACAATTAACCGACGAGTCTGAGTCTGAGTGTGGCGCTGTTAACACATCCCCGTAGAATCCAGGTACAAAATGTCATCTCATCCAGGCCGCATACTGACGCCCTGAACAACCAGAGAATTCTCCATCGGATCTGCACGGACAGCTTTCCTCGATACTCAGACTGAAGACTAGTGTTGGGCAAGTTCGGTTCGGTTCAGGTTCGGGGTATATTTTCCCGAATGCCGAACTCGAACTTCGGTTCAGGTTCAGCAATTTGCTGAACCCCGAACCTGAACTCCAGGTTCAGGTTCGGGCGGTTCGGTTCGGCGTTCAGAGGCGTTCGAATGCTGAACCGAACCTATTTTTCTCGGGGAAAAAACTCCGACAGCGCCGTAATAGAGAAAGTGTTCGTGGAATTCAGGGCGAAGTCATATAAAAAGAACCAACTACATTATGTATTCCTCGTCATCTAAATCCTGCATCTCAAGATCGAGCTCCGGAAACCCGTAATGTTACTCGTCCAGCTCTGCAATGAGTGCGTCCATGTGCTTGGCCGCATCATTGGACCCGCTGAGATGCCCATTTCGATACGCACTTTTGAGCAGTTGCAATGCTTCGAAGATCTCGGGCGTCAATTTGTTGCGCAACTTGGTACCCGTGAGACTACCGCTGGAGACAGCGCGTTCGGCAGATGTGGAGGATCCCTGAATAGGCAAATAGTCGCGGGCCATGTACCGAAGCGTCGGGTGGATGGCACACTGCTATCGAGACGGTTCAGTGGTGTGGACATCAATTAAAATGAAGAAATCACGCACACCCCACCAATGCAACACGTTGTCCGTCTGCTCCACAGGTGCCGCAAGGTATCCTTTCAATTCCTCCCTCGGGTCTGCTCGAGCCCAGTCGTCCTGCTGAAGCGAATTAACAGCATCCATTAAATATGAACTAGTATGAACTACCGTAGCGCCGGATCGAGGCCGAGGAAGTTATCCCTAGCGAAAGCAAAAATCATGACAAACCAGTAGAATGTGATTATGGAGACAATCACAGCCTATGAGAGCCCTTGTTTATGCCGATAGCCGACTAGTTGCAAAGGATTTATGCATATCGTGGTGACGTAGTCGGCAAGTGGTCGGTACGCGTAACAAAAGACGCGTTATTTGACCTTGTATTCCGCCCAAACTGGTGTAAATTTCGGCCGGTTTTCGGCATCAGGTTCGGCGTTCGAACGCGTTCGAACGCGTTCAGCAAAGTCTGCTCTCCCCTGAACCCTGAACCGAACTTCAGGTTCAGGTTCAGGGAGTTGCTGAACCTTGAACCTGAACTTCGCGTTAGGTTCAATTCGGTTCGAGTTCGAACCGATTGGTCGAACCGAACTTGCCCACCACTACTGAAGACCCCTCCTGGCCTCCAGGAACGCGTGCCAACGCCGCTCGAGCGGTTTCAGCAGGCTCTCGCGGCGCTGAGCCAACAGTGTCCTCTGGTGACATAGTTCGAAAGACGTGGGGACAGTGTAGCGGGATCGCGGGTGTTTTCGACCTTTCTCCTGGCTCCGGGGCGAAGGCGATTTGAGACAGCATGCCTTCAAGTCTGCTGTAGCGTGCACGTTAGTGAATATGGAATCGAGGAGTTCGTTGGCCAAGCGCCCGAGGGACATGGTGGCCGAGAGCAAGGGGTGCCTAATCTGGACGTAAGAAAGAAGTTGGAACGAAGTGACAAGAGCGAAAATGCCACGTGTATCGCACCACGGCAGTTCGGCCCGGGACGTCGGAGTCTGAACTGATTTCAACCATTCCGAGGAGCTGGAGCGGACTTAGCTATAAGCGAAATATCCCACAATTTCGTAGCCCTATGTCCTTCCAAAAAATTGTTGATTCCGAGAAACATCCAACTCAAAACACGCATCCCGCCATCAATCGGGCAGAATTCCTGCAGGAATGACCGAAACAGCGAGTGCGCGGTTTTGTCTTCCTGGGCAGGCTCTTAAGTGGTTTATCTGTATTTTACAAGCTTTCTGGATTCACCTCGTCCGTCATTGTTGGAGATTGATGACTAAGTGCGATCGGCCGCCATCAGTCAGCCCGAGGTTTCTCAGAAGTTAGTAGAATATTCTAGATAAAATAGTAATAGCTGTATAAGCTGTAGTAGTTAGTCCCTAGCTCCCTACGAGTTTTTACCCAGTTACCTAACAGCGCAAGTGTCAAGCTTAACAGCTCTCGGCTAAATCATCAACAGTCATGCGCTACTATCTCTAATGAGTACGGGAATCCACGAGTAAAATGTAAGTCCAATGCTGGTCCATCTGCGTCCACAATAAAAGATAGCCACTCTGCGCTACGCCATGCAAGGACTTACTTCCACATACGAATTCACACCATCCTTTTTCCACAATGCACCGGTCCGTTTCCAACTGTTACCAGGCAATCCGAGATGTATCTCGCGTAAGAGAGGGTATCGTTGGCTGAGCGCTGCGATGGTATGATGGCATTGTTCCACCGACACTGGGATGAGCTCGGGATAGGCTGGGCCGGTCTTCAGGCCCAGGACTTCGATTGTCGGCGGAAGAGGAAATCGGTCTGTACAGATACGACGGCAGGTATGCTGGTTAATCGGCACGTCAGTGATGCGGTGAGGTACGGGAGACGATGCGTACCTGGAGGCCGGAGAGAGCACGCCTACTCCCAGCTACCTGCCCAGATCCTGGGACGACTACAACAATGGAGGGTTCATCTTCTTCCGCATCGGAGATCGCTGCGGGGGGGAGGTCGTCGAAAGCATCGTCGTCGCAGAGGGAGGGAGAGCGGCGGTCTACAACACGTTCTTTCCAGGGTGGGAACCCGCAGGCGTTCCAGGAACCCTCCCGAATTTCCAGCATTATCTCCTGGAGGCACGGGAACAGGGAGGTGATGGCGACCATGGACTCACCGGATGGAGATGTGGTTAAGATCCCAAGCGACAGAAGGGGTGCGGAGGTGCGGGAGATCTCCAAAAATACGGGCAGGAGGTCCGCTTGTTGTTCCTCGATGACTCTCACCGCGCTGATCGGCCGATTTGGCGTGAATAATCGAATCAACTGTTGGGGGGCCGTGAGATGTCGCAGAGATGATATGGTGGAAGGGTGAATGGAGTCAGGGAGAGAGGGCACCTCCTTGGAGTCAACTGATAATATGGCTAGGCGTTCGAGTCGGGGACACTGTTTCAAGACGGTGAAAAACAGCTTCACATCGGAGAGATCGCCCAGCGATATTTCAAAGAGATGAGAAAATTCCGGGGGTCTGAAACCGGCGACGAGGGGCCAGGGGCGCAGAGAGGGGAAATCGAGGCTCCGCAGGTACTCTGTCGATACGAGGCGGGAAGGGCGCGTGTCGGACGGTCTGCGAGTTTCCGATATCGTAAATGATTTCAGTTCCATAAGAGGTCCCTCCTCGGTTATAATGTCACAATTGAAGAGGGTGAGACTGTCGAGCATCGACAGCGATAACAAGGTCTCTCGGAACCAGGTGTCGATGGTGAGCCCCTGGACATACAGGGAGCGCAAATTCTGATAGCGACCGAAGGTGGTGGAAAAGGTAGTCATGATCCTGTCGTATACAGAGTCGAAGATGCTGATATTTTGGATGTCCGGATGGCTCGGTGCGAGTCGAAATGGGTGTGCAGTGACCCGAGCGCAGAATTTCCAGGACTGCACTAACAGGGCATGGTGGCCTTCCGCCATCCGATCCAGGCGGACTGCAGTACGATGCAGATGGCGCACACGGTCAATCCAGTTATCCGGGTCGACTTTATGCTGCAAGGGTATCCCGTCAAAGTGCTGGTCCTGGAACAGCAATGGGAGGCAGAGAGATCGAAACCGCTGGCACACCAACGAGAGTCGGCGGAGCTGCCGAGGTGAACACAGTGTCCAACATGCGAGCCAGATTTCCGCAGGAAGGATATGAAGGTAGGCAATCGGGGACGTCCGCATGTCGGTGGTGGTCCAGAAGAGTTCACACCGTACGACATTTATGCCAGCTCATATCAGCTTCAACAGCACCGTTGTCAAGCTCAATGATGGATGCTGTTGAATTGAATTGAAGTGCTATTTTTGTAGTACCTGGAGTGAGAGGGCTAAGCGGTTACCCCCGATCAATCAGTAACTGAGGAGAGGCTGGACTGCGCAATGTGGGGACCTGGGACAAGAACAGGCTGCATCTCTTCGACGCAGAGTCTGCAGGGGGAATTCCATGGCCTCAGTAGCCGGACCCCAAATCGGACTCCGGAGACTCCTCACAGACACGAACGCTCTCTAACCGACCTCAACTACAATTCGCCGCAATACTCGGCGTATGCAGGATACATAAAATTTGAACTTACCAAAGTTTCGTGAACACGGTAAATATGGCGAAGTGAGCTGCATTCCATTATTCCTGGATGGAGCGAGCCGGTATGAGGGGCGCCACGATCCCATTAACGCGTGTGTCTTCCCCAAAAACGCGTCTTTACAGTCTTTGCGCGCGCTTTAATTAGCGCGAGAACACAGCACGTGAGGTGCAAACGGGAGCTAAGACCGGCAATCAGCGTGCGTGACAGACTGTGACTAGAACTTTTTCCCGAAGCCACCACAAGCCTCGAGCGCATTGAGCGCAACTCCAGCCTCCGCGTCAAGTATTAGCTCGCTCACCCATGCCAGAGAACAGCCTCCACCTCACTGGCTCTGAACTTCGCTCACGCCTCGTTGAGATCGAGCTTGGATCGAGCGGGAATGGCCGAGCTAGAGTCACAACTGGCGCGCCTACGCGTTTCGATCGTCTATCCTATCCTCGCGCTGCCGCCGGAATCACTTCTGAAATACTCATCCACTCCGTCGACAACCCCTCCTGCCACCCCATGCACATTCCATTGCGACTGGCGAGCGTTTGTCAGGCATGGCGAGCCATCATGATAGCGCTCTCACCCTGCGCGCTTTGGGCTGTTTTTGATCCCAAGGCCTTTCATTCCGGAGGTCCGAACACCGGAACCTGCCCGACCTTCTACAGTGCTGGATTCCGCGTGCGAAAAGCCTTCCTTTAGATCTGGGCATGGAGGTGTCTCGGGAGTCGCAGGAGGCGGTCCTCTCGATCCTCGCTCAATTCTCCTCACAATTGAGGAGTATTAATATGTACACAGATGAACCAATTTTGTCAGCCTTCAGTCGCCCTTCTTGTCGCTCAAAAAAATCTCATTCGACGGCGAGGAGTGGTGGGATGACGATGATTGCACGAGGGCATTCCTGGACGCACCGCAGCTTCTTGAAGCACGTATCACTCACCTATCACTCGCGCAGATATCTCCCTGGATCCAACTCGCACATCTCGAGCTCTCTGGCCAATCTCTTGTCCAGTGCGTAGACATCCTGAAGCAGACCCCAAGCCTGGAGAGCCTCCGAATGGAATCATTAGACGACCAGTTCACCGCTATCGCCTTCCCTCGCACCATGCTTCACCCCCGCCAGCTCAGATTCCTCCCTCCTCGGCTACATGGCTCTCCCTGCGCTCGAACGGCTTGAGCCATGGGAGCGTTCTCCACACGGGAACGCACGGGTGACATCTCTTATCGCGCGATGGGGATACTCGGTCCAAACACTCAACTTACGACGGACCACGTACCGTGAGACGTGCGATTGAGTTTTGAATCTCGATTCCCTCACGGAATTCACTCTGCAACTCGCGGACTGGTCTCCGGGTGAGTTCACGCAATTTTGCGCCTGATCGCCAAGAGCCGCATTCTGCCGACGCTCGAGGCGTTAAAGTTCGATCGCTGGTGTGAGGATGTCATCAACGTCTCGGGCCTTGCTGAGATGCTTTCTGCAAGATGGAGCGGAGGGGGTGGCAGAGCTTAAGTCCTTTCGGCTGTCAATGCAGGACACGTTCGAGAATATGCAAGTCAAGCCAGCTAATCCGCAATTTGCGTGTTCAAGGACTCAAGTTGGACATGCATTCGGAGTATGTGCCCGACCTTGTTAACTCATTGAACCTTGGAGTCCAGAGATGGACGTGGAATCTGCTCGAAGAGTTGGCCCGCCACGAACTCACGGCGAGAGCGGCCGTGGGACAGATGGTATTCCTCCGCCGGTGAGTCATGTTGTGATCTTCAACAATGAGTTGATTCTTTATGTAGGGGCAGTGATCCCAGAGTTGCCCGAAATAGCGAAGTCTGTCGAGGGATATGTGAGCTCTTGGGAGAGTTAGCGAACCAAAAGTCGACGGCCGCGGCTTTCCTCGCTTCCACAGCGTGCGCCCAGCTTGTTTCCCCTAAGGTCAGCCCAAATTGTTGGCTCTGGATGCAGGGTTAACTCGGGAACAGGGACCAAATCTGGGCATCGTCGAACGAGTGACAGTGACACTCAGTCTGATCACCATATCCCCTGAAGTAGCGCGGGCCGTAAATAATGTCAATGTATCAGCCTGTGCAGTGGAACTGCATAAATCGCGACACAGCGGGATAAAAATATGGACATGCGAGCTGTTCGCCAGACTGGCGTGGTACAAGTCCAGTAGGGCGGCCCTCTTACGAGAAAAACCTTGCAGGCAGCTCGTATCCCTCTTGCGGTGCGTTGCATTTCCTTATCCCTGAGTGAAGTGCTGATTTGGGCGCAGTGACCATGATCAGGTTGTGATTGAGACGGCAGCAAAGGCGCTGTCTATAATCTCTAGATCCGCCGAGGGGCAGTAGCTGCTGTTGAAGCAAACATGTTAGACTGCGTGGAGGGACTCCTCAAATCAGCGGAGGCCCAGATCTGCCGAAGAACCTTCCAGATGCTCGGAGCTCTTGCCCGCCAGCTCGAAAATCAAATTCTGAATCACCCTAGTTATTCCATGCAGACGTTCCTGTTCCACTCTTGTGCATAAGGGAAATTTTTGTGTCTATCATTACGAGTCCATGCTGGCTGCTTCGACTTATCGTACACCAAGTTACTCTCCCCGCGCCTTAACCGTTGTCCCCTTAGCTGCTGTGAACCACGGCAACCTTGCTGCGCACAGGCACATTCGCAGTCCGCCCAACCTCTGGGAATCCATCCACGTTCACGCCCTTCCTGAACAGCAGGCAGTGCGACGAGCCCCCAAAGTGGAACATCCCCAGTTCGCTGCCCTTCCTGACGTGCTGCCCCTCCCCGACCGTGATCTCGCACGTACTAACCTCGTCCATGCCCACGCCGATAAACGCCATCAGCCCGATATCTTTGTTGTCTGCCTCGATGAAGATGACCGCGCGCGTGGCGAGGGCGGTGAGGTACCCCTGCGCCACGCTGATGCCCTTGGTGTTGATGTCGTGCACGTTCGGGTCGCCGATGCCCTCGAAGAGCGGCTCGCTGAAGTACGTGCCGTCCTCGACGAAGGCGCGCACGATCGTGCCGCTCACGGGCGCGTGCCAGCGGTGGTACGACAGCGCGGACAGGAAGGCCTGGTAGATGGTCGCGCCGGCGAACTGCGCGGCGAGGGGGTCGTGCGCGAGCATGTCGAGGACAGAGTACGGCTGGCTCTTGATGAAGAACTGGTCGCGCAGCTTGGCGTCCCTGGCGACGTTGTAGACCTTGGACTCGCAGCAGTTAATCACCACGCTGTCGTCGTCTGGGGAGGCTACTGGCCGGGCGTTCTCCTGGACGTGACGGGTGAAGAAGTCTGCCAATGCCGACGAGGTCAGCCGAGTCGATTTCAGGTTCAGAAAAAATGAGGAAGGCACGAACCATCCCAGGACTTAAAGCCGTGATACTTTTTTGTGGGATCGCAGATAAACATGTCCTCAAACTTGTGGTTCGTCTGGAGCGGCGCGTTGGCCACCTCCATGATGTCCTTGTTAGCAGTTTCGCCGAACCACCCCTCTTTGTGGTCGCCAAGTACGTATGCCGACTCTGGCGAGTTCAAGAATTTGCCCCACTCGTTCAGGACCTTTTTGAGCATCTTGTTCACGTCGGGGTCCAGGAACGCTGAGTGTCCGCTGCAACGCGTTAGCCTATTGCAGCCATCAGACGACATCTTTAATCTCACCTCGGGGTGCCCATAACGTAGTCGAAAATCCCGACAATGGGCACGCCAACCATACCCACGCCAGCCGCCGCATCCGTCCACTCGGGGCCTTTGGTCAATATATGGTTAAGGACGTCGAGCATGTGGACGTAGTCCCGGATCTGCCGCTTGCCCGTCGGGTCGTTGGCGTACTTCGGTTTGCGCGGGACCTCGTCCCACATCTGCGAGAAGTACATGTAGATGCGCGAATTGCCCTCGATGAGGTCCTTGAACTCTTGCAGCACTGGGATGAGCGCCGAGGGGCCGTGCTTGTCGACATGGTCGACCTGACGTGAGAGCCACTCGTGTTGCACACGGTGGTCGGCTGGGAGCCATGCGCCGGGTCTGCAACCATTGGTCAGTTTGTAGCGCCCATGGAGAGTAAGACGGCTACTTCTGATCATTCTTGTGCTCATCAGGGATGAGACGCTCGTCGCCGTGTTGGTGAACCATCTTGTCGCGTATGCCAAGCTTTTCAGACGTTCGAAGTTGACTATGAAAAGTTTCCGTCAAGTGTCGATACGTTTTGAGGTTTGCCAAGACGTCAGTCTTATATAGGCTCAATGTTTGGTTACTAGTAGAGCTGGTCATGATGACGTCGATCTCCACACGACAAAAATATCAGCCCAACCAAAGAACAAGAGTAAGTCCAGGCAAAGACTCAGACAAGCCTGGGAGGGTACGTGAAACTGGAGCGAAGATGCAAGAGGCTAAGGGAGCCTTTGGCGCTGATACCGCCAACGCCGACTGGCATTCAAGTTAATGGGACGGTTTGGCATCGTGGTTGATCTTTTACGACGAGAACGATGGTAGTTCCATTGTAATTCAAACAATGAAGAAAAGTAGCAAAAACGACGGCGGCCTGCGGCTAGGCATGGTTGAGGCTAGGGTCAAAGGAAGAAGAGGTTGTGGCTGTTCGACAGCTTTGGCGGTATTGATTCCCGGATCAGCGGGCCGCGCTTTCGTCACCGACCTCCGCTCTGAGTCGACCGGTCACAGGTTACACGCCATAGAACTTCCCGCTCCCTCTCCGGTGCTGCTCTGGGGAGCCCTCTCCGCCGAATCTCTCCAGCCGGTACTTGTTTAGATTTCCGCGAGTGAGTATGTACAACCAAGATCAATCTACGCGCGGCTTCTTCCGCGCCTTCAAGAATAACGCTTCAGCAGCCGCATACTGCTCCTCAAGCTCCTTCAGTTCCTCTACCGTGGCTTGCAATGCCGCAATCGTCGTGTCTTTCGCCTCGCCCGCGCGCGCCAGCTCCTCAATCCGACGCTGGTGCGTCGCACAGTCGATCTTGAGCACCTCCATTTGCACGCTGAGGTCGTCCTGACCAGCTTTGAACCGGTCGATCTCCGCCTGCTGGCTGCTCATGATCGCAGTCGCCTCCGCGAGTGCCGCCTGCTGGTCCTTGTAATTCGCGACGAGGGTGGCGACACTGGCCAGCGTGGCGTCTGCGTCGTTGTCGGGGAGGACACAGCGCACGCTGCTGGGTGCCCTGGATGGTGCCGGGGGGTGGACTGGGGGCGCGGCCGGAAATGCGGAGGGCGCACGGGGTTCGGAGTCAAGTGTGTCCGTGCTCGCATTATCCGTAGCGGATTGCGTCGGTAGTGTGCGAACGGACTGCGTGGGTGGGGAAGGGTGGCGCCTGGCCACTGCTGGAGGCCTAACGCGCGGCGCAGGGGTTTTCTGAACGTTCGATCCTGCTGCTTTTCGTTAGCATGTTATTTTCAGTCCGAGATTGGGGCTTACCCGGCGTCACACGACGTGGAGTTGAAGGAGGGGAAATCGAACGCAATGGGGAGGAACTACGGAAGCCATCGTTCGTTTCGTCCTCCGAATCGCTGATGACAATGTGCTTGGTAGCCTTGCGACCCATGGGCGTTCGACAGACTTCATCGTCGTCGTCGTGCACCGAATCGTCTACCACACGCATCAGCCACGGCCAGACAATAGAGGAGACAAGTTCCACTTACGGATATCCATATCAAAATCGTCGTCGTCGTCATCCGCGTCGGCTTCCATGTTCGCCTCGCCGTTCATGCACAGGAGATACGCACGGAACAGCTTTGTCGTGCCCAGCTGCGCGCCGTCGTAGTCCTTCGCGGCGTCGTGCAGGAACGGCCCGACCCAGCAGAAGCATGCGCCGCGCCCCGGGTGCTCCGCGCACTTCGGCGGCAGCGCAAACGCAAACAGTTTGTTCCGCTTGTCCCACACGACGCTCGGCGTCGACTTGTCGTACGCGCGCACAGTGATGTGCTGTGGCGGGACGTCCGGCGCGACGACGGCGAGCGCAACGCGTAGGCGTGCAAGGCCCTGCGAGTCGGGCACGGAGGGCGCGGCGAGGAGGACGGCGCGCGCGTGCTCTTCGATCGTTATGTACGCGCCCGACGCCTCCATGATCTCCCAGACCTTGGTGGAGACCTCCAGCGGGGACATCTCCAGCTCTTTGAATAGGACGTCGGTGGTGGAGCCCGCCGTGGGGTGGATGGCTGCGTCCGCGGGAATTTCGGGGTGCAGCTTGCGCAGGGCCGCGTCGAAGGCCGTGCGATACTGCTTGTGCCCTGCCTTGTCCCGGGGGCGCACGAGGTACGCGAGGCCCTCCGAGTGGTCGTCGGAGAGGATGTCGAGCGCCAGCTCTTGCGCTAGGTCCGGCAGCGTTCTGAAGGCTTCATCTGCGCTGCGAGACACCGCCAGCTTGTAGGCCGTTACTCTGCTATCCCGGAGAATCGCAACACGGTCCGACGTGATGTTCAGGTCCCCGTGGTAGTTGACGGAGATGCGGTTCAGATGAAGGCCATACGGCACATACTGATCGCGGTGATAGAATTTTGTGGTTGATTTCGTGGTGGCCGAGGCGTCAGTTGGAGCGTCATCTGCGGCGGCAATGAAAACTGGATGTTCGAGCCGGGGACACGCCAGGCCTGCGGCGGGGAGATGATCCCGTAGATCGCCGAGAAAAGATATTCGGGGGTAAATGAGCCGTCGAGGCCTACGATGGTGACAGCCACCTCGTCGGTGGATACGACGCACCGGCCGCGGTTGTGGAGGACGTCCTTCTCGCCTTTTGAGTCGAGCTGCTGCGTGGCGCGGCGGCTGTAGACACCCTTCATCGCAGACTCCGCGGTCTTGCGGAGCTTGGGCGTTTCAGGGACGGCGGCAGCGTACCCGTAAAAGTCAACCTCGTCATCATCCTCCTCGTCGCTGGAATTCTTGTTGTTCTTAGCGCGCTTTTCAGCCGCTAATGACAAGGTCAGTGTCGGTCCAGCCGTCAATTCGGCATTACGTACCTTGCTTCTCCATATGTTCATCCACCGTTCGGGGTGTAAGATCGTCGAGCACAACTTGAAGGAGGTCATCCTCCTCGTCAGGATAGCGAGGTTTCTTCCATTTTAGCGACCCAATCTGGTGGCCGACGCGAAAGGAAATCCCTTCCTTGACCTCTTTCGGCATCTCGAGCCCATCTATTTTCCGCTGGCCGATGTACCGTTCAACCCACTCATGCAGAAATTGGGTCGCGAGGATAAACCCCTTTCCCTTCTCTCCCACGGCCCATTGATTATGCCGGCTCGTGGACGACCCGTCGACCGTGAAACTCGAGAATTTCGCCTTGGCATCAAGATGGTTGTTGTAGACGGAGAGCGCGATGATTTCGAGGGACGTGTGGCGCCAGACTACGAGTGCAATCTGCAGATCACTTGTGGTGATACTGGTGCGCAGGCGCGATTGCGGAATCGTCGTGGAGAGAATGTACCACGGCACCCACGCTTTGAGGCGTTTCACAGCGGCGCCGTGGGGCCCAGTCATTAGGCCCGGATAGGCAGTAACGAGGGCCTGTTTCCGCTGTTCGCGCTCCTTGGGTGAGGCGTCCTGCATAATCGTCAGTTTCTTTATGGCATCCAGAGAGTAGAAATTATAACTCACTCGCAAATCTTCCCTCGTCCAGTCAGACCACTCTCGAACCCTCAGATCCTTCAAGGCTTGCCCCACGACGTTCTGGACGTATTCCTTGACTGCGAACGGTACTGTGAAGTGCTGGAATTCCGCACAATCCCGCGCTTTCCAGTCCCAGGTGGGTTTACGGGGCGCCATGACACCCCAGATGAGACGAAGTCGTTTGCGTCGCCTGAGGGATTCAATCCGGCGTCCACTGAGTCGAGAAATGGGCGATATGGATTTGGATAAGGAGAAGAGCGTGCGAGCACTGTGACTGGGTCACTGATCATGATGGATGATTTGTCACGCGGCAGCACCAAGTTGATTCCACACTCAGCCAGCAAACGAGGGTTGGATTCCTTCCGACAGTTTGCTTTGGTGTTCACAGCTATCCTTCTTTTCTGAGCTAACTAACTCAGGGGTCTCGACAGGCTAAGACGCCGTCGTCGACCAGTAGGAGGTCAACGAGAGAAGCAGGGTTCAACTCTTCCCAACGACTTGAGGTGTGGTGATCCAGAGCGGGGGCCTGGATCGGAGGCTCATCCGGGATATCATATATCGCCTCTGGTACGCCCTTGGCTTCATAAGATTTTATCCCTAATGTATCCAGGTTCACAGCGAGGCTGATACAGGCCCAGTGGTGGACAGTCTGCATCTGCCTCTATTTGCAATGCTGTAAAGAGCTAACAGCATAAGGCGCCCGTTAGACTCGGGCCTAGGTCACTAATAGGTGTCCCCCATATTCCTTTTGACTCTTACTATAAATTTAATTTATCATTAATTAAATTTCCCTCCTGGTTGATTCAACGTCCAAATAAATACAGACCCAGTGCGGGAGGTGCGCAGCTGTCTTTAATACGTTTGCGCAAACTAATCGATCGGAAGCGGACGACGCCCGTTCGACTCGATCCTGGGTCACTAGGATATGTGCGGCCTCCATATTTTTCATTCCCTCTTGCTGTTAGTTCAATTTTCGGTTACTTGAATTTACCTCCTCATCAGGTGCACATCGATGCAAATACAGACCCAGTGGCAGACGGCCCGCAAATGCTGTCATTAAGTTTCAAAGAAATGAAGAGCAGAAGCCGCCCGTTCGACTCGGGCCTAGGTCCTTTCTCTTTCTTTTGGAAACGCAGCCGCTTTTTTTTTCTACCTCGCGCGCAAATTTCGAATTTCCTCCTTCATCTATTCCGGGTAGCCTCCAGGTAAATAGCGACCCGGTGGCGGATGGTCCGTGTCTGCTCTCCTCGGCACTTGAAGCATGAAATTTGCTATGCAGAAGGTGCCCGTTCGACTCGGGCCCAGGTCATACGGGCAGCGTAATCCGATTTTTTCCTACTCCCAACTTGATCTCTCTATGTGAATCGATGCAAGTCGTTAAATTCCGAGATCTTTTTGAATGTTAAACGGTGCGTATATCCGACTTATGCCTGAGTCATGGAAGGGTCGGTGCTGATTTTTTTTTAGCCTTGGATTTTCCGTTCCCGTTCGAATTTCCTCTCATATATTCAGGCTAATTGAAGGCTAATAGTGACACAGTGGCGGACGGTCCGCATCTGTCCTCGTTGAATGAGCGCAACGATGATTAAACAGCAGAAGGTGCCCGTTCGACTCGGGCCTGGGTCATTCGGTGAGCTGGAAGTTTTTTTCCACCTCGCGCCCAAAATTCGAATCTCCTCCCTCAATTTTCCAGGTGCACATCGAGGGTATTACAGACCCGGTGGCGGATAGCCCGCGTCTGCCCTGCCTGAGGCGTAAATGGGTGATTAAACAACAAAAGGCGCCCGTTCGGCTCGGGCCTTGGTCATTCTTCAGCCAGACAACATCTTTTTCCTCGGTCGCACAAGGAATCTGAATCCATGAATATATTCTTCAAGCCCCCATCATCCTTCCAAACTTCCGAATACTGCACAGGCAATCACGACAATTTCCCCAACCCGTGCCGGAAGGGGCCGAACCATCCGCGCCCTAAGTTCCGCAAATAGCTGTAATATGCGCAGAACACAGCACGATAAAACTATCCATATTTATTTGCCCCTGGCGGGCACCGCGTCTTAGTAGCTAGCGTATTTGTAGCGCTATACAAATGCAGATAAGTTCAAGAAGAACACAGCACGTGGATTGATGTCGGCTATCAGCGTGCGTGACAAACTGTGACTAGATTTTTCCGAGATAGAGCTGACGTGAGGCACGAACGGCTCAGCGTTATCAGAGGATAAGAAAATCAGTCGATGATTTGGGCTAGACGAGTCACATGACATATTAGTCCTTTACTCTTCCTCGTCCGCCCAAATCCTCGACGTTTCGTTTCTCTCGATTCTCTCGTACGCATGACACAAGGCGCCAACCCACCGAACTCGGCCTCGGGCTCCAACCCGAGCGGTCCACAGAGCGTACCTCCTCCACCGGCAAGGACGAGGAAAACGCACATCACGCAGATCGTATCAGACGCCCTCAAAAAACTTCCTAAACACATTAAGCTGAAGAAAAACCAAGAGATCGAAGATCGAAACGCACTAAGAACAGTGAAGGCGGCGCAGCACGCGTCGGACCCAGTAAAATACCCCGACCCCGCTTCCGATGAAGAATCCATCATCACTACATCAGACGCAGGTGACGTTCTCTCACCAGCCTCCACGGTGTCTTCGTTGCTGTTAAAACTATCCCCAAACTCGGGCAAGAACCTGCTCCGCTCGCTGCCGATGTTCGCGAAGCGCAAATCAGACGAGGAAGAAAAACCCGCGGCGGCGAAGAAGATTCATCTAGATTTACCAGAGGTCACCATCCAGCCCGGGATGAGCCTCCCGGTGGTTTTCCACCCTTACATCAAAGACCTTCTCCATTATAGAGTCTACATCCCCCTTTCCATGTTCACCTCCCCGAATCTCGACATCATCAACTCCACCTCGGCGACGATCGACACGATCAAGCTTAACCCCGCAAATCCAGGAGAAAAGCCGTTCCGGGTGATCAACACGGACCTTTTCGAGTCGAAATACCTCCGAGAAGGCGACCTCGACAGAGGCCAGTGGCAGGAAGCCGCTCGCAATTTTGTGACCTTCATCGAGGAGGTTCACGGCGTTGACTCGGAACAGGGAAAAAGGTGGAACGCCCTTTTCGGGTACTTCGCCAATGCCGAGCACGCCGAGAAGAACTACCTCGCCATCCTGTCCGCCGACATGGACCTACGGCGCATATACAATACACGCCCTTTCACTTACGACCGCACCCACTACGGAAGACAGCTCGACCTCCACGTCCAGAATATCAATCTGTCGAACTTGGAGAAGCGCCTCGGCGGCAAAAGTGGTGCGGGCTCCGGAGAGCCGCCCCGCGCGCCTCGTGCTCCCCCGTCTCAGCACGGCGGCGGTCGCGGCGGCAGAGGCGGTCGTGGAGGCGGCCGTGGAGGGCCCCCCTTTCAGGGCGGCAACGGTGGAGAACCCCCCGCCACCGTATGCCTTGTCTGCGGCAGGCGGGGACATTACTTCGATGCGTGCACGTCTACCACCTTTGCCGACAACTCCCCCGTCTTCAGCTCCGTCCGCGACCGCGACCTTCTTGCTATTCGATCCGGACAGACACTATGCCGCATCTGGAACGTCAAAGGCGAGCGGGCAGGCTGTACGCACGACACGACCACTCACGCTCACTCCTGCAGTTTCTGCGGGAAATCACACCATGCTTTCAGCTGGTCTTGCAGACAAAACCCGCCCCTCTGACCACGCCGCCCGACCGCACCCCGCAGACATTTTCTTGGCAGAATCTTTCCCTTTCCTTCCCGTTCGCGAGGACCATGCTGAGATCTTGGACAGAATAACCACGCCGTACAACAGCGACGCCTTCGACGCCCTTCTTGACAAACACCGGCTACGTGACAGATACCCCGTCTTGACGCGCAACCTGCGCGAAGGCTTTCCCATGGGCGAATTCCCCCAGCTCACCTCTACGGTCATCTTCCCAAACCACCCGTCGGCACTCATTTACGAAGAATTCACCGAGAACTACTTACGGGAAGAAGTCCTAGCGCGTAGAATGAGTGGCCCTTTTTCGCAAGCGGAGACGGAGACAATACTTCAAGGACACTTCCAAGCATGCCCAATCATTATCGCGGTGCAGCCGCAGGGCCCGGGGCTGCCGGACAAGCTCAGGCTCTGCAGGCACCTGTCGAAGGGCAATGCCGCACATCCGTCAACCAATGCCTTCATTGACAAAGACAAATTTCCCACAAGATTCGGCTCCGCGTCCGAAGTGGCAGACATTGTGAGTTCCTTCCCATCTACCCACGCCGTACCCATACCCTATCCCGCGCCATACCCATTTCCTACCCACGCCGTATCCATACCCTACCCCGCGCCGTATCCATACCCTACCCCGCGCCCGCGCCATACCCTTACTCTACCCCGCGCCATACCCTTACTCTACCCCGCGCTGTTTCCTTACCCTACCCCGCGCCGTATCCATACCATATTCCGCACCCTTACTACCAAGCGGTCCTAACCCTACTCCTACAGATTGCCTCCGCCCCGCCCGGCACACAAGCGATGGTCGTGGACATTGCGAAGTTTCACCGCACCTGCCCGATCCTGCCCGCCCACAAGCGATGGTTCGTACTCCGCGGGCGCGACGGTTTCTTCATAGACCACAACTGCCCTTTCGGATGCGCGTCATCGAGCAGCAACGCCGGCATGATCGCCAACGCGGTCGTCGACATCTGGGAATGCGAAGGTGTCAAACCCATCCCGAAATACGAGGACGACCTGGCACCCTTCCGTAAACCCATCTCCTCCTCCCTCGACACCTCCTCCGGCATCACCACCTTCGTCTACCAATACGACCGCACCGATGCCCTAAAAATAATCCAGCCCACCGGCACGCCGTGGCACCCCGTCGACAAGAAGGGCCAGGATTTCGGCGACACCTTCACGTACATCGGCTTCTTCTGGAGCATTGCGGGACGTTTCGTCGCGCTTCCGGAGCCCAAGCGCCTCAAGTTTCTTGACAGAGCACAGGTTTTCGTAGCGGCGTTCGCCTCCAGCAGGTGCCAAATGCTGGACGTGATGAAAATCCACGGCTCTCTCTGTCACATAACCTTTGTGCATCCCCTCGGTCGCTCTTTCCTCCCCCCGCTGTCGAACTTTGTTGCCTCCTTCAAGGGCAACACTTTCTCTTTCCGCTACCCGCCACCCTCCGTCATCACCGCCCTGCGCTGGTGGATCCAGACGCTCTCTATCCCCAAAGTCTCCCGCCCATTACTCGCCCGCGGCCCTCTGTCCGACCTGTCCCTCTTCGTCGACGCCTCAACCTCATGGGGAATAGGCATACTCCTGGGCAAAAGGTGGGACGCGTGGCGGGGCATGGGAGCCTGGATCGCGCCCTCCCGGCACATCGGCTGGCTCGAGGGCGTCGCCCTAGAGCTATTGATATACGCAATAGAGGAGCAGGGCCTCCACGATGTCAACCTGCTCGTACATTCAGATAACCAGGGAGTTATTGGCGCTTTTGATAAAGGGCGCAGCCGCAACCACGAGATTAATCTCTCCATCCGCAGATCTGCCTCGGTGCTGGCCGCTAGAAACATTTCCTTGACTCTACGTTACATCGAATCGGCGGCGAACCCCGCGGACCCTATCTCCCGCGGCCACTTGGGCTCGTCGGCGTACCGCTTAGTACACTCTATCTTTAACCTTCCCGATGACCTAGCAGCGTACTTTCGTCACGTTTGAACTCGTTTACATACTTAACCTACGAGCCGGAATAACACGAGCTTCTTAACCAGCAAAGATATGCTCGAATAAGTGCGCGAGCAAAGACACGTTCGAATAAGCGCGCGCCACCGATATCACGTGCACAATTTCCTACCTTTCCCTTTCCACCGCCTCGTGAGGCCCATGCACAAGTTCACGCACTGGGACTCACCAGCACCACCCGGGCCCGTTCCCGCACAAGACCCGTCGCGCTCCGCCGACTCCTCGCGCCCTACGCAGCCAACACGGTCCGCTCCACCCGCCCCACCAACCGCCACGACGCAACAACTGTCCCTCCCCAAACCTTTCCTGCGGCCCCCAGACGTACTACCTGCACCCCTGCGCACATCGTACGCGCCTCCTCTCACCCCTGCCGCCCCTTTGCCGGCCGTACCTCAACCCCACGTCGTAAAGAAGCCTCGCAAGCCTCGCGCGGGTTGCGAGATCGCCAATAACGAGCTTCGGCCTCATGTAGCAGCACTCGACCGTCTTCGCACGTGGACCTCACCTTTTGGTATCGAGCATGACACCGACTTCAGGAAGCAGCTCCCGGCGGATGTCGTTAACAAAACCTACGCGGCCCTCTTCGCGTCCTTCGCCCCCGAAACCCACTCCAATTATGCAGCCGGTCTACTTCGTTTCCATCAATTCTGTGACCTTCATGAAATCTCCGAACGCGCCCGCATGCCCGCATCCCACACCCTCCTCGCGGCTTTCATTTCACAACACGTCGGAAGTGTCGGCGGCGGCACCGTCAAATCTTGGATGTCGGGCATCAAGGCTTGGCACGACATCAACGGCGTGCCTTGGGAAGGCGAAGATCGCTGGGTCGAGCTCGCGAGGCGCACCGCCAACAAGCAAGGCAGCACTTTCAAACGTGCCCAGCGCGGCCCAGTCACCATCCAGCACATGATAGCACTGCGAGCCTCCCTCAACCTCACTCTCCCCTTCGACGCTGCGGTCTGGGCCCTCGCCACGGCCGCCTTCTGGGGCTGCCGTCGACTCGGGGAACTCACAGTCCCTTCCTTCGAAAAATTCGACCCGAAATTCCATGCTATCAAGAGCGCGACCGCCAGACACATTACCCCGACCCCAGATACATCTGCTACGACCATTCCCCTGCCGTGGACCAAGTCAACGCGCGAGCGCGGCACCATCCTTACCCTCACTGGCAGACAGGACGAACTCTGCCCCGAGAAGGCCTTCACCAACCACAGGCGCATCAACGCCGCGATCCCCGATACTGCCCCACTCTTCGCTTTCGCCGCCGGCTCAGATCGTTGGTCCCCCATGACGAAGGACTGGTTCATGCAGTGCTGCAAGTCCATCTGGTCGGACGCGAACCTACTCCTCGTCTCGGGCCACAGCTTCCGTATCGGCGGCTCCACGGAGCTCCTGCTCGCGGGCGTCCCGTGCGACATCGTCGCCGCGCTGGGGGGCTGGACCTCCCTTGCCTTCCTACTCTACTGGAGGAAAATCGAGCATATTGTTCCCATGAACATCGGCAAAGCTTACGACAAGGACAAACTTACCGAAGTAGCCAAGGCCTTCGAGTCGTTCCGTATCACACATAACTTAGTCTTACCCTCCGCAGATGATTTCGATTAAAATACCATACCCCTTTTCCACTTTTCTTCCTACGCGCCCTCACTCCAGCTTCATTTGGGGAAGCCGAATCGCGCCCCACCGCAATCCGCCTGTAGTGAGCTCTCGCTCTGGGTGGTATAGTCGGCTTGCGGCTCCGCCGCTCCTTCTCGTCTTCCCCGAGCTGACCCACGCGCTCAGAATCTCCCCTTCCGCTCAGAGTTGGCTTTCCCCGCGTCGCGCCGCGCCCGTCGTTGCCCGCGATCTTTTTCGCCCGGGCCCCTCCGCGCGCACGCTCATCCTCTCGCCAGCCCCGCAGCCCGCGCAGCGGGCCGAGCGGAAGAACCGGAGGTTCTTCCCCACACCCAACATTTATTGCGTGCGCTTCTCTGAAGCAGCAGATAAATTTTGGCTCTTACCATACTCGCGTACAAGTCAAGACTTTCGCTTATTCCAGAGCCACCACAAGCATCCAGCGCATTGAGCGCAATTCCAGCCTCATCTCCATGACAGCGCATAGCGATTATTGCGCTTCCTCCACCACACTTTCTGCCTCTGAACTCCGTTCACGCCTCGTCGACATCGAGGAGAAAATGGCCGAGCTAGAGTCAGAACTGGCCCGTCTACGCGTCAAGCGAGACGGGGTTTTGGGGAGCTTGGATTCGATCGTCTATCCCATCCTCACGCTACCTCCCGAAATCACCTCCGAAATATTCATCCACTCCGTCGTACCCCCCGACTTCCTCCCCGACGACGCCGACTCCGAGTCCGATGACTCATCTGAGCCTGACTCTGAAGTTGTCGCTGTAAACACATCCCCCATTCCACTGCGGTTGGCAAGCATGTGTCGGGCGTGGCGGGCCATAGCGCTCTCAACCTGCGCGCTTTGGGCCGATTTTAATCCCGAGACCTTTCATTCCGGACGCCCAAACGCCAGGAACCTGCCTGACCTTTTAAAGTGCTGGCTTCCCCGTGCGAGAAGCCTTCCTTTAGATCTGAGCATTGATGTGCCTCGGGAGTCACAGGATTCGATCCTCTTGATCCTTGCTCAATACTCCTCACAATGGAGGAGGATCGATCTGTACACAGACGAACCAATTTCGTTCCCTAGCAACAGCCTTCGGTCACCCTTCCTGTCGCTCAAAAAAATCACACTCAACGGCGAGGAGTGGCGGGAGGATGGTGGTTGCACCACTGCATTCCTGGATGCGCCGCAGCTTCGGGAGGCAGAGCTCCATCACCTATCACTCGCGCAAATATCACTTCCCTGGATCCAGCTCTCACACCTCGAGCTCTACAGCCAATCTGCTCTTCAGTGCGTAGACATCCTAGAACATGCCTCAAACCTGGAGAGCCTCTCCTTGGACTTGGGATCATTGCCCGGACAAGAAACCTCTCCTGCCTCCCCTTTTACTATGCCCCGCCTCCGTACTATTAAATTCGTGTCTGTTATGCCGTTATACCTCCTTGACCGCCTGATCCTCCCTGCTCTCGAGACCCTGGAGCTATGGCATCTCTCCTGGTTGGGCAGCGAGGTAGCACATCTCGTCGCACGATCCGGATGCTCCGTGCGAACGCTCCACCTCTTCCAGATGACATATTACGTGACGAAAGAGTGCATGCGGATTTTTGATTCCGTGACAGAATTCACCATGGGATTGCTGTCCTGGTCTTCCGATGACTCTACCCATTTTTTCAACTTGCTCGCCTACAACCGATCCACCCTGCCCGCGCTCGAAGCATTGAATATTGATCGGTGCTATGGAGACATCGACATCTACCCCCTTGCTACGATGCTCTCGGCCAGACGGAACGGTGTGGATGGGGTAGCGAAGCTGTCCTCCTTCCGGCTCTCATTCGACCCTGATCGTTACGACAAGTTTATCCAGCAAGCTTTGGTCAAAATCCTCGATTTGCGTGTTCAAGGACTCAAGATGGACATCCACGGACTGCGGAAATGGTCCACACGAAACATCAATTCGCAAATGGTACAGTTATCCCACCTTATGTCCAATTCGGCTAGCTAACTTCTCTATGAGATGGAGGAGCTTGACAACATCGACGGCGAGACCTAGTAGCTCGAGTATGTAATTGTGTGTCCCATATCTGGTGAGTCCCTGTTACCGAACAAACGTCCACGCTAACGATCGACTAGTCATGCGGGATAAACTTACTACACTTGCATTATATTCCGCGGCCAATCCCATCGACCCCCTATCCAATCGAGGGTGAATTGATACTGATTCTTTTGTTCTTGCATGTCGAGCAACCTGAAGGCAATTGTCCGTCTCTAGTTGCTGGGGAAGCGCACTCAGATCTGTCCTCGCGTCGCTCCAAAGCAGCCCACGATCATGAATATTTCTCTTTCCTCACACGTACTCACTCCGAATGTGCCGCTCGCGTCTTGGGCATTTTGTTTTTCGATTGTTGAATATTATTGTTTGGTTATACATTCTACACCGCCTGTTTCATCTAGTCGCCTGACTGAGCTATGATCGGCCTTCCTATCTACCCGGTAGTAGCTTAGCGGAATCCTTCCTTGGTGGAATTTTCGTACTCGTTTATGAGGGCCCTTCAAGGTTTATCACGACCCAGTGGCGGAAGGTCCGCATCTGCCTTGCATATTGTATCCAGTTTGGTCGTTGAACGTTGAACAGCAGAAGGCGCCCGTTCGACTCGGGCCTGGGTCGCTATCATGTGTGCAGCTTCGTATTTTTCTCTCGCCTTTGTGCTTCCCATTCGAGTTTATTTTCGGATGTACGCAGGGCCAACATAAGGCGAGTACAGACCCGGTGGCGGACGGTCCGCATCTGCCTTCACTGACTGACATCGTCAAAGACTTGACAGCAGAAGGCGCCCGTTCGACTCGGGCCTGGGTCATACTGTCGTGTACTCGGATTTTTTTATCTACCCCAGCTAGATCTCTGTGTGCTTGATTCGGTAAAAGTCGTTAGTTCCGGGATGATTTTGAATGTGCAACGGTGCCCATACAATCATCCGACTTCATGGAAGAGTTGGTGCTAATTTCTTTTTTAGCCTTGGATTTCCCTTCCCGTTCGAATTTCTTCCCTGCCTGATTGAAGGCTACTACCGACCCAGTGGCGGATGGTCCGCGTCTGTCTCCATTGTATGTAACCTCGAATCGCTAACAGCAGAAGGCGCCCGTTCGACTCGGGCCTGGGTCATACGGTGATGCTGTTACGTTTTTTCCGCCTCGCGCGCAAACTTTGAATTTCCTCCCTCAATCATACAGGAGCACAGCCAGGGTAGTACAGACCCAGTGGCGGACGGACCGCATCAGCTCTCCTTGGGACTGGAAGCATGAAATTTGCTATGCAGAAGGTTCCCGTTCGACTCGGGCCTGGGTCATATCGTTGTGCATTCGGATTTTTTTCTACGCTCAACTAGATCTCTGTGTGTCATTCGGTACAAGTCACTGAAATAAGCGCTTACTTTCAACCGTGCCCGGGCCTGGGTCCTGGAAGGAAGGATTATGCTGAGTTCTTTGTTTACCTTGGATTTCCCTTCCCGTGCGAATTTCCTCTCTCGTATATTCAGGCTAATTGAAGGCTAATATGGACCCAGTGGCGGACGGTCCGCGTCTGCCTTCGTTAAATGTACCCATATTGTGGTTCAACAGCAGAAGGCGCCCGTTCGACTCGGGCCTGGGTCAGTGGCTTCGCATTTTTATCTCTTACTGTCAGCTCATTTCCTCAGCGAAATTTTGGGACCTTGCATTCAAAGGTTGTGGCGAGGCTTATGCAGACATGGGCCGCATCTGCCCTTCATTGGCATTGAAGCTTGAGACATAAGGTTCCCAGCAGAAGGCGCCCGCTCGACTCGGGCCCGGGTCATCCTTCCGCAGCTCGCTTTTTTTGTCCCACGCCCAAAGAAAATCTAACTCCATGCATGCTGTCTCCATCCCCCATCCTCCTTCCAAACTTCCGAATGCTGCAATGGCAACCACAACCGCTTCCTCAACGACCCGCCCCGGAAACGGCAACCACGGACCAAAAACCAAACAAGGCCAACTTGATGCCTGCTCCCTCCGCCCACATCAAGCCAATCAAGCCCACATGGTCCTCTGACGATCTGCGCATAATACTCGTGCTGAATTCGCTTGGAATTCGCTACAAGTTGCTTGGTCTTTACATACAAGTTGATTTGGCCGCCTCATACGACGCCCTTTCGCTTAGACCGCCACTAAGGGACGCTTTGACCGCGCGAAGGAACGAACTCGCTTTGACCGGCACGAAAGAAAGGAACATGCTGAACACGGGCGGCACCGCCCTCGAAAAGCGCATAAGCGCGCTCGAAAGCGAGCTGCAGGTCGCCGCGGCGGCGCGGGCGTTGAACGGCGAGGTGGAGGCGGCGCTCGCGGAGGCGAAGCTCGAGGGGGAGCGGGTGAGGATGGACCCTCGGAGCGCGGCGGGGATGGTGGAGCGGTATATGTGCGTGTCCTTTTGTTTTCACCCTCTTCCCCTTTTCCTTTTCACTGCTTCCATTTGTTTTTCTTCCACTGCTCGTGTCTGCGGCGGGATGCCTCTCGGACCTACCCCCAACCACTTGTCGCTTTCCCTTCTCCTCTCCGCCGCACTTCTTCTTCCCTCCGCCCACGCCCTCCTTCCGCTCGGGTCATCTCCCGCCCCCAGCCTTTCATCTGCAGGCGCGTCTTGCCTCCGTAGGCCTCGCACGCGCAGCCGTCCACCTCGCGGGGTGCGGGGGTCCTCCGCGCCGCTTGTGTGCCCCGCGGCCTCTGCGGTGTGGGTGGAGTTTGTGGGTGGGCTGTGTCCTACACCGCCGCGACGGATGGGCGGCGAATTCGCCGCGTACGCTCCTTCGTTGTCTGGGCTGTGGCACGCTGATGTCCGGAGAGACACACTGCATCGAGCACGGGCAGCGGGCGGTCGTGGGGTGCTGTGGGACGCAGTGTGTAGGCGCGTGTTTCTTTGCTTTTGCTTTCTGGGCGGCGGTGCGCTTCGTTGTCTGCGCTGTGGTACACTGTGTCTGAGTCGAGCTCGGCGCTGGAAGAGGACGAGGCAAGGAGTCTGCCATCAAATGTTTAATCCTCCGTTGTGATTGAAAATTTTGTGCGAGTTGGTGACAGCCGTAGGCTATACATCTGCGCGGTACGCGTCCGTCAAGTCTCCTCCTCCCATCTGCCTGCTCACCCTGGAGCTTCGACGCCGACATCCATGTCCAAGCGGAGAGTCGCATACTACTATGACCGTGCGTACCAGCCTCCCACACACAGTGCCTCACTCAGAAGTCTACAGCCGACGTGGGTGGATACACATACGGCCTCGGACATCCCATGAAGCCACACCGCGTGCGCGTCACACACGACCTCGTCAGCGCGTACGGGATGCTGCTAAAGATGCACGTCCTGGTGAATATATTTTTCCGGGTTTTTTGGCGAGATTCTGACCGAAACGCGCGACCCCGGAGAGCATGACAGCGTTCCACACCGACGAATACATCAGGTGACGCCCGAGATGCAGGAGGAGCTGACGCACGGGGGATGCTATGTGTCTCCACACGCCTTTCTGCTGCCACCCTGACCAAAAGAGAGCCAGTCCTGGTCGGCTTGCTGCCTGATATCCCCGCGTTTGAGGGGGTCTTCGAGTTCTGCTCTATTTCGGCCGGGGGGTCTACCGCAGCCGCGCAGTGGATTTCCAGCGGGGCGACGGACATTGCAATCAACTCTCTAAAAAACAGAACACGTGCCATCATGTGCCATGCAAACAACGGTCCACTCGGAACCACACAGTCCTCTTCTTCCTCTGCCACTATGTCCCACATGCCTCAGCCTCCCCAAGAGATTGCACGAGTGCTCCAGCTCTCTCATCTTCATCCCTCAGACCTCTATGCCCGAGCCACCGCAGCGTGCCCTGGCCCCTGGTGTTTGAACGGCATCGGCGGCGACTCCCAAGTGGGCCTGGGTGGCACAATTTGCCGCACAAGTTGGGTGGTTATTCCATGATATACCTCTGACGTGTCGCGGTGACACCTGGCGTGGCTGCCCCGTATAATTAGTGGGACCGCGCGCAGCCCTCGGAGCGCGTGAAAGGGCTAGTACGGTGTCCAGGTGCATCCTTTTTTTGCTACGCGCTTCTCGACCGTCGTGTTAATATATGACTGGCTCTTCCACATATCCCTATCCCTCGCTACACTGTTGCAAATTCTTGTGTAGTTTGCACCTCAACTGACTCGTTTCAATGCCACTCTGTTTCGTAAATAGCATCTCACGGCAATTTAATTATCCTTGTCCTTGTCTGTATTTTTTAGCCTTCTCTGTGTGTGGCATTAAGAAAAAAATATGTGCAGTAGCTCTGCCGCTCCCTGCGTCCTGCTTGACAATGACTGAGTTGACTCAGAAAAACAAAATGGTTATGCACGTGGACGGATGGACACGTGCTCTGTTTTTGGGAGGGGTGCGACTGCGGGTGATCAATCAACTGGGCCGGCGGGCTGCACCATGCGAAAAAAGGCGAGGCATCGGGCTTTTGTTACATCAACGACACCGTCCTCTGCATCCTCGAGCTCCGGGGCTGTACTATGTCTATGCCCAACACAGCCTGAGTGCGCGGACCGAACGGGTAGGGAACGAGTCGTTCCGCTAAAGAAAGTGATGTCGAGCAAGCCCAAATCGGAGGTTGAGTCCGTATGCTCAGAATGTTATTTGAGACCAGAAACCAAAGCCCGAAGTCGATGATTTCGACGTGAAAAATCGCCAGGCAAATGCTGGAGGCGTCTATTGAGAATCCAAAGCCGTCTAGCATGCTTGAAAGTGGCTTGCATTAAATCTAGTCCGTCAGCGTGCAGGCCCTCTCTCTGGTCTAGTTAATGCACCTGTGGAAACTCAAAAAAAACTTAATTATGAAACATCGAAATAGTCGGTAGTCATGTCGCATGGTGTCAATCCAAGATTTGAACTACTATCATACATGCATCGTCGAACTAGTGAGAATCCAGAGACTCATCCGCGGACCTTCGGATCGATGCACTCCTCCCATCGTGTGCCATGGACAAACCGACCAAAATCCAATTTTGCCGTGCCCTCCCGAGAGATAATGAGTGAATTTTGAGGAAAGTATAGGCCTTTGCGAAGCCATGGCGGGATCCAAAGTAAGAGCTGAGACTCTGAGTTTAATATCCATCCATCTTCAAACCTCGAACCCTCTCCGAACGGTTTGTGCAGAATGTAGTTGGGATTGAGCTATTCATAGATCAGAATTGGGTCAGTGCGGATTCGGAGCAGAAGAAGTGTGTAGTACAAACCTCATAGACACGGATTGTATTGTCCCGAGAGCCAGAGGCAACCCGCCCGCCGTCAGGAGAAAAAGCGACCGAGCAAACCGGTGCACTGTGCCCTTCAAATGGTCCAGCGACACATATCCCGGTTCGCGCATCCCATACGCGCACGGTTTTGTCGTGGGACCCAGATGCGATCAGATTCCCCTTCCGAGAGAAAGTGACGGAGTAGACATCCCTAGTGTGCCCTTGAAGCAGTACAGGGATAGGGGACCCCGTTTGTGCATCCCAAATGCGTACCATTGAGTCCGCTGAACCTGACACGACCCACCTACCGTTGGGTGAGGAAACAACCGAGTTAAGCCTCCCGACGTGCTTCTCGAATGGTCCACTGACAAGTGCACCCGTTTGAGCATCCCATACCTTGATCGTGCGGCTATTGGACCAATTTGCGGACCCTGTCACAATGTGTTCCCGGCCAGATGAGGAAGCGAAAGAGATGTCGTCCAACTCCGAGTCATCAAACCCATCAAGGGAGGGCGCGAGAGAGATGCCGTCCATCTCTTTACTCATACATCGTCCAACAAATGGTCCACCGACAAGAACACCCGTTTGTGTGTTGCGGACCTGGATCATGCCTGTTTCGAAGCATGACACAATGTGTTTCCCGTCAAGAGAGAAGGAGAGGGAATTCACCGGCCCCCTGTGTTCAAATGGGCCAGCAATGAGAGTGCCCGTTTGTGCATCCCAAACACGCACTGTTCTGTCAACTGAGCCAGAAATGATGTGTTCCCCTTCGAGTGAGAAAGCGAGGGAAAGCACACGATCTGTATGTCCCATGAATGGCCCAGCAATGAGGGCACCCGTGTGCGAATCCCATACCCGGATCGTTTTGTCGTCCGACCCGGACACAATGTGTTGCCCGTTTGGCGAGAATACGATGCAATTGATCTTATCACTGTGTCCTGTTTGCCTGGCATCGGAGCCTGGCCCAATCTCCCTGCTATCTTTGGGTGCTACGTGCGCATCCCAGATGCGAACCGTGTGGTCCAGGGAGCCTGACACAATTCGTCCACCATCAGGCGAGAAACAGACGGAAAGGATACCATGGCTATGCCCTTCAAATGGGCTGGCAGCGAGAACACCTGTTTGTGCATCCCAAATGCACACTGTGCTGTCTTTGGAGCCAGAGACAATGTGCTCCCCATCGGGTGAGAAAGCGATGGAAGTCACTTGATGGGTGTGTCCTGTAAATGGCCCAGCAATGAGGCTACCTGTGGATGTATCCCATACCCGGATTGTTTTGTCATAAGACCCTGATACAATCCGGTCCCCGTGAGGGGAGAAATTGACAGATCTGACCTTGTCATGATGCCCCTTGAGCAGAGCGACAATTGCACCAGTTTCTGCATCCCACACCTGTATTGTAGTGTCCACTGACCCAGAGACAATCCGGTCCCCGTTAGGGGAGAAAGCAGCCGACCACAGTGAAGCAGTATGTCTTGCAACAAACAGTGCAGTAAGTGACTGTCCCTGTGTGTCCCAAATCCGAACCGTGTGGTCTGAGGAGCTAGATGCAATCCGGCCACCGTCGGGAGAGTAGGAAACTGAATACACCCAATCCTGATGTCCTTTAAAAGGGCCAACAATGAGGGCACCCGTGTGCACATCCCATATGTGCAATGTTCTATCTTTGGACCCAGAGACAATGTGTTCACCGTCAGGTGAGAAGGCAACACACAGGACCCCATCACTGTGTCCAGTGAATGGCCCAGCAACGAGGCTGCCTGTGCGTGCATCCCATACCCGGATTGTGCTGTCATCGGACCCTGACACGATCCGTTCCCCGTGAGGTGAGAAGGAAACAGAGCAAATACTTCTGCTGTGTGCCTCAATTGTTGTCTGAAGTCTGGGCCATTGAATACCCAAAGAACTTTGGATGTCCACTTTTTGGACAAACCACCCTGAGAACTGTTTCACTACTCTGGACTCCCGGGGTGCAAGAGGGATTGCTGAAAGATAAATGTGGGGCACACTGTGTGCAATAGCAGGTGCAAATGCGGTCACAAACTTGACCGCATCTATTGAAAAATCTGCCAGCTCCTTATTGTAGTTCTGTGATATGAACCATCAGGATTTGAAGCCTTCAGAACTATGCCAACTCACCTTGGCAAGCTTGCCAACAGCCATAAGTGTGTCTATTGCATTTGGGATTTCCTGTAGGAGGCCAAGAACTTCGAGCCAGAAGAGAAAATTGCTATACATAAGTTTCTCAATGTCTGCAAGTATTGCATTCTTCATTTCCGACAATTCGGGATCCGTGCTCTGATCATTTAAATCAGTGCTCTGGAGGTGGCTGGCCCAGAAGAGGCTGGAATACGATAAATGGGGGGGTATGTGAGTTGTGATGTCCTGAACATCAGTATTGCGGATATGTGAGTCCTTGATCTGACAGATATTGAATTGAAGTCCTTCTGGTCCATTCAGGATGTGTAAGCATCTTTGTGCGAGCTGACACTCCAAGCCAGTGGGGCTCATACACCAGGGTTTGCCACCTGAGCGCTCACTATCTGTGAGGTAATCGGCAAAGGAGGCATGAAGAACTCGAACAATCTGGCCAGGAGCCCACTGCAATACACATCCCAGTTTGGTAAAGATACGGCGCGAGGAGTGCCCTGGGCCAAAATTCAAGAGTGCGTCCACAGTTGCATCAGTCATTGGGACCTTCCCAAGCACCACTGCGGATAAGACAGCCTGAGCATCCTGTATGGATGCTTGAGTATCCTCTTTGGTTGACCTGTCATTCCAGAGTCCTGTGTTTTCGAGCGCTATATCATACAGAGCATCGAGATTTGAGCCCTTCTCCAACAAAGAATCAAGGGTCTTGTTTGGATCATAAGCCTCCATAAGCCAGTTCGTAGCCGTCGAAGCCCAAATAAAGAGACCCGAAGAATATGCAGCTAAAGTTGCAGTTTTTGATTCCCCTGGCCACGTAGGAGCCAAGCTCTGCTGTCGTCGGATCTCTATCATCCGATTGTCAAGGTAACGACGGATGTCTGTTACACTTGACGGCAGTGTAATATCAAGGAGGTGCTTCGTGATACTTGGTTGAACCTCAAATTTGACTGCAATGTCCGAATCATGGCGGCTGGTGATAAAAAATCGAAATGCTGCAGGAAGTTTTGGGAATTCATCTGAAAGGATGGAGACAAGCTCCCGGCGGGAGTTGACATTGCCACATTCATCTAGGGCATCCAGGATGACGATGATGGGACCGGGGATATTGCTCTCTGCATCCTTCAGAGGCTGGAGCAAGAGTTTCTCAAATTGGGTCTGCATTGGGGCATCTACCAAGGCCGGGTCGCGATCAATCGCAGTGCAAATGGCAGATGCGATGTAGCTGTTCGATCGAGCTAGCCAGAATGCAATTGTGCGAATGACAGAGCCAGGACTGCTTCCCACAGGATCAGTCCTATTGAAGAACAGAAATGCACCAAGTCGGTTCAGCTCTCGGAAGTATTCGGAGACAGATATGGCTATGGTGCTTTTTCCAGCGCCAGCGACGCCATGCAACCAGAGGATGTTGCCAGGATTTCCCGCATCGGAGGGTGTGGTTAGCCAGTTCGTAATTAAGCTCAGCAAGTCCTGACGCGTTCCCGGCAAACATGGTGTGCGTAGGGATGCATTCATGTCAATCGGTCGGAGGCTTTGAAGCTTGTCAGATTGTGCTGAGTCCCGAGATAAGCGCTTCCCAAAAAGAGGACGAGTGCCATAGCTCACCCAAGCCCTCCACCATTTTCTGGGTTTTCGTCGAGACAAATGCCGTCTGTACCATTATTCCCTTGTCAAGAGACTCTTGGAGCTTTGTGAAAGCACCGGCGAAATCCTGAATCTTCTCCGTCTGTTCCGACAAAATTCCAGTCAGAAGTCTCACTATTGGGGCTGTAAGTAACAACATGAGACAATTTCGGAAGCATTTACCGCAAAACCCGTGCCCGGTGTATTCACGAATAAACAGGGCACATTCCTCTGTTTGCTTGACTAAAGCACTGATAGTATCTTCGAGCCGCTTGATCTTTCCTGGCAGTGATTCCATGTCCTTGACGAAGGAATACGCATCGGTCATTGTCTGAACCAATTCAATGACTTTCTCGTCTTTTTCTTCTTGTTTCTTTACGGCCTAATCTTGGTCAGCATACGTGAGGAATTAGATGACAGCAGGGCTACCTCGTATACTGAAGTCAACACCTTGTATGCGGCATTGGAATAAGGATGGATCTGTGTCGGGTACATGTGAATGAGAAGGCGGACAGACAGCGAGCAATATATCCTTACCTTGGCTATTTCCGCTCCCATCTGAACGACGATATTAAGCCTCGTAACTAGAGTTTTCAAGGCGGATCCCAGATCAGCGTGTTCCGCTCCGTGATCGAGCAATTTGACGGCAGAACGAGCCGCCCCACTTTCGAGAGTCGCACTGTCCTGTGTGGCGTTGGCAACTGCAATTGCGCCGGCTTGAGCCGACCCGATGGCAGTCATTCGCACGACCAGTTCGGGCTTCCCTGACACATTCTCGTTGACAGGATCCAACTGGACGGGGAAATCTACATTGACGGCGTCAGATGTCATCGGCCGGAGTAAGACAATGGTTTCTGGCCTTGCTGCACGCTACACTTCTCAAGAAGCACACCTATCTCCAGCTCGGCTTTGGCCAGACATTCCTTTTTTCCCAAAGTATGCTTATTGAAAACCTGCAAAGCGATGAGGGAAGACGGGCTCTTCGCCGATCTCACGACAGCGTTAATACCCAGCACCATGCGTGGAGCGCACACCTCAACTCACAGACTTGAAATATCATTCCACCTCCCCACCCAATCCCTCTTTGCGGAACTCCGATGGGCCCGTTTGCCGTCGATATCGATCCCTACGTAGAGATTTGGCGTGCGGCTGAGCAAGCCCAGTTTCCAGTGGATCCCGCTGACACTTATAACTGGAACAAGTCTGTGAGTGTCCACTGCAATGAGGGCTTGACTGACTGTGAAGTTCGTAGCTCTGTGGCATGGTGGACGTGGGAGGCAAGGTGCGTTTCGCTCGCAGTGCGGCCGCCACGTGTATGTCAACTTACATGGATGTGCGAAGCCCGCGGAAGCTATTGGTTGGCGTTTCGTGTGGCGGACAGCGTTACGGCGCTCGGGTGTCACTGGACATTTAATTTATGGAGCGAGAGTTGACAGACCTTAGCTACGAGGTGTAGAGAAATCACAAGACACAAGAAGACCATCGAAGAGATGGAATTCGACGACGAAGTTGGGCGTGCTGCCTACGAGACGCTCAAATCCTTGACAGTGCATCTGGACGAAGGTAAGTAAGGGCATACAATTGCATTCCAGAGACGCGGGACGGCCAGAGCGAATGATACCGATCGAATCATGAGAAAGCAGCAATGACACACTGTCCAGGACGCGGTTACGGCGCGCTAAAGTAGTGCATCGGGACGCTGACAAGTCCGGAAGGGTGGCGTTACGATTGTTCTACGGACACCGGGTGGCCAGAGCGCAACTACAAAGAATATGGGTGATGCTCAAAATCAGACATCTTGAGGCAGGCCACCGGTAGACGGAAGAGATCGTCCAGGCATCAGTTATATGCGCGAGGTTGAGTGCGAGAATTATAAAAGGAAGTAGAACGGGCGGCTGAAGTCCAGAGTCTGCGTACTTGAAATTGATGGTGGGAGGAAGTGAAAATCGCTGAGTCCACGTGTCAGCTACGCGCGCCGAGCTGAGCCCAAACAAGGCCAAATATCCACCAGAGACGGGCGAAAGTGGGTGGAAGGCCCAACGGTCCATGAGCATACAGTATATCAACGGGTGGAAGAGGAGACAACAATTTTGGATTGGTTGTACTGGGTATCAATGGGACAAACACGTAAAAGAATTCAGCAAAGGAAAGAAAAAGAGAGAGTTCAGCGAAGCTACTGGGGAACATAGGCACAGTAAAATATACATATTACTTGGCTTAGCCATGATTCGAGTGCGCATTTCATCCCTTTATCCACCCTTCTGCAACCACTCAGGCGCCTGTATTTCTAGGGTGAGACCGTACACTGGAACCGCGCCATTAAGAACGTCACTAATTTAAATATATAACTTACGTCAGCTTGCGCGCGGCATATGAGAAACTTTTGATACTGAGCGGAGTTTCAGATAGTGAGCGGACTTTCAATTCCACCCAAATCGGGAAGAGTTCCAAAACTTGCCGGTTTGAAGCCAATATGTGCGCAAAACGATTGAACTAAAGTACCTACAGCTACCCTCCATCAATCGGCATCCATCTTAGAAGCTCTCCCATCTTTAATCGACAGTTATATGCTTGTTTCACATTAATCTACGACAATCTACCTCAAAATTTGGACGGGATCAGTGCTCTGCACTTTGGCCGATCCCCCAATGCTTATTATGTGGTTAATTCCCTTCAAAGTTCTCTCTGGGTTTCATTCAGGCCATCGTTGACAGAATGTAGAGCCAAAACAAAGGAAACAACATGTTATTCGAACACAACTACTATCACGCGCTGGGAAGCTGGCCACATGGGGAAGCTGGCCACTTGGACTATAACCGCTTAATTACCTATCCCATGTCAACTCATGAGCTCGGACTATGCAGCGGGACCTCAGACAGTGGTGTGCACCAAGTTTCGGCCGCTTCTGATGATGTGATCGCCAGCGGCGTGCCGGTGATGCGGGGTTCAGATGCCGATCTCGTGACTCCCTTGATCCTGATCCGGTACCCACAACAAACAACGGCCAGAACTTCATCAATTCTGTTTCAATCCGCGACGTCGGGGGCTCGTTCGAGTCTGTTACCGCCTGGCTTTCTGTTGGGTATCTCCTATAATAGGTGAATCTCCTCGTCATCTTGGAATTCAACCGGGAAACCTCAGTGTCAAGGTAAATTCTATTTCAGGTGCACCATACTGACGAGCGTCGCGTGGATCACCCGTCCCTGCTGTGGCCCGGTGACTTTGGGAGGGTATATAGCATAGCTAATGCTTCACTTTGAGAGGTATGAGACGATTTTATTGATTTGATCCACTCCGCATCACTGTTACTTACAACAAACTATCAATTTTCACCATGCAAAAGTTTAAATGCCGGGTTCTCAGCAGCAAGCTCCAGGGATGGAACTACCACTCCAGGTACGTCCATCTACATCCCATAAAGATTCCTGAAGCTTATTTTGTCTGAACCCGTCCTCTAACTCTTGCACGCCGCTCGTTTGAGCAGCGAGATCGATCTCGGTCCCTGCTACCTCTCATCAGAGGAACCTAGTTCTATTATTCCTCCAAGTCTAATGTAATATTTGTATACAAAATAAAGCATTTGGATCTATTGAATATGACTATGCACCGCGAAGGCATTACATTGGCCAGGAACAACGGATTTAGGCGGGTGGCCAGGTAGCCCGTCAATTCCCTTTTCGGGAGTTCCGAAATGGATGTAAGTAGACTCAATCTGTTCACAGGATGTGCGCCTAAGCTTTAAGCCCCTTGGCCCTCGAAAAGGCATTCGCTGAAGCGGCTAATAGGCCAAACACGCTAAGGTGGCCAGCTTCCCAGCGCGTAATAGTACATACTTTAATTTAAATTCAGAAGTGGCTCATTTTGATGCTCTGATAGCTGGCATTGAATCTCTCAATGAAATCCGGGGTTTCTGAGTGCACCAGTTCATTTTTCTCTCTCAATTGATGCAAGCAGGATGGCAAAAAGGGAGAAAAGGTTTTTGCTATCGGTGAGACTCGAACTCGTGCACATCATTTCCGGATGACAAAGATTTCAAACTCCGCTCAGTATCCAGTATCCAGTATCGGTCACTGACATGAGTATCGAGCCTGAATTCTGGTGTCCCAAGCTTTGCTGGGCTGCCGCCCGAGGGCCGTAGCTATGGTTCCACGGCATTTATATTCCGTTAATCGCATATTGATCCGTGAACCCAACAGCCGTCACCGGCACAGTTTCAATTTGGTTTTGAGTTGCAATGAATCCTCGATCAGAAGCGCTGGAGTCCTTAAATCAGTTTCAAACCCTTCTTTTATCATAGCCTTCAGTTTTGAGCAATTAAAAATACCCACACTAGTTTAGGGAGTTGAAACAAGCATCTTCTGCAAAATTCACTTTAGGAATCATGAAAACCGACTGTGTCCAGCACTGCTAGCATTGGCATATTCAAAATCTTTCAAACTCAGAAGTCACCAGTAATCATCAAGTTCTCTGAATCTCTAGAAGTGTCTATCTAAATGATTAGTGTCCTGGTGCGTATTTTCAACAAGTAACTTAACAGTATTTATTCAAAAACCTGATCACAAAGGAGCTACATCTGGAAACACGATTCTGGCTGATAGAGCACGCCTCCACGTGGTAGAGTGGCGGTGTCTGGGTAGAGCTCCATAGCGCCAAGACATTGCTGTAGAGCCGCGTAGAGGCACGGTATCTATGGTAGAGCCCGCCCTCTACTGACTTCTACCGTCGAGTCTCGCAACTACAGCGCTCTGAATAGAACCTCGTCATTCACATGTGTGTCAGACTCCAACCGAGCCATCGGTTTCAGGCCATCGGACTTGGTGAAAAATGACTTAAAGTCCGAGCGAAGCCGCCCGCTCCATCGTCTCCCCATCACTTCCCCCACACCTTCCCTTGACCTCCCCTCTAGCTTCGCCTGTTTCCTAAGTGGTCCCCCTCAAACGCAGTTGCAAATATCAAGGTGTACAGACTCAAGCTACTCCGTTCAACTGCTTCAATTTGTTCACGAGCTCCTCGAGTTATTCTGGCTTTGCAATTTTTCAAACTCTTCAAAACTGCTTCAAGCTTCAAGTTATCTACCCGGGATTCTGTTGTGGCCGCTCATTCAGAATAATCAAGCTCAAGTGACAAGCCCTGTGTTCTCATTTTCGTAGAAGTCCCCCTCATCAACCCTGTTTTATGTACCATACCACCAAATATATTCTTTTCTCTTACTTTCATGGCGATTTTCGTGGCCTGATCAGAATAAGCGAATCTGCCAAGCAATAATATATCAGTGATGCGTTTGTGGTGTGTATGATTGTGGCTATGCGGGCGTTCTAGCCGAGCTCTACAGGGCTCTACGCGAGCTATGGCTCTATGGTTCTACGGCTCTATCAATCTACTGGCCTCCAAATAGAAAGGGGGGGTTGCTACGGCTCTATATCTCTACTGCACTCTCTCACGTACTACCGAGTAACTGGGCTTTTCCCAGATGTAGAGCTGCCCCGGAGAGCTATAGATAAAATAAACCTTGTTGATCATAGAACTCACGGGTGCCTCCGACAATGCCTCATTGACTCTGTATTTAAACTACGGCTCATACTAACATGCAGCATCACCTTCAATTGCCGAGCTTTCTGCCCTGAACTAATAATGTGCAGTAACTCTTTTAATTTACTTCCCATTCTGTTTGTGACCCCCGCTTGCTGGCCAGCCACTATCATGTTGCAGAGGCCAGAAGCAAAGGCAATGGCAGCACGACACAGATTGACAGTGTCGGAAAAATCCTGGATGGGTTGTACCACCACTCAACCGGTCCCAAGCCGTTCCAAGGTCATACTTTTTTTGTGGCTTGCAATGCTTAGGTGAGGTGCACATAACCCGGTTCCAAGCCAGCCGCGGCGTTACAATCCACGTTATGGATTGAGGGCTTCGGACTGGTTGCAGCTCATTGCAAGTGGTACGGACGGCGCGGATTCTAAAAATAAATACAAAAATAAAATGACATTTAAAAAGTATATTGTGTTGCTGCTACTACAAGAGACTTCACCGTCCACGCCACGCGCTGCCAGAGCCACAGTATTATCCTCAGGATTGCCCACTTGGGCCCGCGGGCGGCACAAGTCAATGTGTCGCAGCCGGGGCAGCACGCCGTGCGTAGTGGAATTCTGATCGACCTGACGATCCGGCCTGGGAACGGGACGGCGGCAGCTGCAGCGAGCCCGGTGCGAGCGATTGGCGGCGATGTGACACTGTCACTCGTCTTCGTCCCAGGACGAAGAGCTTCAAGTTGTTAGACGAGGGGCATGAATGATCAGGGTGAGACGTACATAGGGACCAATGCGCTCCACGGTCGACGGTGCTTGAGCTCGAAACGGTCGTCAAAAGCTCGGAAGTTGGCGGTGGCCGGCTTGCAGCCGATGGCCTTCGAGAAGGCGTCGAAGCGTGGTTGGTGAGCGAGAAGCTCTTCCGAGCTGAGGGCAGGGGAGACGAGGGCGGACTCGGCGACCTAGAATGCCGTGGCACGTGTTGGAATTTATGCAAGCGGAGACCGCTCCCCAGGGACGATCGGTCTTCCCAGTTGCACGGAGTGATGCGATTGTGGTAACCAGTGTATCGGCCATTCGGGACGATACACACTTATACACTTGAATAGTGTATCGGCCACTCTGGACGATACATCTACAGTGTTTCAGGCTTATTCTAGACCACTTAGTCAGCATATTTAGAACGGTATATAAAGGGCCTGCATGTACACTACCTACAAGGTTCGGTCCCCCTCAATTATACCATTCCCTCACACTACCTCTCTCACTTGAGGCCTACCTTATTTCTGTCCACTCACCATAATCTCTCAACAGCACGGTGGTGTCACATCAAAAGCTTGAACGAGGGAAGGAACAAGATGATAACGCACGGTGAAAACTCGCTACTGCTCCCCTCCTTGAGCTTCTTTGGGGCTGCTCCATCGAATCACAGCCATAACGTGCGTGGAGGATGACTTTCATCAGCTTGAGGTAGAGGGGTTTGTCCTTGAAAGGTCTTGACGTACAAATTTTGCAGGACGACGAAGGGGAGGACACTTAGGACTGTTAATGCAGCTTTGATGGGGTCTGGACGGCTCTCGGGACATGGGGGAGACATTTGCAACATTGAAGAAGGTTTACAATCTTGAGTCATACACCAAAAGATGGTGGGTGGCACAAGTCCCAGTACGATGGCCGAAGACAAGGGTCCAACCATTTCCATTTTTAAATGTTTTAAACGGATAAAACCGTTTCTATTTCCGTTTATTTTATGGACCTGCGTGAATGATAAACAGATAGTAAACAAACAGTTTAAATGGTTGTGGAGATAAACCACCTGGCACCTGGTTTTTTCCAAAATCTGCTGTAATTATGGTTCACAACAAGACGGTTGAACATTTGAACTAACCACAACTTCCAAGTTCAGCTCTTGCCGTGGATACTCGATTATCGAGATATCTCCAGACCTAACCGCTCCGGGCATCTCGGTGAAACTAAACTCGTATGTTCAGGCCCTAAATAACCCCCAAAATTGATGTTGGAGATAGATATGAGACTCTGAAAGCCATCAAGTGGCCCCAAGCACTACAGTGAATCCATTCACAGAGGTGCAAGAATGTTACCTGACCATACCATTTATAAACAGTTTAAACAATTTTTAAATATATTTTCACCGTTTCCTTTTGGTTTGTGGACTTTCACAAACGGAAGCGAAATGGTTGGAGCCTTAGCCGAAGAGGGGGTCTTGGGCTTGGGGATCCGTTGACGGGCGCCTCCGACTGAAGGCAGCAAGAAGTGTTTTTTGCGATGTCGGATTGAAGGCGGAGGACACGGTCAGCGGCGGGTACAACGCGGAGGTGGGGGAAACACGATCAACCAATGTACTGTTTGGTCCACGATCTCGCACGTGGTTGCGGAGTTTGAAATAGACTTCACTGCCTCAGTCACTTCGGAATTTTCAGCCCATCCCCATGCGGAGGCCGCTGCATTAATATTGTAGTTTGAACGAGAGGCTATTGAAGCTACCTTCCCAGTTGGGCTAAGTGTTGGATTCATCAAACCGAAGTGCGTCGGCATCAACTTGTCGGCATCTCCCGAGCCCTCCCTATGTACACATAACACAGTGCGTTCCCTTGAACGTGTGTGTATATTTCTTTTTATCTTTGCTACTTATGCTTGTAGTTACAGCTACAGTATTTAACCGTGAAGTGAAACGCTCAGGCCGTGCGGCCAATTGTGGACTTAATAGTGCTCCAATGACATCATACTTTGATGTACGCTTGTTCAGTGTCGTCCCAGCTACCTGAACATACAAAGAACTATGTGGTTATGTGCTGTTCTCATGGAGAAAGAAGGCAATCTTTCTCAGCGATCAAATTTGCCAAATCACGTGGAAATGGAACATCAGGAAACCGAGTAATCAAGCTCATACTTGCAAATGTGAGGTTGGGGAGGTGTATATTCGTAATATTCGACCTCGAAAACTACTAGTATACCCTCAACCAACTCAAAATGGCAGTCGGGCTATGTATTTATCCCGCGGGTTCAAATCTGGAAAATAATAGCAAAAAACTTGAAAAAAAGACATTGGGATAGAACAGGAGCTATACAAGCTTTTCTCACAAATCCTTCGGTGTATGGGAGTCTCATACAGAGGAGAGTAATGTCCCAAAATTTTGGGGTCGCAGGCAACCTGCAAGGTGGCAAACGGCACAGCGTTTCATTTCCACGTGCTGTTCCACTTCACGGTTAAATACTGTACCTAGGATGTTTCTTCAGCCTTTCCTGATGTAGCTGCTAGTTGGCTCTTCTGGAAAGAACAAATTTTAGTGGGCTTGCGAATGGGACTCACATGCCTGCAAATCCATCTGAAGCCTGGCAACGGCTTGAGACACTTGGAACGTCTCGGGACTGGTTCCAAGCCACCCCGCCAGTGGCTTGGGACCGGTTGCAATCCCACCCAAGCCGACAAGCCGACCCAATCCGTTCCAACCGATTTGGGTTTTTTCCCAAGGGGCGGCCTGCAGCTCAGCCGCCTCAGCGCGGCGCACCGTCCGAGTCAAGGCAGAGAACGCGCGCCTGCGTGCGGAGCTGGGCGTTCTTCGCTCTGCGCCTCTCCCCTCCACCTCGTCCTCCTCCGACGGCGCAGGTGCAGCTCTAGACGAAACGGTGACCTCCCTAACCCTCTCCCTCCGCCGCGTCTCCGCAAAACTCCTCCTCACCGAGTCCGCGCTGGCGGAACACACCCTCGCCCTCACCCAGCCGAACACCCTCGCGGAGGAGAAAAGCCGCGCGGCGCACGAGGCCTATGCGCTCGCCGTGCGCACAAGGGGGCGCGAGGGGGTCCTCCGGATCGATCCGGAGCGGGCGGTGAGGGAGAAAAGGGTGAAGGGTGAGATGAGCGAGCGAGGGCGGTGGGGGCGTATGCGGAATAGGTAAGGGAGTTGGAGAGGAGGAGGGCTCCTGGTGCGCCTGCGTCTTCTTCTTCCTTCACTCAGATCAGGGCGTCCAACGGCAGCGCAGACAACAGACATCCCCGCCTCCGCCCTGGCGTCCTCCCGATCCCAGCTCTCCGCCCTCTCCCTCTCCTTCACTGCCTCCTCCACCGCCCTCGAGAAGCGCGTCTTCGCATTGGAATCCGAGCTCGGCATCGCAGAGGCGAAGCTCACCGCTGCGCGGGCGTTAAACGCGGAGCTCGGCGAGGCACTGGCGGAGGCGAAGTTTGAGGGGAGAAGGCACGGGTGGAGGATAAAAGTGCGGCGGGATGGTGGAGAGTTACATGTGAGTGTCCTGCTTTTCTTTGGGGGGCTCGTCTCTTCCTTTTCTCTCCATCCTTCCACGCCTGCATTCATCCCTGCCTTCCCTTCTTCCTCTTTCCTCCATGCGGCGCGCGCGGCCATGCCTTCACCATGAGCCACACGCGCGCTTGCCGGGTATAAAGCCTCTCAATTCTGTTCTCTGCCCTCAGGATCCTCCCGGCTTTCTACTCTTTACATTCGGCTTCATCTGCTCCCCTGTCTTCGAAGTTCTTCCTATCCTCAACCCCGCTCTAGGAGTCTACATGTGTATTGCCTCCGCTTACAAACCCATTCACCCGCTCCCTCTCCGGTGCTGCTCTGCTACGCTATCTGATTTCTCGATCGCTGTTCCTCTGATCGTCGGGGCTCCACTCTCCGCAAACTATCCGCACCATGGGACATCGGTAAGGGTAATGTAACACTCTCTGTGGCATACCTTCCAGTGTGGCCGAACATTTTCGTGATCTACCTCTTTCGTATCCTGATGTCGATTCCTTCACCACTACGTATACAATTGAAAAAAAAAAAAAATTATCCTGTGCCGAAGCGAAACGCAGGCATATCTTGTGAACGTTACGAGAACGGATAATGGATGTGGATTTCATATGGAGTGTACACATCTACAGCAACGATCTGATGCACCCTTACGACCGACGCCGCCACAGCGAGTGCAAGAGCGGGCGAGGCTCGAACACGTGCGGCGCGCGTCTCGGGAGCTCGGTCGTCCACTCGCAGTGCTCCCCGGTCCACTCCCGATCTTGCCACTCGACAAACTCGTCGTGCGACGCGAATTCGCGCTCAAATCTCAGCACGACATCCGTCTCGTCGTCGTAGAAATAGTACCGCCCGCCCGCAGTGAAGATCCATGCCGTCCCGCTCCCCGCCTCCATGAACGCCAGGGGCTCGATCGTCCCCGGGAGCTTGAACGCGGTGTTGTAGTTGGTCTGTACGCGGCCGTCGGTGAACCAACGGAGGCCGCACCACAGGTCCCAGTCGCACGACCAAGGGAACTTCACGAGTGGGCTCGTGTACCAATCCTTGTAGATCGCCTCGCGCCAGGTGCCATAGCCTGGCTCGTTCCAGTAGGGCCCCCCCAACTCGTCTGGGTACTGTGCACGGGCCTGAGGGGGATGAGTGAACTCATTCAGTCGATTTTGAATATGACCACCGTCTGATGGAGCGAACGGAATCGCTGCGCTCCCGGCTTTCCTGTGTCGAGGCCGTGCCTGTCGAGGGGGCCTCTTGCGATTTTGAATTCGAGAATGCGGGGGGAGCACAGACGACGCTCGGCATATCGGGGGAGCGTGCGCAGGTGGGCGGACATGAGCTATTGGAAACACATATAAACAGCGGATCCGGCGATCTCGATCCTGGAGCTACATTTTCCCGCAGTGCCGGGCTGGCACGTGACAGTTGCAAAAGTTCAATTATGAACTATAACAAGATGCGTCATCGCTTCGCTCCGGCATGTGTCTGAGATCTGGGTACCGGATCGTAATCTCTCACTGGTGGCAGAGTGCTTAAAGTGACTCAGACCCCACCGGAAGTTTGATCTTGCACGTCGGGTGGGAGTATAAATATCGTAAATGAACAAAGAACATAGTAAATGTTGCAGTCCGAGACGACATATAGGAAATCCACAATATGATGGAAATAGTATACATACGTGAGACTGCGGCGTCGCCCTAATGAAGCGACCACAAAGCAGAGAGAGCACCGGCCGAAGGACTCACAGAACAGGAGAAAATATTCGAGAAGCCAAGACATTCAAGAAGGCTAGCACCACAACCAGGATGCGAAGCGAGCTGCAACTAGAGTCGCTGGCCCCTAAATTTCCGTGTGGGGGAAAGGTTTCTACAGTACATTGAAAACACGAGACTTTATCTGCGGTAAATCATCGATGAATATGTGACCGCAGCTTACTACCTCGCTGCACCACTACTGCGAGGACCTGCGGCGAAGTCAAAGTCACACGGAAGGGTCAGATGCGTCCCTGCGCAAGAACACCTGTTCAACCGCCTTTGCTTCAACTCTTCCTGGGCTGAATACAGAATGTGCATAGCATCACATCTTTATCTTCTGCGGCTAGTTCAAGTTCAATGCTCTTGGGTTTCATTTCTGACGTGCATGGTTGGTTTATGCAGGGCATCACTTGGCTCTGCAGCACAGTGGTGGATGGTCAGGGTTCCATTAACGGGGTCGCAGATATAACGAGCAGAGCAGAAGGTACCCGTTTGGGTTGGATGTCTCTCCTGATTTATTCAGGGTCAATTAAGGTGACTAAGGAACCGGTAGTGCCTCATACGACTGGGCCGAGCCATGTAAGGGTTTGTGCTGATTTATTTTTGGCTTGGATTCAGAATTTTCGATCCCGTTCGAACTTCCGACTTGGATACCAGTTTATTTAAGATGAAGAGAGGCAGAAAGAGAGGCAGATACAGAGACGGTAGCGGATGGTCCGCTTCTGTATTCACCGACATTGGCTCAAATAACTGACAGCAGAAGCTTCCCGTTCGACTCGGGCCCGGGCCGCTGTCTTGGGCGGAAGGATTTTTCTCCCGGGTATTCAGTTGAGTTTTTCGTTCGTTGAATTTACCTCCTGATCTATCCAGGCTCTTCGTGGGGAAGATACGGACCCGGTGGCGGATGGTTCGCATCTGCTTTCATGTACTTCAAGAAAGCAGACTGAACAGCAGAAACAGCCCGTTCGACTCGGGCCTGGGTCATAACTGGTTCCTCCGTTTTTTTCCTACACCCAACTAGATCCCTGTGTGTCATTCGGTGCAAGGCGTTGAACTAAGCGCTCATGTTCAACCGTACCACGATGCGACGTAGGCCTGGGTCATAGAAATGCTGGTTTCTTTCTTGTCTTGAATGTTCGATCCTGTTCGAATTTCCTCCCTCATATATTCAGGCTAATTGAAGGCTAATACCGACCCAGTGGCGGACGGTCCGCGTCTGTCCTCGTTGACTCCTTCCAGTAATGGGTAAACAGTAGAAACCGCCCGTTCGACTCGGGCCTGGGTCCCTTCTCTTGGAAACACACCTGCTTTTTTTCTACGTCGCGCGCAAATTTCGAATTTCCTCCCTCAATTATCCAGGGTCAATTGAAGGTGAATAAAGACCCGGTGGCGGACGGTCCCCATCTGTTCTCCTTAGTGAAGAAGCTCTGCCACGCAGAAGCCACCCGTTCGATTCGGGTCCGGGTCATGTCCGGTTGTGCTTCGCGTTTTTACCAACGAGATCATATTGTGGGATTCGGTTCCAAGTCGTTAAATTCCGGGATGATTTTAAATTGTCAACATTGCCTCATACGACTTGGGCCTAGGAAGTGGGTCACGGAAGGGGTTGGTGTTGCTTTCCTTTTTTTGCCTTGAATGTTCGATCCCGTTCGAAGTGACTCTCTCACCTATTCAGGCGAGTTGAAGGCTAATAACGACCCGGTGGCGAACAGTCCGCGTCTGCTTTCGTTAACATGGAACCGATTCTCAGCAGAAGGCGCCCGTTCGATTCGGGCCTGGGTCATATCGTGGGCAAAAAATATATAATCAGGGTAGCCCGCTGCGCGGCAGGGCCCGCTATCCATCCTTTTGCCATCAGTTGTCCTTTCTGCCCTTACGATGGACCCCCAAAATCAGAATGCAAAGTAAATTCCAACTAAATTCCGACTTGAAGTCCTGAGCGCTGCACACCTACTTATCACACTAAGATACATACCTGACCATGGTGTTGTTACATATTCCACTCTTGGATACAGGTCGAGACACGAAGCGACCGACAATGGGGAGGCAGCCCCCGAACCCGGCGCTGAATTATGTCTATGGAGTCGTCGGCAACATATTTATCTACATCGACGGAGACTCATCGGAAGATTAAATTTGATGACAACAGTCATTCGACGGCGGGAGGATCTGCGGACTTTCGGACTTGTCAACAATGGAGAGTATTCATTTTGTCGAATGCTGTTACTTGTGATGCAGTGAGAATTGAGACTGCCAAAGTCACCTCCGGAATGTTGCGAATTGATTTAGGGACATAAATTTGAGGTGGAGTGTTCTGGATCATAACCTACTCACACCGGATACTTGAAGTAGCGCACGAGCGCTTGTATCCTTACGTGTTTGTAGAGCTCAATCAATCCTTTGGTCTTACTTCCTCTGGTCCTGAGTTAAACCAATCTCAGATTATTTCAACATGCCACCAACATGCCGCACATGTAGGGAGTTCAAAGGAAGTTTGTGGGCCACAAATTGTGGCGCTCGGTCGTCTAGTCAGGCATTGAAAGAATATATAGACAGTGAGGAGTGCATCAAGGGATGAGGAGAGACACACAGGAGTGCGGCAAGCGTGGCACGTGGAGCATGAGAATGGAAAGATTGCAAATGAGATGACCGGAAAGGGCAGAAATGCCAATATTTACCATCAAATGCAAACAAGAGACCTTCCTAAAACGGTCCAAACAGCAAATAGAGACAAAGCCAAGACTTCCAAAAAGAGGTGTATGAAACTGCGCCAATTTTTTTTTTCAAAACTGCTTTTCATAAACACCACAAAAACCCGCTACTAAAGATAGCGGGAATTTTTCTCCCAGCTCACAAAGGGAATCGAAATCCATGGATATGTCGAAGTCCCCATCCTAGTGTTGGGCAAGTTCGGTTCGGTTCAGGTTCGGGGTATATTTTCCCGAACGCCGAACTCGAACTTCGGTTCAGGTTCAGCAATTTGCTGAACCCCGAACCTGAACTCCACGAACCTGAACTCCACGTTCAGGTTCGGGCGGTTCGGTTCGGCGTTCGGAGGCGTTCGAACGCTGAACCGAACCTATTTTTCTCGAGGAAAAAATTCCAACAGCGCCGTAATACAGAAAGTGTTTGTGGCATTCAGGGCGAAGCCATGTAAAAAGAACTAACTGCATTATGTATTCCTCATCATCTAAATCCTGCATCTCAAGATCGAGCTCCGGAAACCCGTAATGGTGCTCGTCCAGCTCTGCAATGAGTGCATCCATGTGTTTGGCCACATCATTGGACGCGCTGAGATGCCCATTTCGGTACGCACCTTTGAGCAGTTGCAATGCTTCGAAGATCTCGGGCGTCAATTTGTTGCGCAATTTGGTACCCGTGAGACTACCGCTGGAGAAAGCGCGTTCGGCAGATGTGGAGGATCTCTGAATGGCCAAATAGTCGCGGGCCATGTTCCGAGGCGTCGGGTGGATGGCACAATGCTATCGAGGCGGTTCAGTGGCGTGGAATCAATTAAAATGAAGAAATCACGCACACCCCACCAATGCAACACGTTGTCCGTCTGCTCCACAGGTGCCGCAAGGTATCCTTTCAATTCCTCCCTCGGGTCTGCTCGAGCCCAATCGTCCTGCTGAAGCGAATTAACAGCATCCATTAATATGAACTACCGTAGCGCCGGATCGGGGTAGCTTCAGAAGCCGCGGTCTGAACACTATTGATTTGGGGTGCAGCCTTGGTAGCAGCAGCAGCCGTGGAGGCATGGTATTTGTCGAACTGGTGCATGGTAAATTATACGTGTAGAGACCACCTGGCCGTCCAAAGTGCTTGGAACGCTGTAAAAGATGAAAAGAAGTTAGCGGATAACAACAAAAGAAAACTGTAAGTACGCACCCGCCCGAGCTGGAGGACTGTAGAATGGCACTGTTATTGATTTCAATGCCCAACTTCTCGCAGCGAGCTTTGTAAATCTCGTAATGGCCCTTTTGACTGTGACGCACCGTACATTCAGTGAAAGACGGACAGAGATTGGGACTCGGAAGCATACCGAGCAATGTGCTTGCGCAGAGTCGTAACACTCCCCTTGAAGAATGTCTGCTCGCCTCCGTTGTCACTGGCAGAAAATAAATGTTATGGCAAGTGCCGAAAAGATCCTGACGTACATGCAAATTTTACGCAATGAGCCATCCTCGATGTTCCCGCTCTTCGGGTTGTTGTATTTTTTTGATGCGGGTGAAGACTGTCCGAAAAGTTTCAGTGCCAAGGAGATGCGGGCCGCGAGCGATTTATTGTCTTTATTGTTCTCTATGGCCTTGGTGATCACTGGAACAATCGCTGAAACACAGAGCCCCGAGCGAGGCAGAGCAAGTTATCCCTAGCGAAAGCAAAAATCATGCTTACAGGGCAGCAAACCAGTAGAATGTGAAATAACAGCCTATGGGAGCTCTTGGTTATGCCGATAGCCGACTAGTTGCAAGGACTTATGCGCGTCGTGGTGACGTAGTCGCCAAGTGGTCGGTACGCGCAAAAAAGACGCGTTATTTGACCTTGGTTTCCGCCCAAACTGGTGCAAATTTCGGCCGGTTTTCGGCATCAGGTTCGGCGTTCGAACGCGTTCGAACGCGTTCAGCAAAGTCTGCTCTCCTCTGAACCCTGAACCGAACTTCAGGTTCAGGTTCAGGGATTTGTTGAACCTTGAACCTGAACTTCGCGTTCAGTTCAGTTCGGTTCGAGTTCGAACCGATTAGTCGAACCGAACTTGCCCACCACTACCCTATCCTCCTTCCAACATTTCAAATGCTGCACAGGCAACCTTACCTCCTCCCCAGCGACCTAAGCCGGAAACGGCAGCCCCCCGCCGAATGCCGGCGAGCGGCTAGCCAAATAAGGCCAACTTGATGCCTCCTCCTGCGCTCTTCTGACGATCCCTGCATAACTCACTAGAACTCGCTTGATCTTCACGTACAACTCGCTTTGACCGCCCGAAGGAACGCCTTGACCGGCACGAAAGAAAGGAAGATGCAGAACGCGGGCGGCCTGCGGCTGAGGGCGGCGCACCCGCTCATGGAGGAGCTCGCGAGTCTGTCCGCGGCGGTGTCGCGGTTCCAGGTGCGTTCTTGCATCCAAGCATCTTTCTTCATACTTCAAAGACAGAAAATAGTACTCTAACGATTAAAATGGGATGTAGAACGAAGCACACGCCTCTGCCCTAACGCTGCAACACCACGCGCTCGACACGTCGCTCTCGGAACGGATCACGCATCTCGAGGCGGAGAGCGCGTGCCTGCGCACCGAGCTGAACGTTCTCCGCTCTGCGCCTCTCCCCTCGTCCTCGGCGCAAGGATGGGGGCACTGAGAGTCCCAATACGTAGCAGAGCTAACCCTCTCCCTCCGGCGCCTCTCCTCGAAACTCACCTCACCGAATCCGCTCTCTCCGAACGCACTTTGTCCCTCGTCCAGGCGAACACCCTCGCAGCGGAGAAAGGCCGATCAGCGCACGAGGCGTACGCGCTCGCCGCGCGCGCGGGGGCGAGAGGAGGAGGGGGTGCTACGGATACGGGAGTTGGAGCGGGCGGTGAGGGAGGAAAGGGAAAAGGGGGAGATGAGCGAGAGGGTAGTTGGGGCATATGCAGAGCTGGTGAGGTCGCCTTCCATTCTCACCAGCGGCACGAACGGCAACCGTAAAGGAGACTCAGAAGACGGCCCCGCGACACACCTCGCCGCCTCGCACGCCCAGCTCTCCGCCCTCTCCGCGTCCTTCACCGCCTTCACCACCGCCTGCAAGAAGCACGTCTTCGCGCTCGAGAGCAGGCTGCAGGTGGCGGAGGCGAAGTTCGAAGGGGAGAAGGCAAGGGTGAACGATCGGAGCGGGGCGGGGATGGTGGAGCGGTACATGTACGTGCGCGTCTGTTTCGCCGTCTTTTTTGGCTCGGTTTTCTTCCCTTCTTGTTCCCTCGCGGTTCATTCTTCCATTATTCCCTTCTTCCTCTTTCCTACGGACTGGCGCCCCGCCTTCAGGGCGAGCCTTGCGTGCGTTTTCTTGAGACAGCGAGGATGCCGCGGGTGTCCATTTTTTTCGTCGCCGCGGCGCTCTTTTCGTTTTGGCGTCGCTTTCTACGTTTTAGCGTGTCGCCTTCCCCGCAGATTTCCCAGGCGTCGCGTCGGCGATATTTGTGCTTTTTGTTGTGTTTTCCTTTTTGTTTTTTCGTTTTCTTTTCGTCGCGCGAGATTGCCACGAGGTTGCGGGGGCGCGCGTGATAGCCGCGCCTTCCTCGCGGCATCCGGGCTGTCCCTTCGCCACGGTGCGAATGCTGGGATGTGCCGCGCAGTGCGGAGCCGTGATGTGCCGCTCGACGCGAATCGACGTGTATGTGGCGCGCCGCAATAACCGACAACTGGCGGCGCTTTATTTTCCTCCTCTCCTGCTCTCCGTCTCTTCTTCTCTCCGTCGCCTGTGGCCCGGGATAGACGCGGGGAGGAGGCCTCGACGGGAGCATGGACGCGTACGCCTCGACGGGAGGGCAGACAGACGCGGGCGCAGACGCAGACGACACGCAGACGAGATGCGGCGGCGCACCCTCCTCTCCCTCGTGCGGATTTTTCTCTCCGCATCCTTGCCCGCGCGCCGGGGCTCTCGGCTTCTGCTGCTGGTGCTCGAGCGGACGTCCCAAGCTCATCCTTTTTTTCTCGTTCTCTCGGGGCACTCCCCATGCACCGGCGCCCTTTTGTCTCTGTCCATGCGCAGACGGGCAGTCGGAGCGACTGCGCCCTTCTCTCTCCCCCCGCCCCCCTCCCCTTCATTCCGCCGCCCTTTCTGCATGCACGCGGCATGCCTGCCTGCATCTTGGATTTGTGCGCGTGGGCTGCTGGGTACCGGACAGAATGGAATGGAATGCGCACGTCTTACCTCTGTGCGGCGTGGTGCCGAACCCGCTCTCCTTCTTCGTGTCGTTTCTTCTTCTCCCGGGGCGCATCGCCGCAGGCGTATTTCTCTGGCGCCGTCGTGATGCGCAGCTGCGCTCGTGACGCGCGCAGCCTGTGAGTGCTGCGCGGTGTGTGTGTATGAGGGGCCTGTCTTTTCTTGCTACGTCGTGTGTTTACGGTCTGCCGCGGCGGCCTGCGGATCGAGGCGTGGGTGCGAGTGCAAGGCGCTCTCTCTGTGCGGGGCGTGTAGGCCGAGGGGCGAGCAGGCGCACCGGTGGCATTGAGGCGCGCGCGGACGCTCTCCTTTGACTTTTCCTTTTCCTTTTCCTTCCTTTGCTTTGCGCCCGCCCGCCCGCGCAGCCATTCCTCAGATCGATCGCACGCGAAGTCGGGCGTGGTGCGTCCTCTGCGAACCCGAGTGCAGCGTCCGTGTCTGAGCGTCGCGCGCGGATGGAAGTGGACATGGGCCGGTGTCCTTGCCTGCTGTTAAATTCAGGTCCTCGGAGTACATAGAACTCGTTTGAATCTCCGAGGGAATGGACCCCTTGACCCTCGGTTCCTTCACACGAAATTTGGATGGCCCCAGCGCTACTGCGATGTTGGTAAGGATACCCGAGATGCCGAAGTGCAATTCAACATCAATCAAATACAATCCAGCAGAAATGACGTTCAAGGCGATCTTAGCGTAACCCATAGGGCCAATCCCATCTAAATCTAGGGGCTTTAGGAAGACGGACATTAATAATGAGGGCCTGGCGCGTAGCATGTGGTTTTCTATGCTGCCTAAAAAAATTGGACCGACTATATTAAGCATGAGGCTCGGAAATATCTGCATGGAACTCTATGTCCTCCACGTCTCAATCGGAAATCCTGCAAGACCGTCAGTATTAGTGGAACATAATGCTCGGCACAAGTACATTCAATCTAAAAAGAAAAGAATGGATTGCAGAAGTAAGGCTGGAGTTTTGTCCACATGGGAGCTCACCGTCCAAGAAAATCACGCGTCATTTCGAACTGCCCGAAATGTCGAGAAAGTGAGCATCGACGCCTCTGCTGCGCCAGCGAGCTTTAGGGCCATGTAAGCCGCCAAGCCATACTTCGGCAAGACCAACTTGTTCCGTGAGCAGTGGATCTCCTGCAGGTGGGGCAAAGCCTGCATCAGCTTGGACGCAGAAATGAACAGCAGGTGCGCGCGCGCGGGCTCGGGCCAGCTGGGTCCCGAGTTCGATCGCGAGTCGACCTTCAGGAAGAGTGATTCGAGGAGCGGGGCGGTGATGGGGAGCGAGATGAGGAAGTCGTCGAGCTCCTCCGGGAGGTGGGTTCCGTGGAATTCGAACTGGAGCTTCATGAATCGGAGGACAGGGAGAGTACGCAGCAGAAGCGAAGGCAGGGCTGGCAGTTCATTAGTTCAGAGGTGCGGGCGCACTTTGATGAGGACTTACGGCATGTCAGGAACAGTTCGATGTGTTCGAGGGTCGTGTGGAAATTCGAGGTACGGAAGAACTGCTCGCGCCGCGCTTCGTGCGCGCCACCGAGATACAATTCAAGCTTCCAGAGCGCGCGCAGATGCTTCTCTATACCGGCGTTAAGCGCGGACTCGAAGTTCTCACCTTTCGCCAAGATGACCAGATCCTTGAGAGCTGTGGCGGAAGCGTCGTGCGCAATGACAGAGTTGTAGAGTGGCATAGTGATATATATGAGTGGGAGCGCTTGGTGGGAAGATGCTGCGTGCTGAATGAAAGCGGCGGGCACGTCCGCGATACCATTCAAAGAAAGAGAATGCAGGTGACCACATATATCCCGCCGGAACAACTGAGTTTCGATGGGGATCTCGTGCCATCGAAAAGGCCGACGGCAACAAGCGTGAGGGTTCCGATATAAGGCAATCTTTCCCAAAAAAAACTGAAAGAAAGAATCTCAATGCACCTTTTAACTGCACTGAAATTTGCTTTTTTTCCAGTTCTTTGGAAGGGTTGCTGAATGATGAACATTCAGCTTCCCTTTCATATCTCATTGGTATCCAATAAACATGGGAAGTTTGAAAGTGCCACTGATTACAGCCCTTTCCGTTGTGAATTCCAGACTAACTAATAGAACAATGTTTCGTGAATCTGATTTGGCTACAGATTGATACAATTCGTTAACATTTCAACCTAGGTCGAAATTTTCCTTTATTTGGTGTGCAGGTGAGCCAGCTAGGTGAGGATACTGCAACTTTGTTGGTTTCGATGGAATTCAACTAGAGCACGCATCCTGTCATCAATACGGGAGAATTCGCGCAGAAATCACAGAAACAGCCAGTGCGCAGTTTTGTGTTCCTAAGAAGCTCTCAAGTAATCTATCCGGATTGTGGAAGCTTGTTTAAGTAAAGCTCATACATTCTGCACAATCATCTCCTCCATACCCACAAGATGTGATGAGTGCAAAAATCCACGAGTAAAATATTAGACAGGATGTGCAAAAGCCGCACGAGCCGCATGCGGCTTTTGGCTCTTGTGCAAAGCCGTAACGGCTGTCTTTCTTTTTTTGAGTCAAACACCATCATCGCATCTCCAATGTTCTATCGGATGCCTAGGACACTGAAATGTTCAGTACTGTGGATTTGTCTGCAAACAGAGCTGAGGAAACCCGTTCTTTTTACGACATCGCTCAAGCCGCTGAATTTTTGGCTCTTTCAATGCACTGTTGGTGCCCTACCCGGACAGCCTCAATATATGGCCGTCTACTATACGCTTGTTTGGCATGTATTCTAGTGAGATGTAAGCTCTCGAGGCCCAAAATCTTGTGTTTTGGGTGCGGCTTTGCACAATGTCCAAAAGCCGCATGCGGCCCATGCGGCTTTTGCACATCCTGTCTATTAGTCCCATGGTCTTTCCCATGCTAGTCCATCTGCATCCATAAAAAAAGATAACCACTGTGCGCTATGTCGTGCAAGAAGTTACTTGCACATAGGAATTCAGAACATCCTGTTTCCACAACGCCCCCGTCCGTTTCCAACTGTTACCGGGAAATTCGAGATGCACCTTGCGCAAAGGAGGACACTGTTGGCTGAGCGCTGCGATGGTCTGATGGCATTGTTCCACCGACATTGGACGGAGTGGCTCTGGGTAGGCTCGGCCGGTCTTCAGACCCCGGACTTCAATTGCCGGGGGAAGAGGAAATCGGTCTGTACAGATATGACGGCAGGTATGCTGGTTTACATCAATGCCGGACAGCTCTGCCGAATTACTACCGATGTACTATAAAGGAGCCGCGAAAGTGCTCACTACTCAGCCCGTCGGCTGGCAGGTGCCTCAGATGTTACTAGCCGTGGACTGGTATCACCCGGAGCCAGTACTAGTGTGGAGCCGGCCAAGACTTGTGAAAATGAACAAGGCTGGATTTGGATTGCAGGTAGTAGCTCACAAGGATAAATACATTATCATCGGGCGAGCGCGCACTACTACAGTACCATAGAGGAAGTCCTGTAAAATTCACCGCAAAGAAATAGAGGTTATGGGTAGTTATGGAGACCAGGGGGAGGCATGTGTATGGAATTCAAATATTATAACGGAGGGAGGATGCGAGGCAGGCATCATTTAGTCTTTCGCGCTGGCGTCGTAGATGGGGCAGAGTTGGTCCCACGCAACTGAGAAAAGTCAGTGTCGGTTGGGTCCCAAAAAGGACAGATTAGGCTTACGAGGAAGATTCTCCTCCCCGATCGCAGGGATGTTCTCGGCAAAGACAATGGCAAGACCGCTGGGGGTTGTCTCAGAAAGGACGGGGAACGTAAGGAATCGAGGCTCACATGTCCAAATGCCAGTCAATATGGCAGTGCAGGAACCCTGGTGGAGTGCTGGTGAGTGGAGGGACGGATCGGGGTGAGAGGGATTTGCATACAGGGGCCGGCGTTGTTCGTTACGAAGCTGGGAAGAGAGGAGATGAACTTTGGAATCAAATGGAGCTTAATTCACTTACCGGAAGGTGGTCAAATCGGTCAGATCGGGGCCCGTGGATACCACATCTCGGATGACCTGTTCGCCCAATCAGCCACCACTCAAGGGAAAAGAAACATGACATACCGGATTATCAAAGTTGTACGTGGAATTACCGGCGCTCCTGATGACGAAGAAATTGTGCTAAATAGAGAGGAAATGAGTACCCGACCAACGGAGCTGCGCGCACAAACCCCATGCAAATGGAAAGGATGCTGAAGGCGGCGTCAGCCAAAAAGCGCGGGGATGAGACTGAAACATTCACGGGGGCACCCGCGGAGCCTCCGGGGATGCTGACTTCGATGACCTTGTTGGGAGGGAGCTCGTAGATGCTACCCTTCGGGAGGAGCTCCTGAGCCGAGTGGGCACCGGACAAAATCTGGAGTAGCACGGGAGCGGTCGGCGGAATGAAGGTCTACAGATCAAATGTCAGCACGGCCAAGTTCCCCGAAGGACGGTCCAACATACAACATTGTTGATGAACAATCTCGTGCCGTTGAAGGTGATGTCGAGGTTCAGGTTCACATCGGCTCCGCCAGGTTGCGGAGCTCCCGGCACAGGAGACTTGACCAGAGGGTGGAGGGCGGTCTCGACGAGCGGCTGCGTGATAGTCGAGTTCGTAGTCGGATCACGGACGGGTGCGGTAGCGTAGCGCAGAATGGCGCTGTTCGTCCCGTTGACGAAGCCCTGGTTGCTTCCGGGTAAGGTTGGCTGAGCGCGGACCCAGTAATTGTCGATTGTATGGTCGGCGGTGAGAACGAACGAGTAGCGCTGGGCGGCTGCAATATATGTTACAAGAAGCCTCAATACTGAGGAAAAGTGCAAACCGAATATTTGGATTGAGTCCACGGTGAGAGGTTGATGGTTGACGCCGTCGACTTCAATGATCATCATCTTGTGTCCGTCGATGCTGGAGATTACAGCATCAGTACTTATTATTGTGAACATGGAATCGCCGACAATCTTACCTAAATATCCAGTTGGGATCGCACGAGATCGATATCATTCGGAACCTAGGAAAGCGTTCAGAGAAATTTCAGCTGGGGTGAGAGGTGAATGGACCTGTAGCGCTTTCCCTGAACGACATTTATGACTGCGAGTGGAGAGAGAGGCTAGGGTGCTGAATCAGCCACAGAGTTGGGTGGAAACTATGAAATTTATTACACCACCGGCATAACGCCCGAGCCCATTGATCAGGGTAGAGTTGAAGACAGGAATGAGAGGCGCCGATGGGGCGGGGAAGTGGTACCAATCAGCTAGAGTAAGGATCTTTTTGTAGGCGATGGAGTGTAAGGAAGCAAGCAGTAGGAGGGGGGTGAAGAAAAGAAAAGACAAGAAAAAGAAGGTCACGTGATATATGTTAGAACACCGTGAAACGAGAATGATAAGTAGGAAACGTACCGTCGATTCTGGAAGAGATGAGCTCAGTGAGCACATAATGAGTACGAGGTCTTACCGTCATCGATATCTTTTAAAAAAGCAAATGTTTCAGCGCTGCAACATGAGAAGGCGCGGGATCACTGACCATACAGATGCTTCTGGGGGTCTGCAGGATCGTAGACGACAAGGGGTCCTCTGAGACCATCACAATACTGAGTGGCTACGTTTTTTCGATAAGAATGGTTCCGGCAGACACCGAGAATCAGTACGTACACAGATGGCTGTGGTACCAAAAGGTTCCTGGAGGGACGTCAACGAATACAACAATTCGTAAAGAAAAATTGTCGTGCCTGCTTGGTTTCTGTAAGGAGGATGAGTTGGATTCTCGGGGATGTTGGGGCACTTACGGGACATTGAAATCATACAGGAAGGAGTGATAAGGCGTTATGGGGCATTCTACAGATCTTATTAGTCCTTGGATTCGGTGGCGATTGAAGCGGTATACGGGTGACGAAAGCTGGGCCATCATCGTAGTTTGTGCCAGCTTGGAAGAGTCCATGCCAGTGCTACATGTGTCCTGGATTAAGGACCCAAGAACAGCGATCATAAAATATTTGCTAACGATACTGGTGCTCTTGACCATGGTGCTGTCAGTGAGTTGATCTACGATGTTCAGCTTGAAGTTGGCTCCCTGACCCCCATCAATCAGAGGGTGCACATGAGGAGCCTAGAAAAATATTCTCACCTTGTTCCCTTTAATGAGTGGGCCAGGGAAGGTGCCGCCCGCGAGAACAGTTTAATCCCGGTGTGTTTGCTTCCGAGTCATTGAAGCCGCGCACATAATGAGTTAAGTTTGATATTGAAGCGCGATTCTTGGTGTCCACGGTGCGTGGTCAATAATTGAACGCCTCTCATTATCAACTTGAAGCCAGTAGAACACGAGTGGCGGCGATAGCTCACGCCTCAGCGCTGATCTTGAGCGGCCTAAAATAGTCATGTAAGAGAGATGTCTTAAAGCCGAGGTCGCAGTGCGGACCGACGGGCATCAATCCAATGACTCACGAGAATGACAGATCCGGGAACGTAATCTGACGCCCCGTACATAGGACCCCCGAATGAGTAAGGGTCCAGTAGCCATACGAACATTCGGCACTCCGCCTCTACATGCGGTGGGAAAGCAAACAAACACTATGACTATGATTCTGCCCCTCATGAGTTTTTTATATCCACGCAACCTCCACCTTCGTCCGCGGTTTGTTTTCAGGTACACCGCCGATCTCGTTGGTCATCCCATCCAGCAAAAATAGACCTGTCTGAAATTGCCCTATTTGGGCTACTAGTACCCTGGGATCGCCGGTGACTGTTCGTTTGAAAGATTCGGAGACTAACATTGAATTGACTTTTCTGCTGCGTAATACGGTTTCCCGCGTTGTGTCGGTCTCAGAGAAAGATAGACGTCGATGAATCTTCCCCTGGATCGACGTACTTCCCCGCGTTCGCGTTTGAGTGGCGGAGATCGCTATCTGGGGTATTTAAGTTGATTCCGCGTCATTCCTGCTACCGTAAGGTACAGGTCTTACAGAGCCTGATTTTCAAAAGTTGGCCGTACATCACATCTTCGTCAGCACTTTTTGCGTAAGCTCCTCTTCTCCCTGCCAAATTCCATCGGCTTGTGGAGGGCCGAGCATTTTGCCGATGATGGCAGGCCACTGGCTCGTCAACACGCTTATTCAAGTTATTGCCGTTTCTCATGGATGTCCCAGATGTTGGCGAACACCTCAACATCCTTTCAGTCCTGCTCCATCTAGGCCTTTAAACACTAGAGAGCTAATTCACTTGGAGTTATAGTGTTGCTGAATGGCACAGCATGTACTCATACTTCTTTTTCCCTCCCTTTGCAACCAGAAATACTCAACTGGGTCCAGACAGATCGAATTCAGACTTGAATTTCTCGCTGCTGTTTGGCGCTGTAGCGCCGCACCTCTTCAGTGTAAAGGTGTGGCACTGCAGTGGCCCTTATCTTTCCGACTCTTCAGCATCTCGAGTTGCGGCGAACCGCCCAGACCTGCTTACACCCCGCATTATCATCGGGCTTTGCTCGCCCCAAACCCGCTTACAGTCTTCTTCTTCTCGTCTTTTTCTTGGTGTGACTGTTGTGCTGACTCTATAGTATACGTGATGAATGACTGTCTTCAGATTTCTCGCAAGATATACTAGAGAGGCTGAAGCGAGCCTGCTGACACGTCGGGAACCGGGAAACGCGCATTGTCGCTTCCTATCTTGCCTTCAAATGTACCATTGCTTCTCCCAAGCTTTAATCCATATGGACCTCTATTCCTGTGAAGAATCTTCCATGGACATTTTCACTGAGGATATAACAGCACTCAGTCACCTGGCACAGTCCACGGGCCCCGCCCTCGCACCACTCAGCGCCGGTGCCCTCGATACCTAAACAATCCCAATGGGGAAAAGAACTGTGACAAACCTTGATTATGTCCGCCAGGAGCTGGTCCTGGTAATTTACTAATTGCACAAATTAAATTCATTTTGCCTCGCGGATCACGGGACGGCAAACATTGGAATTGACTTGATTTCTCTACGTATTTTTCACGCTCGAACTAACATGACCTTCGTCTCGATCTATTTCCCTGTCAGTCAGTAGAACGAAAGTGTCACAGTTCCGCGGTAGTACATTTGACCCGGCATAAATAAACACAGCAGCTTGTGAGCGCTAAGTAGTGCACTGCGGATTTACCCGCAGGTAGGAATCCACACCCTGCTGTTTCCAAGATTCACCTATCCGCTTCCAACTGTAACTGGGCAATCCGAGTTGCACCTCCCGCAAGCAAGGACACTGCTCGATTAGCCTCGCGAGGACCTGATGGCGCTTCGCCAAAGAAATTCGTAGGAGGTCTGGTGAGTCGGTCTTGAGTCGAAGAACCTCGATTGTGGGCGGGAAGGAAATGTGGTCTTTGTTGATCCGATTCAACATATCCTGGTTAATGTTCATGTCAGTACTGCGGCGTTGATCGAACGACGATACGCACCGCGAGCCGAGTGAAAGCGGGGAAGCGGTCGTCCGGCAGCTCCCTTTTTTCAACGATGACCACGGTGGCAGAGGATGTGTCTTCTTCCGCATCTGAGACCTCCTCGGGAGGGAGTTCGTCAAACGCGGTGTCATCGCGCAGCAAAGGTCGGCGATTGTCTACACTGTGACTTCGAGGACGCGGGAACCCGCAGATGTTCACAGGGCCCTCCAGGATATCGATCGACAACTCTCGGAGGCACGGGAACAAGGACGCGAGGGCAGCCAACGACTCATCGGATGGAGCTCTCGAGGCGATACCGAGGGATAGAAGGGGTGCGGAGGTATGTGAGATGTCCAGCAATACAGGCAGGAGGCCTTCGTCTTCTGCCTGCGCGACGGTCCAATCTACCAACGCCTTCACGATGCTGACCGGCCGCCTCGGCGCAAATAATCGGATTAATCTCGATGGTGCAGTCAGATGTCGCAGATCCGGTGTGGTGTCGAGGGAAAGGGATTCCGGAAGAGTGATGATGGGATAGCGGGAAACGGATTTTATCTCCAATGATTCAAGCCGTGGACACTGCCTCAGGAAGGAGAAAAACAGCTTGACATGGGATAGCTCGTCCAGCGATACCGCAATGAGGTGAGGGAATTTGCCAGATCCAAACCCGGTGATCAGGGACCACGTTTCAAAACGAGCACCAAGTTGTAGATTCTGCAGGTGCTCTCGAGATGCAATTTGGAGCGGGTGTTCGACTGGGGTTTGTGCACCGGGGCTCCGAATTCCAGATATTCCAAAAGACTTCAGTTTCATGAGAGGGCCTTCACGGGCTATAATGTCGCAACCGCCGAGAGTCAGATCGTCGAGCACGGATAGAGACAACAAGGTGTCTCTAAACGAAGTGTCGATGGTTAGTCCCCGGAGATCCAGGGACCGCAGGTTCTGATAACGGCCGAGGGTGGCGGAGAAGGTCGCGATGACCCTATCGTACATGGTGTCAAACAGCCTGAGATTCGGAATTTCCGGATATCTCGGTGCCACTTGATACACATAAACCTCGTTTCTGGCGCTGAATTTCCAGGACTGCACCGACAGGGCGTGGTCTCCTTCCGCCAACCGATCCAAGCGACCTGCAGTCCGATGCAGACGGCGGACAAGATCTATCCAATTCTTCCGGTCGAGTGTCTTCTCCACTGCTGCGACGTCAAAGTGTTGGTACTGAAGTAAAAGCGGGAAGCAGAGAGATCGAAACAGCTGACACACCAACGAGATGCGGCGGAGTTGTCGACGAGAACACAATGTCCAACATGCCAGCCAGATTTCCGTGGGGAGGACATGAAGGTAAGGCATGGGTGGGCTGCTCATGGTCGTTGTGGTGCAGAAGCAAGAGTGTACAGCATCGATGCCAACTCATATCACCTTCACAGCATCGTTGTCAAGAAAAATTTAAGATCCATGATAAAATCAGATCGATCAAGTTTCATTGAATTGAAGTCCTATTCTTTGGCGTACTCGACGAACAAGGCTACACCCGATCAACACGTTGTGCTAACGATTAATAAAAATAAGGAGGAGTGGAGATGAAGTACACAAATACCCATGGGACCAAACTTGCGACGCGTGAGATACTGATGACTCGTGCAGGATGCTCACAAAGTTTCGTTAGAAGTTGATGAACATAGCAACTAGAGATAAATCCATTTGGGGCAATTAAATGTATTAATGAGGTCATGACACCATTTTTACGCGGCTTGTGTCCCCTAAAACGTGTCGTTACAGCGATTGCGCGGTTAATGAACTGAACAAGAGACCACGTGACCACGTGAGTTCAAAATCGCCTTTGTACTGCCGAGACTCAGCCGACCATCACTTTCCCGGAGCCACCACAAGCCCACGCCCGAGAGTCAAGTGGGCCTCCCCATGCTCGCGGATAGCGATGGCCGCGGGCGGTTCCTCCCCCACACCCTATGCCTCCGCTCACGACTCATTGAAATCAGGGACAAGATACCCGCGCTGGAGTCGCATGGCAACTGGCACACCTACGTGTGGAACGGGCGGGTGTTGGAGAGCCTGAATTCGATCATCTACCCCATCTTGACACTGCGTCTCGGAATCACCTCCAAAATATTCATCCACTTTGTACTTCCACGCCGTGCCCATTCCATTGTGAGTGGCGAGCGTTTGCAGTGCATCGCGAGCCATAGCGCTCCCGACTTGTCCTAGCTCCACTCATTCCGCGGGTCCGAACGCAGGCAATCTCTGAATGAATTGGTCGATCTCAACGGGCGAAACAGCGATTCAACCATGAAGGTCTAATGGAGGCTAATAGAGACCCAGTGGCGGATGGTCCGCGTCTGCCTTCATTGCTATCGTTCCACTGAGCCGACAGTAGAAGCCGCCCGTTCGACTCGGGCCTGGGTTACTAGATGTGTTGTGGCACAGTTTTTTGTTCCCTGCCTTTGCTTCAATTCTTCCTGGCCTGAGTCCAGAATGTGCGTCCCATTTCTGTTTTAAAAAAATCTTCTGCGGCTAGTCTAATTTTAATGTTCTTGGGTTTCATTTCTGGCGTGCATGACTCGTTTATGCAGGGTGTCACGTAGTTTGTGCCACGGTGGTGGATGCTCCGGGTTCCATTACCGGGGTCGCAGAGATGACGAGCAGAGTAGAAGGTGCCCGCTTGGGTTGAACCGGTGGCGGATGGTCCGCATCCGCCTTCATTGTAGGTCTCCAAACATTGGAAGCAGAAACCACCCATTCGACTCGAGCCTGGGCCACTTCATGTACTTGAAATAAGTTTCTCGTGTTCGGTTCCATTCTTCTTTGCTTGAATTTCGGAATTGGATGCTCATTTCATTCAGGACGCAAGGAAGGTAAATAGAGACCCGGTGGCGGGCGCTCTGCATCTGTGTTTCATTCGGCCGGAATTTTCTCCTAAAACACAGAAGTTGCCCGTTCGACTCGGGCCTGGGTCATAGAATATGCGCCGCTTGGCATTTTTATCCCCGGCTTTGCTTCAATTCGTCGCTGGTTGAAAATCTCTCCCATTTATCCAGGTTCACAGCGAAGATAATGCCAACCCGGTGGCGGACGGTCCGCGTCTGCTTTCCTTCCGGCTTGAAGTTTGGTCGTTCAGCAGAAGGCACCCGTTCGACTCGGGCCTGGGTCATTCATGCCCGTTATGCAATTTTTCAATTTTTGTTTTTTGTTCTTGCACGCAACTCACAAAGAGAAATTGAATTCGTGGTGCTATTTTCATGTACCCCTCCTTCCTTTCGACTTGCTTACACGAGGAAAGACGATTTTAAGTCAAGCGGCCGGCAAAAGCCGAATGCAGCCGCCTGCGGACCAAAAACCAAACAAGGCAAACTTGATGCCTCCTCCCAACCTCCCGCCTTTGCTCCCGCACCACGATCTGCGCATAACACTCGCTTTGATCCTGCTGAATTCGGTACAAGTCGCTTGGTCTTCGCATACAAGTCGCTTTGACCGCCGCATGCGACGCCCTTTCGCTTGGACCGCCACCAAGGGACGCTGGGACCGCCCGAACTGAACGAACGAAAGCTTGGACCGCCACGAAGGAAAGGAACATGGACAACACGGGCGGCCTGCAGCTGAGCGTGGTGCACCCGCTCATGGAGGAGTTCGCGAGTCGCGGTGGCTCGTTTTCAGGTCCGTTCTTGCATCTTTCTTCATACTTCAAAGAATAGTATTCTAACGGTTAAAATGGGATGTAGAACGAAGCGCACGCCTCCGCGCTGAAGCTGCAACACCACGCGCTCGACACGTATGTGCTGTCCGAGCGGGTAGCGCACCTCGAGGGCGAGAACGCGCGACTGCGCACCGAACTGGATGTCCTTCGCTTTTCGCCTCTCCTCTCCTCCTCCTCGGCGCAAGACGGGTTACAGAGAGCCCCGATACCGTAGTAGAGCTAACCCTCTCCCTCCGCCGCCTCTCCGCAAAGCTCACTCTCACCGAATCCGCACTAGCGGAACACGCCCTCGCCCTCGCCAGGCGAACACGCTGGCGGCGGAGAAGACACGCGCGGCGCACGAGGCCTATGCGCTCGCCAGGGGCGCGAGGAGGACGGGGTCGTAAGGATATCACCGCCTCCTCCACCGCCCTCGAGAAGCGCGTCTTCGCGCTCGAAAGCGAGCTGCAGGTCGCGGAGGTAAAGCTGTCCGCGGCGCGCGCGCTGAACGGCGGCGGGGGGCGAAGTCCGAGGAGGCGAGGGCGCGGGTGGTGGATGATCGGAGCGCGGCGGGGATGGTGGAGCGGTATATGTGCGTGTCCTTTTGTTTTCATCCTCTTCCCCTTTTCCTTTTCTTTTTTTCCACTGCTCGTGTCTGCGGGGGGGTGCCTGTCGGACCCACCCCCAACCACTTGTCGCTTTCCCTTCTCCTCTCCGCCGCACTTCTTCCCTCCGACCAGGCCCTCCTTCCGCATCATCTTCATCTTCCGCTCCCCTGCCCTTCATTTGCCAGCGCATCTTGCTTCTGTGAGCTTTGCAAGCCTAGCCGTCCACCTCGCAGCGTGTGAGGCTGGGGTTTTTCTGTGCCGTGCGAGGCTGGGGCTCTTCGTGCCAGCGCCGTGTGTTCCCCGAGGGCTCTTCGCGGTGCGTGAGGCTAGGGTCTTCCACGCTGCCGGTGTGCCCCGAGGGCCCTACCCCGCAGGAATTCGGCCCCTCACCCTCTGACGGCATCCGTGCGCGCCGTATGTGGTACGGTGCGGTATCCCAGCCGGAGTACCGAGGTATTCCAGCGCGAATAGCCAGCAATCCTTCCCTTCCCTCCCTTCACGCTTTCTCTTTCTGGGCGGTGCGCCTCTTTGCCCTGGGGCGTGGCGCGCCGCGTTTGAACCGAGCACGGGTGGCGGGAGTTCGGGACGCGCTGCGCATGGCGCTCGTGAGGCGCTGACTGCACAGCTGCGCGGATCCACCGAGCGCCCTATCTTTATTCCTCTCTCCTTCGTCCCTGTGCTGTCGTTCCCCGTGCTCTCGCGGCTTCATTCCCCGTGCTGTGCGCAACACATCACCTGCGGATCCACCGCGCTTTCGTTTATTTCATCTCGACAGTCGTGTGCAGGCGGGGTGTGCGCGTAGGTTGGGCGCTGTGCTGCGCTGCATCCGGGGAGTCAGTGTCGGGGGATGCCCAGCGAGCGCGGCGCGGTGAGGGCGGTGGGGGCGCTGTGTTCCGCGGGTCGCCTTCCCCGAGTCGCGTGCCTCCATTTCAGATGAAGGCTTCGCGCGGTGGGCTAGGTGGGCCGTCTCGGAGAGGGGCAGAGAGCAGTCTCCCCGCTCGTGAGACGTACGGCGGTATACCTGCAACGGGCGCACGCCTCTTCTCCTCCCCTCTTGTCTTTCTCGTGTTTGGCGCTCGGGCTTTTTTCCCGCTGTCGCGAGCGTCTTGCCTTGCGCGTGGATTGATCGAGCTGGCGCGCCACGAGTATCTTCTTCTTTCCGGTCGTTTTTCTCGCGCAGATCCCTGTCGTCCACCATGCGCGTTAAGGCGCTCTCGCACGGTGTGGGTGCTAGATGGCATGGGACGGGACGGACACGGCTTTCTTTCGCAGGCACATCATATCGTCTTGGCTTGCGGGCCCATACATGCATATCGTGGGCCTCGGGGCGTGTGTTTGATATATATGGTATAGTATGCGCTGCACCGTGCCGCTCGCTCGATGGGACAATGGCTGACGAAATTTATCAGTGGAACGACGTCAGCGTCAAAGTTTCGCGGTGGTACGTCCGACTCCATAACGTCATAAATAAATACAGCAGCTTGTGAGCACTAAGTCGGATTTACTTGCACATACGAATTCACACCATCCTGTTTCCACCGTGCACCCGTCCGTTTCCAATTCTTCCCCGGCAATCCGAGATTTGCCTCGCGTAGGAAGGGACACTGTTGGCTGAGGGCTGCGATGGTATGATGGCATTGTTCCACCGATATTGTGAGGCGTTCAGGGTAGGCTGGACCAGTCTTGAGTCCCAGGACTTCGATTGTAGGGGGAAGAGGAAATCGGTGAGCACAGATACGCCGGCAGGTATGCTGGTTAGTGGGTACGTCAGTGATGTCGCGGTAAGGTACGGGAGACGCTGCGTACCTGGAGCCTGGAGAGAGCAGGCCTGCTCCCTGCGATCGGCCCCGATTCCGGGACGACTATAACAATGGATGGTTCATCGTCTTCTGCATCGGAGATCGTTTCGGAGGGCAGGTCGTCGAAAGCGACATCGTCGCAGAGGGAGGGGGAGCGGCGGTCTACAACGCGCTCTTTCCGGAGCGGGCGACGGCCGTGCCAGCACTGCCAGGTGGCTTCTCGAATCTCAAGGACCAGCTCCCGGAGAGATGGGAACAAGGAAGCAATGGCGGCAATGGAGTTATCGGATGGAGATTTGGACAAGATCCCAAGGAAAAGAAGGGGTGCGGAGGTGCGGGAGATCTCCAACAGCACGGGCAGGAGGTCTGCTCGCTGTACGTCGATGACTCTCACCGCGCTGACCGGCCGATTTGACACGAATAGTCGGAGTAATAGTTGTGGGGCAGTGAGATGTCGCAGAGATGGTATGGTGGAAGGGTGAATGGAGTCAGGGACGGAGGGCACCTCCTTGGGGTCAAGTGATAATATGGCTAGGCGTTCGAGTCGGGGACACTGTTTCAAGACGGTGAGAAACAGCTTCACATCGGAGAGATCGCTCAGCGATATTTCAAGGAGGTGAGGAAATCCCTGGGGTCTGAAACCGGCGACGAGGGGCCAGGCGCGCATAGAGGGGAAGTAGAGGGTCTGCAGGTACTCCATCGATACGAGTCGGGAAAGACGCGTGTCGGACGTTCTGCTCCAAGTTTCCGATACCTTAAATGACTTCAGTTCCATCAGAGGTCCCTCCCCGGCTATAATGTCGCAATTGACGACGGTGAGACTGTCGAGCATCGGCAGTGACAACAAGGTTTCTCGGAACGGGGTGTCGATGGTGAGCCCCTGGATATGCAGAGAGCGCAAATTCTGGTAGCAGCTGAGGGTGGTGGAGAAGGTGGTGATGATCCTGTCGTATACAGTGTCGAAAATGCCGATATTCTGGATGTCCGGATGGCTCGGTGCGAGTCGAAATGGGTGTGCAGTGATCCGAGCGCAGAATTTCCAGGACCGCACCAACAAGGCATGGCGGCCTTCCGCCATCCGATCCAGGCGGACTGCAGTACGATGCAGATGGCGCACACGGGCGATCCAGTTATTCCGGTGGACTTTACGCTGCAATGGTATCCCGTCAAAGTGCTGGTCCGTGAACAAAAGCGGGAGGCAGAGCGATCGAAACAGCTGGCACACCAACGAGAGTCGGCGGAGCTGCCGAGTCGAACACAGTGACCAGCATGCAAGCCAGATTTCTAGGGGAAGATGCACAATCGGGGACGTACCCATGCTCCTCGTTGTCGTGGTCCAGAAGAGTTACACCGTACAAGATTGATGCCAGTTCATATCAACAGCACTGTTGTCAGGGTCCATGATAGATCCCGGTGAATTGAATTGAAGTTCTATTTTTGCAGTATGTACCCAGGCCGAGAGGGTGAAGCAGCTATACACGATCAAATCGCACTGCGAATGTCAGACTGAGCGGTATAGACTACGAAACAGGAGTGTGACTGGCTGCCATATCTGTTCGACGCAGAGGCTGCAGCCTGCTGGGAAAATTCCATTGCCTCAGTCGTCTGCCCCGATTCGGACTCCGGAGACTCCTCAGATATGCGGGCGCTCTCGACCTCACCGACAACCCACTGCAATACGAACGGATGCGGGGTGCAGAAATGCAGAATTTGAACTCCCAGTCTCCCACCAAAGTTTCGCTGCAAGTGGAAAGATGGCGAAGTGAATAATGCAAGGGGCCGGACCGTGTGCGGAGCGTCAATTATTCCCTAAACCGTAGTAAACGCGTCTGCTTTTGCGCGTGGTTTAATTAGCTTCCCCAGCACGTGAGAAGGCGGTGCGTGACAGAGTGTGACTCAAGACTTTCAAGGCACCACCAAGGCACCACGAGGCCTCGAGGGCGTTTATAGTCCAGCGCATCGAGCCTCAGCGTCAAATTCGCCCGCCTTACGCCCGCATGCTCGGGGACAGCGATGGTTCTTCCTCCTCCACACCCTCTGGCTCGGACCTCCGCTCACGCCTCGTCGAGATCGAAGGGCAAATGGCCGAGCTAGAGTCACAACTGGCGCGTCTACGCATCGAACGAGACATGGTTCAGGGGAGCGTAGATTCGATCGTCTATCCCATCCTGACCCTGCCTCCCGAAATCATATCCGAAATATTCATCCACTCCGTCGACAATCCCTTCTTCCACGACGTGCACATTCCATTGCGATTGGCGAGCGTTTGTCGAGCGTGGCGAGCCATAGCGCTCTCCACTTGCGCACTTTGGGCTCACTTTGACGTTACTTCTAATTATTCATGGGGTCCGAACGCCGGAAATCTACCGGAGCTCTTGCAGTCCTGGCTTCCACGTGCGAGAAGTGTTCCCTTGGGTCTCAGGTTGGAGGTGCCTACTCGGTTATCCTCCGAGTCGCAGGATGAGATCCTCTCAATCCTCTCCAAATATTCAGCACAATGGTCGAGTCTTGACCTGAAATCCCCTAAGCCGATTGTGTTCCCCAGCGGAAGCGGCCGAACACCCCTGTCCTCCCTCCAAAAAATCGCAATCGAGGTCCAACGGTGGCCGAGTGGTGCGCCTGAATGCATTACCGCATTTCTTGATGCGCCGCAACTTCGGAAGGCACACTTGACTCGGCTTTCACTCGCCCAGATATCGCTTCCTTGGATCCAGCTCGCAAATCTTGAGCTTTTTGGCCAATCTCTCGCCCAATGTCTGGATATCCTTGAGCAAACCCCAAACTTAGAGAGCCTTACCTTCGCCGTGGGACCATCGTTCGGGGCGCCTACTCCAACCCCTTCCTTTCGTACCATGCCCTGCCTTCGCATTATCAAATTCTTGTCCGATTCGGATTCCACCCTCCTTGACTACCTCACCCTCCCTGCGCTCGAGCGCCTGAATCTGTGGCAGCTCTCGTGGGAGGGCAGTGCACGGGTTGCACCTCTCGTCGCACGATCTGGATGCTCGGTGCGCGCGCTCCATCTGCTCCAGACGTCATATCTTGTCACGAGCGAATGCATCTGGAATCTGGATTCCTTGACGGAATTCACCATGCGATTTCCGTCCTGGTCTCCCGACCAATTTACCCTTTTTGTTGACTTGATCACCGAGAGTCGATACGCTCTGCCTGCGCTCGAAGCATTGAATATTGATTGGTGCGAGGGAGACATCGACATCTACGCCCTTGCTACGATGCTTTCAGCGAGATGCGCGCGCGTGGAGGGGACGGCGCAACTGAAGTCATTCCGGCTCTCATTCAAAGAAGATCACCGGGATGGGTATGTCCAACGAGCTTTGGACCAACTTCTCGATTTGCGTGTTCAAGGACTGGAGATGGACATCCACGGGCTGCCGAAATGGTCTACACAAAACATCAATTCGAAAATGGTACAGTTATCCCACCTTATATCTAATTCGGCTAGCTAATTTCTCTATGAGATGGAGGAGCTTGACAGCATCGACGACGAGATCTAGTAGCTCGAGTTTCCAATTCCTAGTCTGGTACCATATTCGGTGAGTCCTGTCACCGAACGAACGTCCGCGCTAACGACCGACCAGCTTGGAGACCCGGCATAAATTTACTAGGCTTACTTCTCCCTTTCGTATCCAACTCCATGACACTTCCTATCCAATCTTGGGTGAATTGATATTGGTTCTATTTTTCTTCCACATCGAGCAGCTTGAAGCCAGTCATACGTCCCTCGTCGCTGGGGAAACTCAAGTCGCTCTGTTTGTTATGAACTTTTCTTGGCTTTGGAAGAGCGGCACCAGCCCTCGCGGCACTCGGTTGACTCTGTTCAGTCTCGCGCGATATGCTGATCAGACTCCTCGGTCACAAATACACCTGGAGAATGCTATAAAAACTTTTTTCACCGAATATTATGTGGTTTACAAACCGTGTTCGAACACCGTACTTGTTGTGTTTTGTGTTCCGAGGCGACATCTCCCATAGAAACCACGGGTCTATTGCTGTCTTGCAAAGACAAGGGGCAGTCTCGCGGTCTATATGATCTCTCGTGTCTCCCAGAGACCATCTGAGACATGGGGAATTTTCCATGCTGTCACCGGCCAACTTGTGATCCGGGGGGGGGGGTTTATTATACTCGCGAGGTCCACAACATGAACGACAAGTCTACCGAAGACAAACATGTAGGGATATACGGGTGGTTAGCCGTACATAAACCTATAAGATGTCAACGGAGCACACAGAAATTCCAGGGGGGCGAGCATATAAGACGCTGGCATTCTGTGGACTGGCCGGCCCTTAAAGGCGGGACTTCCGGTTAAAACCTCGTGGGACCTGACCACCAGCTGAATATGCTGATGTGCGGGAGGAGTTCTCTCCTCCCAGGTGTAAATCCCCGGATTCCACCAGTACACAAGAAGCTGTCATATGTCTTCCCTTTGCAGACTGCATGCATAGGACCACAAAATTAGTGTGGTCAACTTCCGGAGAAGGTCCACAGCTAAGAGTCATCAACGAATCCAAGACTCATTGAAATCAGGGCGGAGAACTGGAGCATGCTGGTTGCAGTTCAAACTTTTGCATCGAGGAATATGTTCTTGGGGCTCTTTAAAAGTGCCGAGAGCAAATTTTTACACTGGCACAACAGCAGTGGGCTCGTTGATCAACAGCATGGGGGCGGAATCAAAAATCTTGAGGACATCATAGGCTAGTTTTGCGAGCAGCGGCGTGATTTTTCTCATTGGGAGGAGTCCTCGGAACAGTTGCAGAGCATCGGGGAATTGATCGGCTGTCCCGGGAAGTTCAAGTTCCACTTTTTCCAAGAAAACTTTTCGAATTTCAAGGAGCTCCGCATACTTGCATTGGAACATCGCATGGGCTGGATCTTCAACATGCACGTAGCAAAATCGGCATAGACGCCACTGGCTAGGCACGATCTTCTTGCCACGCTCCTTCCAGCGCCGACGTTCGATGGCCAGACTATGGCTTGACAACACCATCTTCGTCAAAGCCTTGCGGTGCTCCGGTTGTTTGACCCGTAAATAATGACGGAAATCCAGGGATTTCTTCACGAGTTTTCCGGTGTCCTTATCTTTCTCCAGTCGGCCAACAAGAAGGTCTCGGACCCTGGAGGATGATTCAATTTCGTCGTCTATCCAGGCCTCCATCGATTTCACCACAGCCTTCACAGCAATCCGCACTGGCACGCAAAGTATCGCGATCTGACCCCCGAACTCTTCCCGAATGCTTCCCATCAGTCACCGACAATACTTCATCTTTTCTCGCAATACACACCAACATGCATACTGGCGGCGTGCCGAATTTCCCGACTACTTGCCGTTCCTTCTGATTCTGATTTGCTCTCTAAGTCAAGATTAGGGGAAGGTTGAATACAGCCTCGGAGCGGTGGTGTCTCAACTCAGTGCCAAGTGCGCCAAGTCGCCGATATTTAGCCACAAGAGCGACGTTACGGGCAGATAAAGCCTGCTCACACTCTGCTGGCTGAAACGGTGGGAAATGAACTTTCTGAGCTGTCTACTTGCCTTCCTAGCCACGGCAGCCGCCGCCACGGTATCTGCCGTCCCAAAAAGGGACGCCCGCTCGGGAACTGCATCCTTCAGCGGCACCAACTTTGGCTATTACTACACCTTTTCAGCGGAGGACGGGGACGCCGTCACATACACCAACCTGGATGACTCGGACTACAGCATTCAGTGGAAAGATAACAGCGGCTACTTTATCGGCGGCAAGGGGTGGAATCCCGGCTCTGCTCAGTCAGTTTTTCCCCGTCCCAATTCTTCGTGCGCATACGCTCACCAAACCAATCCCGCCCAGGCAGATCTACTTCGTTCTCTTCGATACAACGGGCCAGCTGGCTTCCCCGGATCGCAACAGTTCCCTCTCCATCTACGGATGGACCACCGACCCTCTCGTCGAGTACCGCATCATCGAAAGCCTCGCCAGTGATGTTGACCCTGTTCTCGACCTCACACTACAAGGCACCGTCACCTCCGACGGTTCTGTATACAACATTTACAAGACTCAGCAGGTGAACGCCACGTCGATCATGGGCACCTCTACCTTCAGCCAGTATTGGAGCATCCGCCAAAGTACCCGCGGCGACGGCTTCGTCACCATCGCGAACCACTTTAACGCGTGGGCCGCGGTGGGGATGCCGCTGGGGGAATTGGGTTACCAGATTATCGCGACGGAGGGACACAGCGGCAGCGGCTCCGGGGGGGGGTTTATTATACTCGCGAGGTCCACAACATGAACGTGGAGGTCTACATCGGATCCAAGCCCGCCGGCCCTGTGAGTCACTTGTTCTGGTTTTCGAACCTACGTCAACTAACATCTGTCCGGGTTAAGTGCGCCGCGGAGTATGCGCAATGCGGCGGCCAAGGGTTCGTCGGCCCGACCTGCTGTGTTTCCGACACAACTTGTGTTGTGAGCAACCCGTTTTTCTCTCATTGCTTAGCCTAGGGTTTTGGGTAATTTGTGATCCAACTGGTGAAACCAGAGGAGATGTGGATGGGTCGGTGATTATGGAAATGCCATGTTCTCAGTGAAATCGAAGCGCAAAAGCAACCCACCTGAAGGAGCCAAAGGTAGGAGGAATGACCATTTTGGTGGGACTGGGGCTCGGGGAATCCTCGGCTAATGGCCAAAAGTGCAACTCGAGCACACTTGGCGCCTCGGCTAACGTCTATAAGTGCGACTCGCGGTCGCCAGTGGGACGTACGGAGTTTCGGATACTATCCGAGTCATATACGTTGCTGTGCAGTCCATTTTAGCCAGTCCTTTCCCACCCGTTTACTATAAAAAGCCACTGTACTTTCCGATGTAGAGTAGAGAAGTTGTGCCCCACACAATAGATCTCATTTGCTGCCTCGGAGCCTTTGTCGTCGCTTATGCTTCAAGTCATCGCTCTCATCTTGTCCGTCATCGCCTATAGTCAATTCGTACGTCCCGCTGCTGCCCTCGCCAACGACCCATCTTCGCACCTCCCCGTCTTCGATGCCGTCCCGGAGTGCCGGAGTACTGAGCATGGTTTGACCCACCCGCACATCAGTGTCGTGGCCGTCGGAGTGTTGAGTTTGATCTTCATTGCATCACCTCACACGCTCAGACGCGCCGTGAGCACACTGATCAACGGCCAACTGATTTCCTCTTTTCTTTGGGCCCCCTTTCCGACCATACTCTTAATTCATGTTCGTCGGTTCTCATCCTCATCGCCGGATCAAAGCGGAGGCACATCTTGTCTACATCTAATTTCACCGCGCCAACCTGAAATCCGCTTACTGTGCTTGTTTCGCGTCATCCTGACGCGAAATCGCGAAATCGTTTTGATTCAATTCTTGTGTTATAAAGCAGGTTCTCGCTGCCCTTCTTGCATTATTCATCGGTTTCTTTTACAAATTTCGACCCGCCGCTCATCGCCCCATGTCTTTCGTCCCCCATTATCCAGCGACGGGCGTCGCTCTTCAAATCACTGGTACGGGTTTCCCTCGGCCGCCGAGCAACCCACATCGTCTGACAGAGCGGTATCACTCACAGTGCCCAAGCAGAAGACATCGTTGACGTTGGCTCGTGTCGATATCCCTCAGGTTCTTGATGGCCAAGAGATCTTAATCAAGAACGGCGCCGCTGCTCAGAATCCTGTCGACGCAAAGCAAGTTGATAATGGGTGGATCGTGAGCGAATAATTCCTGCAGCAGTCGCTCTCGCCCGCTCATGATCGTCCATAGACTACCTTCCCATGGACAAATGGGGGCGATGTTGCCGGTGAGGTTATCGCTCTTGGTAAAGACGTCCAGAACATCAAAGTTGGCGACCGCGTACGATGCTGCCCTTAGAGCTCAAAACTACGCCTCTGATGATCCCTGTTTCAGGTCGCTTCCTTCTTGTCCCGTAAGACTGCGAGGCACTCGGGCTATCAGGAGTTCAGCATCGGAAACGCGCCTCAGACTTTCAAAGTATGCCCTCATTTTCACGAGATGAGTTTCGACGCTAATAGTGACACTAGATCCCAAAATACTTGGGGTATGAAGAAGCATCGTCGATTCCACTCGCCTTTAGCACCGCTGTCGGGGCTGTCTTCAGCGACCTGAAGGTGCCCATCCCGCCCGCTGGAAGCTCTCTCCCGCTTCCTCCCAATCGTGAAGTACCTGTACTTGTTTGGGGTGGTTCCAGCTCCGTTGGCGCCTATGCCATTCAGGTGTTGCACCTGAATGGCTACAAAGTGGTCACCACTGCCAGTCCTTCGAACAATGAGTATGTACAATGAGTATGTTAAGAGCTTGGGAGCGGACATCGTGGTCGACTACCACGACGAGGAGAAGGCCGTGGAAGAGATCAAAAAGGCCACGGATGGAAAGCTTAGCCTCGTGGTCGAGTTCGTTTCTTTTCTCTCAGACAACATCTCAGACTCACAAATGACATGCAGCGCCATCTCCGAAAACCACTCGACTGAACTGGCCGTCAAAGCATTTGGCCCGGACGGCGGTATTATCACCACTGTTCTTCCCGTGGATGATTCTGTCAAGAAAGGGCGCACCGACATCAGCATCGTCAGCTCCGGCGGCAGAATCGTTTATCAGTGCATGGCATTCCCAAATGTGAGGCAAAGCGTTGACCTCTGGTAACAGGGACCCGAAATACCTTGGCGCTTTCCGCTTCTTGGAGGAGACCCTCGAAGCCAAGCTCTTCAAACCCAACAAGATTGAGGTGCTGCCCAAAGGACTTCTCAGCGTCGACGACGGCTGGAACAGGCAAAGAGCTCACAAGGTGCATCGAGACTTTTTCCCCTGTCTTCTGGAATCCCGAACTGAACATGCTTGTATCATAGATCAGCGGCGTGAAGCTGGTCTACAGAATTGCCGACACTCCAGGTTTGGTAGACGTTTGATGGGAGCGCAACGCGAGGTTTGGTTATAATTTTTTTGTCTTGTACGCACAAGGATATTGTTACTTATCGTGGCATCTGGTCTGGCCGTCTTCGGCGCCATTCACACTGGGACTGATGGAATTTCGAGTCAGTCTAAATTGGTTCTGATTCTGAAGTTGAAATGCAACTTGATCTTTTAAGTATGGCCTTTGAGTTTCGGCGCAGCTGAAATCCCATTGATCCTTATCAATGGGATTTTATTGGCCCTTAGACGGATTTCAGTCACACCAAAACTCAAGTCGAAAGTTCAAGAATTAAGTTGGGTTTCGAGTTACGAATGGGAGTCAACTTCGGGCGGCCCGAAATTCCATCAATCCCGGTGTGATTGTCCTACTTCTGAAGCTTCGGAGCCTCGCGCTCGGGGTGGGCTTTTCTTTCTCGCCGAGGCTTGGGCGACGGCCATCCCTTGTTAGGATATGAGGCACTCGGGCACATGACTGAGGCTCGGGGATGTCTCGGGCTAGTGAGTAAGTGAGCAACTCATCATGAATCACAGAGAGTCAGAAGGAACATTGTGGAAGACTCCGGAATACTATGAAATATTTATTGTACGACTCAGAATGACTCGGATGGATCGGATGAACAGTATAAATAAAATAGGAAAAGTCTAGGTACCTCCGAGCTTGTAACCCTTCGGCTTCACCACCATCGTGTAAATCTAAGAGTTGATTGCACCAAATATCGAGTGAACTAAGAAGTGAACACTCTCAAGCAGAAACTCCGTCATCCCTTTGTAGGCGGCGTGGGTAGTAGATCATACATGGTGATTTTTATTTATTTACTCTCTTACGTGACTCCCAATCTGAAAGGGTGCTCTTTGTAACTTGTGTGTAAATTATGTCTGTTGTTTCAATCGCGAATAATTGCTCCGGACGGACTCCGGGATGATTAACCATTCTATTAAGATTTAGTGGCCATTTCGTTTGGATGTATTTGCGCACATCCCCTTCAAGCCTTCCCGTTTGGTTCATGTTCGGATCAGCTGGGTGTTATCTGGCAGTGGCTGTGTGTTATCTGGCACACTGGCCAATTCCGTCTGTTTGAGACTCTATTAAATCACACAAATAATACTGGAGTACCTGAATGTATATTAGAGAAGATTGGCTTCGTCAGAATTTTTGGGAGGGGGAACATTGTAGAAAAATACTCTGGTGCCAGATAACATTGTGACTGCCAGATAACTTGTCACGTTCACTGTTACCTGGCATCTCACTGAGCCGTGCTCGCAACTCCTCGTTCCAGCTCAAACCTTCTGGAAAACTGCTCCTCCAATATCTCTCTGACCTTGGTTCACACATCCGGCGGCGCGACAACTCCGTGAAATTGGCCCTTCTCATTCATTCAGTGACATGATGCCGACGCGTCCCCGTGGACGCCCTAAAGGCTCAAAAGATGGACCACGGCCCGCGGATGCACCACCCCGGGGCCGTCCCAAGACTCGGAAGCGTCCTGAACCTGACTCCGATGGTCCGTTTGGCCATGCCGTTGAGTGCTACTCGGCCGTCAAACCTGATGTGCGATGCAGATGACAGTCAAGAACCTCCAAAGAAGAAAGCCAAACCCTCGGGGCATAGACGTAAGGGTACCCGGGGACCTCCAGCTCCTACACGCGCGAATCCCTGGATGCCGCCGAGCGCGGGTGTAAGCACCAGCAATGTGCCATCCGCACCTTCCGTGGCCGCAAATCTAAACCCCGAAGTTGAAGCATGTTTCCCCATGGAAGACATGACAGAAGATGCCGAGGAGGAGTTGGATCGGTTGGAGCGGGAGGGCTTTGCAAGTGTGTATCACATCTGTTCTCTGTTTCCTTGTACTGACCGTGAAGAAGGGCACGAGCAATCTCATCCAGGGCCCCAACCTCCAGCTTCACAGCCCGCAGCCCCCCTTCAAGCTACCCCATCGACAGCAGACTTATTGAAGCAAGCTGCCCGTCGTTCGAATTCCCGTGAGTACATCTATACAGGAATAATCCGTGTTGACCTTCATTCTGTAGACATGTTCTTTTCGAAGCGTGAAGTCTTCGCGTGTGATGCGGAGAGCGAAGACGAGGGAATGGACTCGGAGAATGAAGAGGATGAGACTGAGCCCCGAAATTCTGCGCGCAGGATCGAGCCATCGCTGTCGGGAGAGAAAGGTGAGGATCTCGGATCACGGGCAATGTCTGATATCTGACCTCTGTTGGCAGCATGGTTTAAACAGCCGAAGGGGATGCCCGCATGGCTATATCAGTTCTTCCGAGATACCGTACAACCGCTCCTCTTCGCAAAAGAGGGTGGGAAGCTTCTCAGACCGTCCATCTTTAGTACCAATAATTTGCATGCTCCGGCGTCCTTCTGGATACACCCTGTGGAGCCCGTAGTTGCGTTGGAGGGTTATCAGTTCGACCCTCCCATGCTTTATCAACCACGCGTATTTCTGTGGCTTCCGCACTTCTTCGTCCAGCGCCTCAACTGCCCGAACTGTCGCACGGGAAAACTCGAAAAAAACGGTGCCCTCACGCCGCGTCGGATCACTGATTGCGACAGCAGCTTTTACATTGTTAGCTGGGTGTACTACTGTCGGGACTCCTGCAAATCATATTACCACGGCTGGAGTCAACGGTTACTGGACTCCACCCCTGCACATTTGCGTCTATCATTTCCTGCTGTTCTCTCACGCAAGACTGGGCTCTCGCGAAACGTACTCGCAATGCTTCGGGTAGGGAATCAACATAAAATGGGGCCATCTGGTACTCGTGCGATGCTGTATGAGATGCATACACTTCGATATAATCGGTTGTTACTCCAGTACCTGGAATCTGCCTTTGAGCGAGAGCGGGGCCTCGAGACATTGGAGTCGACATCTCTACAGTCCACCCTCCATGTCTATGGCTCCGCTAGCCACATTCCTCCCTTCGGAGATTTCGCAAACCCTCAGGGCTATGATGGATTTGTGCCGGATGCTTCCTACTTGACATCAATGATCAATAAAGCCATCGAGAAAGACGAACCCGATGCCGATCAACACACCTCATGCTTACCTCCGGACCGAACTGACATCGACGACAGTCATAAAGTAAGTGAACTGGGCAATACCTTGTACCAAATATTTAAATTTCAACAGATTACCAAGCATATCGCGAACGAAGACGGTGTTCCAATTTTTGGCGCGTTATGGACGTGCATGACCTCGCGGTACATTAGGGCCCAAGCTTTGACGCTAACAAAAAGCCACGAGGAACGAATTGGTCCGTTAATGGGTATTGCCAAGTCCGCAAAACGTTATGGATTTGGGGAGCCGCTTGTCGCTTACTCCGATGATCCAGTCAAGGTATGATGCCTTGATTATGGCCATTCATAATTGCTCACGGCTGAGATCGGATTTGATAGGATAAATCAATGCTCTGTGCAGCGTTCCCATCGCTTGCTGAGAATCTCACGCCAATAGCTGTTGCACATGGGCTGGAATCACTCTCCCTTCCAGCGACAGTCAAGATCACGTATTTGGACAGCATCAGTTTAGTTCAAGATGCTTTCAAATCCTTCGTTGCTGCCCTTGACGCCGATCAGCAAGCCCATCTATGTGTCAGTTTGGATGCAGAATGGAACATGTCCCGGCGAGTCGGAGTGTCTGTGCTGCAGATCGCACCTCATTTATCTCCGAATACAATATACATCATTCCAGTAAGGTGATAAATACGACTCGGGCGGCCGTTATTGACAGCTCACATAGGTTCACAAATTCGAAAAATTACCCACATCTTTTTTACGCCTTCTAATTTCTAAACAGGTGTTCTTGGTTGGCTCCTTGATACAAGGGGACCTCACTCGACTCAAAAAACAATTCAGCCAGTTGGACAATCAGACCTTCAATACGATTGACCTAAAACAATTTGCGATCCAGCGAGGATTAATTACAAAGAAGGACTAGGGGTCACTCGATGTTCTGGCGGAGAAACTTCTCGGTGTATATTTATCGAAGGACAGCTCCCTTCGACAGTGCGAAAACTGGGAAGATAATATTTCGCACCGGCCAGAGCTGCTCAACTATGCTGCCCTCGATGTTTATGCATCTCGCCTCATTTTTGAGAAAATTTCGGAGAAGGCTCCATTGGAATGTGTACAGCATGATACTGCCCCTGGAACTCGTATCGCAATGTTGACTCGGGAAGGGGGCGAGATTGCAGCCTATGGCCAAATATCCGCAGTTCAGACGAGCACATTCGCTGGTATTCGAGTCAAGACTTCAAACAATAGTCGGGTTGTTGATATCGACTCTGTACTCATCCCAGCTGCAGCAGCCATTCTCCATGTCCCTCCATCATCATCGTCGGGCCGTATGTCCAGGACCAAAGCTGGGGCTCTCACACTTGCGCAGCTCCAATCTCTTACTGAATCATCAACTTTTTCGCTTGTTAGCCCAGTTTCACTTCTTCAGTTTGATAGACGACCACCTCAGTCCATCTCTGTACGTCCAAATTAACACTTCCCCAGCAATGTCTTAATTACATTCCCAGGCCGGGCCGAGTGCTATTCCGAACTCGGAACCTCAGCTATCTGGTCCTCCCCCAGCACCACAGCCCACAGTGGTTAACACCACAATCGAAAGCCTGGAAGAAGAAGATTCTGATGATATTGCCCCAGATAACCAGGACGAAATCGAGTCAGATCTCACTGACGAAACCTTACGGCTACATATGCTTAAGTCGCACGCTCAAGCTGGTTCACCCTCGCGCCTGGAGGATGAAGACGTGTTTGATTCATCACCACTCGGCCGTGGACTTCTCGAATTGCTGAGGAAGGTCAGCAACTCGCCTGACGAAACTCAAGAGTGTTACACTCGGATTAAAAAAGACATTTTTCATGCGTTCCACATGATTCCTCTGTCGTCATCCCATGGATTGCGAGCGGTATTTCTCCGCACTCTCCGGGACCATATGATGCGTTGGGATCCAGTTATCCGTGCGAAGGTCGACGAAACCTGTCGGAAGGTTTTCAAGGTTGGATTCGATGTAATGCTCTTGAGACATCCTCGCTTCATCAAAGAGCGAACACCCCGCTACATCCCGCCCCCAAGTGTCCTCGTGCCGGCCATCCAGCAGAACTTCTGCGCAGTCGCTTCGAAATGGCATCGTTTGATGAAACCACAGCGGCGAGGTTCAAACTAAACAGTAACAATGACTGGCTGCGGCGCCGTCAAGCTGTTGCTCTTCCTATCCTTCCCCCGAACACACCCGAGGCTCGGAAGTATTTCTTCTCCAAAATTGGTTCATTCGTGGCCAAGGCGAGCGCGAGCGGGAAGCGCAGAATCAATTACAATGATTTTGCACGAGAGTGGAATCGCTCTGCGGATGGAAAGGACCGGTATTATGTTACACCAGATGTGCTCTCCGCATACGCGAAAAGCTGGGACAAGACGAACAATGCTCGTGCCTCCCAAGAATTAATTGCAGCGAAGATGGACTTGGTTCGCCAAACAGGCGAATTATTTCGGGCGCCATCTGCCCCCTTTCCGACCTCTCTCATAGGAGATGCATCAGTGGCGCATCCGCGACACGGAGTTATCGATCTCATGGCGACTGACTCGGATGGCCCATCTGTGCCCAGTTCAATAGATGCTGATGTGGCCATTTCTCGTCCCCGAATCACGGTTCAGAACCCAGACCAGCTCCTTGACAAGAGACGGAGTACCCACAGCTTGACGCAACCTCAAACTAGTGCCCCTGCGCTGGGCTCAGCCTCAAGTTCCCACCATTCGGAGTTGAATTCGCAGCCGCCAGTCCGAACAGCCCAATCCGGTGAAAGTTCAACTGACGTTGCAGGTTCAATATTTGATTTGGATGGCCATGATCCTTCTCAGGATTATGGGGGGTAGGCTTTGTTTTATCAGTCCAATTATAATTCGACGCACTTACAATATAACTCCAGGCCTCCAGATCCTAACTTGGAAATTCAAACGGGTAGTTCGTCAGTAATCCAGAGGGAGAACTCTACGTAAGAACTGCCAAATTGATCGCGTCCCGGTGCTAAGAGCTTTATATAGTCCAGGAAATGTGTCGAGGAGACGAACACAGCGCTTAGCGAGTGGATCCAGTCAGCAGCGAGGAGTCCGTTCGTGCCGTCGATGCCACAGGGACTCGTGCCCCGGAAATAGTGACATCGACGCTTGCGAATTTCCGTGCACCGTTCCATGCAAGAAGTGCGGCCAGACACTGGGATGTAAGGGAGTGGACCGTGGGAGGAGATGCACATATTCCTCTTCAAGCTGATTCGGTAGATTGGTTCAACATGTTAATAGCACCCGGGTACCCTCTTTTTCGATGCCGAGTGGACCGGAGTGGTTGATATGAATTCCCCACTGTTCCTCTCCTTTTCCGATTTCTTTTTCGCATTTCTCCCCGTGGGACCCAGTATATTGAAATAAAAACCTCCCGTTTTGCTGCCTCTGAGGCTCTACAGCTTTCATGTATCTTCTTCCCCACCAAATTTCCCTTTTGGTCATACTGCTGTGCTTTCTTTTCAGGCGACACTTGGCGATGCGACTGCGAGCTCTCAAATTCACGGTGACAAATGCGTGCCGCGGACCTTTTTTAACTGCGGGGTTGGGAAAGAAACAACCTAATGTGGCACATCTTTCGCAGTTCAGCCGGTTCTTGGCCACGTAGGCTCGCGGCGTGGCTTCGTGATATAAATAGGACGCCGTTCATAGCTCCTTCCCCATGTTTTCTCCTTGCTTCCCACTGCCGCGCACAAATTCAAGAATTTACTGGCTACTGTTAGTGTTGCTGCTGCTAGGTTGCTTCGCCTCTCTGGATCTTCAAGAGAATCAATCTGCACAAGCTATCAACACTTCAATTTTGCTGGCTATTTCTGTCCCTACTGGATGGCCTGGTTTCCCTCACTTCATCTCCCCGACGCCATAGTTTTCTCGGCGCTGCTTGCTTGGCTTACTGTCTATGCTGGACCAAACAATTGATCTCCCGGACACTTTGTGTAGCTGGGGCAGCCTCTCCCCTGCATAGGAGCCTCACTTTCCTCCTGTTCGGGGGGCGGCGGCTCGGAATGCTTATTCCGCGCTGGTAACCATGGGAATAGTACACCACTTCCTGCTTTCGTTTCGGGGTTGTAAAGTTGTCTTTTTGATTCTAATGCATTGCTCTATTTTTCATTTTTTGGCCCGGTCGACTCGGGCTTGGGTCACTCCGATTGTGACCACGACTAATCTCCGTCTCGCTCTGAAGCTCTGAGTTCACACTTTTGCTAACTTCATTCCTTGAGTTTTCCCTCCTGTTGCAATGCACGGTCAATTTAAGGCAAATAACGACCCGGTGGCGAGAATGAACCGCAGAAGATGCCCGTTCGGCCTGGGTCATTAAGATGGGCTGCTTCCCATTTTTATGTCGCCTTTGCTTCAATTCTTCGTTCGTTGAAGTTCGGACTTGGATCCTCAGTTTATTTAGGAGAAAGAGAGGTAGATACAGACCCGGTGGCGGATGGTCCGCGGCTGCTCATCGGCGTGAGGAAGGGACATCAAACAGCAGAAGCCGCCCGTTCGACTCCGGCCTGGGTCCCTCGTCTTGCGATGTTGGTGATTTTTTTCAATCCGCGTGCAAAATTCGACTTTCCTCCCTCACCTATTCCTCCAGGTAAATAGCAACTCGGTGGCGGTTGGTCCACGTCTGCCTCTCATGTGTTGTAAAGAATGAAATTTGCGATGCAGAAGGTGCCCGTTCGACTCGGGTCTGGGTCATCACCTGTTCTTGTTTTCTTTTGGTCTACCCGTAACTAGATCCTTGTGTCATTCTGTGCAAGTCGTTGAACGAAGCGCTCATGTCTAACCGTGCTCGGCACGACGTGGCCTGAGTCAGAAATGGACTGGTTTCTTTCTTTCTTCCCTTAAATGTCTGATCCCGTTCTAATTTCCTCCCTCCTTTAGTCAGGCGAACTGAAGGCTAATATCGACCCGGTGGCGGACGGTCCGCGTCTGCTTTCGTTAATGTGGAACCGATTCTCAGCAGAAGGCGCCCGGTCGGGGTCATTTGTGTTCTGCCCATTTTTGTAATTTTTTTTCTCCCAGCTTACCCAGGGAATTTAAATCCATTAGTGACACGTCCCACACCCTCCTTCCAAACTTTCAAATTCTGGACAGGAAACCACGACCCCTCAACAACCCCATTGCGGCTGCCGACTGCAGCCGACTGCGGACCAAAAACCAAACAAGGCCACCTTGATGTCTCCCTCCGCTACACACGGTCTTCTGACGATCCTATGTTAGACTCACGAGAACTCGCTTGGACCGGCACGAAGGAAATGCAGAACGTATGCGGCCTGCTGCTGAGCGTGGCGCATCCGCTGATGGAGGAGCTCTCGAGTCTGCACGGGGTGGTGGCTCGGTTCCAAGTGCGTCTCTTCAAGTTCTCAGTTTACTACTCCACAGAGAGGGTGGGCTAACGGGTTCTAATGGGACGGGAGACGAAGCGCACGCCTCCGCTTTAAAACTACAGCACCACGCGCTCGATACGTCCGCCATGACGGAGCGTGTGGGGCTCCTCGAGGGCGAGAATGCGCGCCTGCGTGCGGAGCGCGGTGTCCTCGGCTCTGCGCCCCTCCCCTCTTCTGCGCAAGACACAGAGAGTCCGGACACAGTAGGAGAGCTAACCCTCTCCCTCCGATGCCTCTCCGCAAAGCTCACCCCCACCGAGTCCGCGCTGGCGGAACACGCCCTCGCTCTATCTCAAGCAAACACGCTGGTAGCGGAGAAGACGCGCGCGGCGCACGAGGCCTAGGCGCTCGCCGCGCGCGCAAAGGGGCGCGAGGAGGAGGGGGTGTTGAGGCTGAGGGAGCTGGAGCGGGTCGGTGAGGGAGGAAAGGGAGAAGGGCGCGATGAGCGAGAGGGCGGTGGACGCGCATGCGGAACTGGTGAGGGGCTGGAGGGGCGGAGCCTGCGTCCTCCTCATTCACTCCGGACGGCACCGGCAAAGACGACAACGCAGACAGCCCCGCCTCCCTGTCCTCCCAATCCCAGACCGCGCTCTCCGCGTCCTTCGCCGCCTCTTCCACCGCCCGCGAAAGGCGCATTTTCGCATTGGAAAGCGAGCTGCAGGTGGCGGAGACGAAGTTCGAGGGGGAGAAGGCGAGGGTGGATGATAAAAGTGCGGCGGGGATGGCGGAAAGGTATATGTGCGTGCTTGTCTTACTTCACGTTCTTGGTTTTCCCACTGGGTCCGTTTATCCTTCTTCCACCGCGCCCGTCGTGCTCGTGTCTGCGGGGTCCGCCTTCGTCCCGCGTCGCACGCACGCACCTCCCCCCCTGCCTCGCTTTTTTTCTCTCCTTCCCCGTCCGCGCTCTCCGCGCTTCGCATCGTCCCCGTCGGCACGCGCGTCTCGCATCCCCACTCGACGTGCGCGGCCGTCCATCTGCGTCTCTTGCATTCGTAGGCTTCCGCGCCGTTTGTGTGCCCGCGGGCTTTCCCCGCAGGAAGGGGCGGCGCATTCGTCCGCGCCGTGCAAGATGATCGGCACCCTGCGACGTGTGTGGTACGGTATTCCAGCGAGCGCTGATGCCCAGCGTGGCGCACGCTGTGAGGTCGCTGACTTTCTGTAGAGTTGTTAGTAACGTGAGAAAGGAAGTGACACACTAGAGTTTCGAGTAGAGAATCTTATTGGCTTGAGTTGCGTGATAAGAGTCTCCAATTTCTGAAAGCTACCGTACAGTACATGAACTATCTACTTATATACTATACTTAGGATACGCGCGGCTACTTGCCGGACGACTGTGCCGGAGTGGCGCAGTCAGCGGCGCAGCGCCTGCGGTGTCTGCGCCGCGGTAAACGGTTTATTTCCAAATGGGGTCTCGATGCGCCGTCAGGCGCGGAGTTGTATTACTAGCGAACGATCTATCCCTTACATTCGCCCTCCGAGGCTTACTAGTAAGCCTCCTAGTTCGTAGTCATCTCCATAAGCACCTCTTCCACCGCGGCCTCTATATCCACGATGGAAGCGGGTGTTGTTGCCTCGGTAAAATTGTGCAGGGCGGTTATCGAAGTGCGCAGGCCGGCGATCATAGCTACTCTCGCGCTTGGCCATGTGGTTCATGGCGATAACCGAGTGCATCAGCTTCTGCTGGGACTCGAGAATGGTGCCGAGAGCTGCCGCAGACATGGATACGTCGGCAGCATGGGTGTGCCGCACCTCGGGTTCCTTGCGGAAGAGATGCTGGTAGTCCTCCGGCACTGGAGCGTACTTGTGCCCCATGCGGAAGCTCTCGCGATATCCGACGGGAGGTTCGCCGGGGTACGGGCCGAGCCCAGCGCCGCACTGGCGAAGAGCATCGGCGTAGTTCTCGAAATTGACACGGTCGGCGGTATTATAGTGACGAGAGTTGGCAGACATTGTAAGTGAGTTGTTAAATATTCCAACACTGGGCTGTCCACTGGCTCTTATAATATTTTTTCGGACCCCGACACGTTGTTCTCCACGTCGCTGGACTGCGGTGATCCTGCATGAATGGACACTTACTTGTTCCAATTCGGGAGAATTCCTTTTCTCGCTTGCAGGTAAATTTCTCTGGTGCTTTATCCCCATTGCCTCACAGTATGAGTCCATTGCCGCCAGGTGTTTTACCTCGGCATAGGGAGCCCAGGTTACATCACCTGTTGCCCATTGTATTTCAAATGAGGCATCAACACCCTTTCCAGCGTGCGAAATAATCTTCTCGACTGCCCATTCTTTCGGTGTCTGACCAAACCCAGGTATTTGATTTATCTGGCGACCTGGAAAGCGTCGGTCATCATTTGGGATGTGTACACGCAGTAGAGATGCATGAAATACATCGTGTATTCCACGGACCTTAAGTTCCTGCGATAATTCCAACTTATATGATGCCCCAGGGGATATTACCTCAACGATGCGGAATGGTCCGAGATATTTCGGTACCAATTTTCTGGCTCGTTTCTTAGGTAACTTCAAGTTTTTGGTTGACAAGTAGACTAATTCCCCTATGGCAAGGCCCGATTTTCGACGCCCCTTATTCGCCTGGTCCGTCTGATGGATCCTAGCATCAATGATAGCATCATGAGCCTTCATCAATGCCTCTTTCATGCGCGCCGCAAATCTCCGAACTCCAGGATATTCATATTCAGAGTCATTGTCCCAGATCATAGATCTCGGGGTGCGTGCATAGTTCAGAAAAAACGGAGAAAATCCAGTAGTTTCTGACCTTGCTAGGTTCATGGCGAATTCAATTGCCGGGAGCTTTTCAGCCCAATCTTTCTGATCCGGCTGAACGCACTGTCTCAACATCTGTGTCATTGTTCGGTTGCCGCGCTCGGTCATACCATCCGTCTGGGGATGATATGCCGTTGAAAATCGTAATTCGATGCCAATCAACTCGTTCAGCCGTCTCCAGAATATACTTGTGAACAGTGAGTCTCTGTCGCTGATGATTCTCTCGGGCAGCCCGTGCAGTTTATATACCGTATCGAAGATCACTTCAGCAATGTGCTTTGCTCCGTAGTTCTGGCGCGTCGGCACCAAGTGCACCATGGCCGTAAGATGGTCAATGATGACACATATCATGTCAAAAGCACCGTGCCTGGTTTTCGATTCCGGCAGAGGCCCTACGAAATCCATGCCGATGTATTGCCAAGGTCTCCTCGGCACTGGCAGCGTCTTCAGGAGGCCCATCGGCTTCTGGTTGTTCGGCTTGCTCATCGCACATGTTGAACACGATTTACAGTAAGCATCTACATCATCTACCATTGTTTTCCACCACACCTCTTCTCTGAGAAAACTAAGTGTCTTCCGAGTGCCTAGGTGTGCCAATAGTGAGTGTGCGTGCTTAATCAGAATTTCCCGAACGCTACGTTTTCCTATTTTAATTTCAGGAACACATAACACTTGAACGCCTTCCCGGCTCTTGAATACAAGGCCATCTCTTTCCTGGAAATCTTTGTATTCCTCAGGAGACTTCAAAATGTCTTTGAAGAAGGGATCCTCGTGATATCGATATTTGAGTCCGTCTGGCAACGGCAGCCCTAGTTCTCCGGCAGAGATGACCCCCCGCAGATCCGTTGTCACTGCCTTGTGCTTTTCTGTTTCCGTATTTCCCACGTTAGCTTCGGCCGTCTCGATCGGCGGCGTGGGATTCGTGTCGCTGCTGGCAGCCTGTTCCTGACCCGCATCATCCTCGGCCTCTTTCCGCTTGGTCTGGCGTTTTGGCCCCCCATACGTTCTGTTCTCGGCAGATATCTTGGCTAGTCTGCTTGATCGACGTACTGATGCGCCCTCCAGAACCGCCGCCGCTCCGGTGTACACTGGTGCTGTGATGCTAGTTTCGTCCCCGGACTCGTCCGCTTCTTTATCTGAGTCTGGACAGTCGACATCTTCAACAAATTCACTAGGTGCCCGCACAATTCCAATGGGTTCATCACTGTATATACGTGATAGCGCATCTGCTAAGATGTTTGTTTCCCCGGGAATGTACCGAATTGAATAATCAGATTCATTCAAGATGTCTAGCCAATGATGCTGCCGCGGAGACAAATTTTTCTGATTCCTCAAATGCTCCAGTCCTTTATGGTCAGTGGAAATGCGAAATCTAGCTCCATGTAAGAGTCCCCGAAAACGCTTCAATGACTCCACGATGGCTAATAGTTCCTGCTCGTGAACGGGACAATTTTGCTGGGCGGAATTGAACTTTCCGGACCAAAATGCAACAATCTTGGCGGTCTTCAAGTCTTCTCCTTGGCTGACATACCCGCTCGCTCCCGTGCAACATGCGTCCGTGACCAAGTTGATTACCGGAGCGCCCTCGGAATAATCAAGCGAGACGCGGTGATGGTTCCTCCACCGATGCACCGTCTGCTTGATCTGCTCGAAAGCCCTCTGTTCAGTATGTCCCCAGTTCCATGCTTTCTTAGCACCAGTTAATGGAGTAAGGATTCCCATCGGAATGCGAATGGCATGGCAATCATCGGCCAAATATCCCACTGCACCAATGAAGCTGCTGAGCAGATCCCTATTAGTAGGTGTTTTCCAGTTGACTACTGTGTCGACTTTATGTGGGTCCATTAATATCCCGCGGTCATCAATGATATGCCCCAGAATCTTCAATTTCTCAGCAAAAAACTGCATCTTGTCCGCGCTAAGGTAGAGTTTCTCCTTTCGCAGTACATCAAAAACCATTCTGATATGCTTCAGATGGTCCTCGACAGTGTCCGAGTAAATTATGATATCATCAAGATATACATCCATGAATACTCCGATATAAGGTGCGAAGATGTGGTTCATTAATGTCTGACATGTGGCAGGTCCGTTACAGTCTCCCTGTTGGAGAACGAAGCTTTCCATGGTGCCATCCGGTGTATTGAACAATGTGCGTGATACATGTTCCGGGACGACTCTGATTTGTTCATAAAAATCCTTCCCATCCACCAGTGTTCGGTATGGGTGCCGCACGACATTCCTGAGAATCACATGAATGTCTGGCAGTGGTGCTGCGATCTTAACGGTGTTATCGTTCTGTTCCCGCTTGTCAACCACCGTCCGAATTCTCATTATATTGTCAGCCTTCATCGGCTTCGGAATGATGAGCATCGGCGAAGCATTGCTTCCTGTAGCCATGCGCCAGCGACCTGATTTCATGTAAGTATTCTTCTTGTCCCTCCAGATTGATTTCAAAGCTTCTGGACACTTAGATTGTCGCCACTTATAAATCCGGGTCTCGTCCTTTAACGGAATCGTATGGTTTATGGCGCGAAATGGGGGCATGTCTGTGTCCTTCGTTTCGGGGCACAGATCCGCTGCCTCTTCTCGGAGCATGGCCCTAATCGTATCTAGGTCTTCCTCGAAGAGATCTGCCGCTGCAGATTGAATGGTGGTGACTTCAGCACCCCGCATTTCAAGTGGCTTAGCAGACCCAACTATGACACGTGTAGGGTTCATTCCAATGGCTATCTTATGCTGAAAGATGAATGGAGTCCCAAGAATTAAGTCATAACTGTCAAGGTTCGCAATATCCAGCCGTCTTTCGCAGTCAATGTCCTGATATTTCATTTGGACCATCGTAGATGCATTTATCTTAGATCTAGAACCATGTACAGCGAGTTGAACGGTAATTGGCTTTGCCAAAATATCCTTCCTCAGAGTTAACTGGTCGACTAGATTCGTGGAAATGAAATCAGCCATTGAACCTGTATCAAGAAGCGCACGAACCGGTTGGTTGTTGACCAAAACTTGAATTATTACGGGCTTCGGTAAGCATCGTTTGAAGTCCCGCGGGGTCATCGCGTTCCTCTCGATCGCTTCAACCCGGTCCTTGTACGACGGTCCTTTCTTGACTGACTTCCTGTGGTTAATAGGTCTCTTGCCCGCTACTTCTGGCTGCATAGCAAATAATCCCACCGTCAGTTCATTGTGTCGCCAGGGTTCGAAATCTTTGAGAGGTAAGTGCAGAGATTCCCGCTGCTGTGCATTGATAATTGTGATATCCTCCCATTCGTCATCGAGAATACTCCCTGGATCGAATTTCGGGTCCTTTATCTGTGCGTGCCTGACAACGAAAAATATCTCGGTGTTGAGAATATTTATTTGATAGCCCGACGCGTGTGGTTCCACAGTGACTCGTTCATTGGGGGTAATCATTGCCCACGGTGTGCTGTCCATTGCGAATGCAAAGCGAACCTTGAGCCACTCAAGGGCAGGATACTCATTGTCAGGTTCGCCCATACTCGGAAATCCTCCGTGTCGAACTTTATCTTTCTCAGTAGACCCTTGATTCTTCGCTAGCATTGATTGTACGTTCCATTCCGGGTCGTCTAGTTCACTACGGCTAACCATGAATGCATCTTCAGGTTGCTGCCAGTCAGTGATTTCAAATGCATCGCCGTAGTCGATGATTGTGAAGCGCTCATTGCTAGAATCATTGTAATAGCTTTGCAGCATTGCTACAAGGTATTTTCCCGCATCTTCACTGTGTGCACGTGCCCACTCGCCCTCCAGAATATGTTCTGGGATCGGAATCCCGATTGCCCCTACTCGGAGGTTGGCTTCTCTAGCGGCCTTTGCTCTGCGTTCCAGTCCCGGAAGTTTTACAGCCCCAGCTTTCAAGGTAGGTCCCTTGGCCTTGAGTCTATCCGGACAGTTTCGACTCTCATGTCCAGTATCTTTGCAGTTGAAACAGCGCCCTTCTGCTCTGAGTCGGTCGCGTTCCTCTGTGCTCAATCTATTGGTATGGGCCTCCTTCTTCGGCTTCAAGTCATTCTTGGCTGAAAACTTTCCCGAGGTTCCTTGCTTATTTCCAGGCTTATCCTGTGCCGGATTCGCTGTTGAACCTGCCCCGTTGGGCTTGAAATTATCCTTGCCTTGGTATGTGCTCTTCTTCTGGTTCCACGGCTTCTGGTGGCCTTGATTGGTCGCCTGCCGTTGCTCACTATTGAAAGCTTCCTGGACGTTCTCTTGCCTCGTGGCATATCTCGATAGGCGCTTAAGTGTGGTACGTTCGGGGTCCAACCCCCTCCCAATTAAATGCAGCCTCAAATCCTGATGAATTCCCCGCCAGAATATTTGTTTCAGCTGTCGTTCAGTGATATCGGGAAATCGTACGGCCAAGGATTCAACATCTCTCATGAAATCCCGGACTTTGCTCGTGCCTTGAGTCGCAGCCATCAGCTTCTCGCGGAGCTGAAGCTTAAAATCGGGTGGGAAGCAGTAATTGAACAGGCCTTCATAGACTGATTTTACAGTCCAGTCTTTGCGGCGCATTGCAACATGTTTCATAAAGAACTTGCTCGCCTTTCCGCCCATGAAGTTCACCATGATTTTCACTGTCATGGAATCGCTAATTCCGTTCCAGTCTGCCCAGGTATCGACTTCATATGTCCAGTGATCAAATACATCAAGATCGGCCTTCCCTTCGAATATGAACGGGGTTTTAATCTTAATTGAAGACAAGGCTTTCTTTATTTTCCTATGCTCCTTCTTCGCCGCAGTTCTCTTCTTCAGAGGTGTCCGCTTACGACGACGAGAGGACGAGCTCGAGCTCGAGTCTGATGCCGAAGATGAACTTGGTTCCGAATCGGAGCCACCATCCGACGAGTCTGAATCGCTATCACTGTCACTAGATGAGGAAGACGATGATGGCGGAGTTGGTGGTCCATCTGGCCCTACTGTTGTGGCCCGGAACCAACCGCCTTCAGGGATTTCTGAGTGATCTCGTTTAAAATGGTGAGGTTTCTGATGATTATCTTTAGCCTTCGCAGCTTTCTTGTTCAATTTCTTCTCATCCTTGGCCGGTTTTCCAGGTCTGCGAGTATGATGCAGGTTGTCGTAAGCCGGACCCTTCTCCGCTTTGTCGACACCTTTGCCTTTGGACGATTCTCCGAGCCTATTGGGTACCAATTCGGGTGTTTGTGGCGGCGAGGCGGTAGTACTTGTTTCCGTCTCGCTGCTGACCTCGACAATTACAGCACCCAATTTCAGCGTCGAAGGACCCGCCCTCCGTTCCGTACATAGGCTTCCAGCCTTCGGGTCTTTCAAGGATTCGATGATTGCTGCTTGCAACTGTTGATCCTCCGTGTAATGAACCGCCGGTGTGTAATATTCTGAGAGCAATTCCACTATATCCTCATCATCACTCATGTCTAGTATGATATCCTCCAGGATCGATAGATCCATTCGTTGAATATTAGGCAACTCCGGTGCGTTCTGAGGAACACTGGATTCTTCCTCATCACTCATGTCGAACCATTCAGGGAAAAACTTGGGCTTGACAGTGAGTTGATTCATGTTCAATTTATTCCCACTGCCCAGCTTCACTCCATGTTTGTTCGTGGCGATAGTCCAGTTTTTGTCCCAAGTATGAACGGGGGCCAGGATCATCTCTGTGTCCGTGGAGTCTTCGCTGTCCTCCGAATCCCCGTCATACTGACTTTGGAACAGCTGCATATATTCCTCAAGCTCGTACCTCAGTACATGAGGTGCGTGACTAGCCTGCAGCACGTTCCGGTCTACTGCTGGCAGATTACCCCATGGCAACTCACCGAACGCAGATAGAACCACTGTATTGTCCCCAGAGTTATCTTCGGCACTGCCCGCGACATTGTGCGTAACTGGGGACTGTATGGCAGCTGAGGCGTCAACCTTTCGGGACACCTCCAAGCGCACTACTGCCGAGGCGTCAACCTTTCGGGACACCTCAAGGCCAGCTGCCGAGGCGTCAATCTCTTGAAGAGACACCTCCAGGCGCTTGGGCATGGTCGACCGCGATCCTCGCGTCACCCTTCTGCCCTCCGCTGCCTGGACAAGGTCAGGTAATCCCCACTTGGCCGCGAGGTCAAGATCGGATGCCCGATGTCCAGGAGGGGAATTCTCGCGATGGTGCACATCCTGTGCGCCTCGGAGCAAGTCCCGACCCACGGTGCCCTCAACCAACGTGTTGAGGTCTGCACCAACGGCCGCCACCTCCTCCCCCAGCGTTTGCGTGCTGTGGGCGGAGGGGTTCCGTATCTTCTTCGTACGTACGCGTTTATGAGACATGTCTAAAGAAAAAAATTATTAGCAAAAATGGATAGATAGAGACGCACTCGGGTGATCAATCCGAATGTTGAGAGAAATGAGATGTGTAAGAGTACACGCAAAAAAATGTGAGGTCGCTGACTTTCTGTAGAGTTGTTAGTAACGTGAGAAAGGAAGTGACACACTAGAGTTTCGAGTAGAGAATCTTATTGGCTTGAGTTGCGTGATAAGAGTCTCCGATTTCTGAAAGCTACCGTACAGTACATGAACTATCTACTTATATACTATACTTAGGATACGCGCGGCTACTTGCCGGACGACTGTGCCGGAGTGGCGCAGTCAGCGGCGCAGCGCCTGCGGTGTCTGCGCCGCGGTAAACGGTTTATTTCCAAATGGGGTCTCGATGCGCCGTCAGGCGCGGAGTTGTATTACTAGCGAACGATCTATCCCTTACACACGCACGCACCCCTTCCTTCCGTTCCTTCCTTCCTTTCCCTTCCCTTTCTTTCGCTTTCTCTTTCGCTTTCTTTGCTTTCCCTTTCTTTCTCTCTCTGGGCGGGGCGCTTCTTTGTCTGGGCTGTGGTACGCTGGATCGAGTCTCCATAATTTTGACTCTTACTGTGCGTTCCATGCTCCCTTGATTACATTTTTGGGCTTGCATTGCAGGCTCACGTCGAGGATAATATCGACCCAGTGGCGGACGGTCCGTGTCTGTCCTCATTGAATGTCCACAGCGAGTAGTTAAACAGCAGAAGGTGCCCGTTCGACTCGGGCCTGGGTCCCTAGGACTTGGTCGCATTTTTCGCTCACGGTGGTTCAATTTGTTGCGGACTTGGATGTTTAGTTCATCCACGACTCTAGGAAGGTAAATAGGGACCGGTGGCGGGTAGGCAATTTGCTGTGCAGAAGGTGCCCGTTCGATGCGGGCCCCGGTGGTTGAAATTTGCTCCTTCATTATTCAGGCTCGCAGCGAGATAGTTACAGCCCCAGTGGGGGACGGTCCGCAGTTGTCTTTCGCATCCTTTGAGGAATGCAAGTTGAACAGCAGTAGACGCCCGTTCGACTCGAGCCCGGGTCGCTGTCTTGGGCGGAAGGATTTTTTCTCCCCGGTGTGTTCAATTGAATTCTTCGTTAGTTGAACCTCCTCATTTATCCAGGTTCACAGGGAGGCTGCAAGTTGCAAGTTAATATAAATAGCAGAAGGAGCCTGTCTGATTAGGGCTCAGTCACTGGCCTTCGTGCTTCGATCTTTTTCTCTTGGTTACGCTTCATTTGTCGCTTGGCTGAACTTTAAACATTATTGCACTCCTTTCAGGGACACGGAGAGGCAGATACAACAGATACAGATCCAGTGGTGGACGGTCCGCACCTGCTTTCGTGGCTCGAAGATTATGCGAAATAAAGTGCAGAAGACGCCCGTTCGACTCGGGCCTGGGTCCCGTCTTGCGATGTTGTTGTTTTTTTTCAACCCGCGCACAAAATTCGAATGTCCTCCCTCATCTATTCCGGGTAGCCCCCAGGTAAATAGCGACCCGGTAGCGGACGGTCCGCATCTGCTCTCCTTGGGACAGAAGATCAACTATGCAGAAGCCACCCGTTCGGCTCGGGCCCGGGGCATCACCTGTTGTCCTCGATTTTTTCTTTCTACCCCCAACTAAATCCCTGTGTGTGATTCGGTGCAAGTCGTTGAACTAAGCGCTCATGTTCAATCGTGCCCGGTACGACGTGGGCCTGGGTCATGGAAAGGTGGGTGCATCTCCTTTTTCAGCCTTTTATTCTCCTTCCCGTTCGAATGTCCTCCCTCATATATGCAGGGCATACCCTAGTTCAATACCGACTCGGTGGCTGAGGTCCGCGTCTGGTTTCCTTCAAGCTTGAAGTTTGGTCGTCAAACAAAAGAAGGCGTCTGTTCGATTCGGGTCTGGGTCATTCGCGCCCGTTATGCAATATTTTTATTTTTATTTTTCGGAACCGTGCGGCGTTTGAACGTGCACGATTCGCCTCAGCAGAAAGGCGCGGTGGAACGTTTACACCGCTGCTGGACCATGCCCGCGAAATGATTATTGCGGCCGGACTTCCCAAGTTTGTGGGGAGAGTCAAACACGCTGATTGGTTGGAAAATCGCACTTCGACACGGGCACTGGTAAAGAAAACGCCCATTGAGGCCGCTGCGGGCCAGAAGCCCGATTTACCTGACATCCACGAATTTGGATGTAAAGCATTGGTTCATCAAGAAGGGACAAAGAAACTCGACGACAGAGCTCTCGAGGGCAAGTTTGTTGGTTTTGACAAGCAGAGCAAAGGCTACAGAATATATTGGCCAAAGAAGTGCAAAGTAGCAGTGGAGCAAAACATCAGATTCAATCGGGATGAAGTCCTCATCGGGGATATCCAATCTGAGGGGGAGAAAGTGACAGAGGTGGTCGTCCCGGACATCGTCGCTGATCCTGTAAAAGTTCCGGAGGCTCCAGAACCACCTGCGCTTGAACCACCTGCTCCTGAACCCGATTCTAAAGAAGAAGAGCTTCCCTTGCCTAAGAAAGTATCGCGACGCGACTGATTAATTGAACCAAAGTCGAATACCGGCAGAGATTTTGTCACCACAAACCCACCCATTTTGCGGACCTCCACTGTGGATGTGCCATGGCGAGCGCAGGAGTCGAGAAGCATAGGCATCCTGAAATCGAATTTGCGATGGCCCATTGCGGAACTCCTGGCGCAGAGCCCCGAACGGCTCAAGAAGCACTTAGTAGCCCGCAAGGCGAGCAATGGGCCGAGGCGACCCTGCGAGTTATCCTAGCTTTAGCCGCGCAACCCGACGGCGAAATTCACCATATGGATGTGAAATCAGTGTACCTCAATACTCCGCTCAAGGAGACAATTGATGTCCAGCCACCTCACGGATATCTCGAGGGGCTGGAACAGTACCCCGGCCTTCCTCAAGCGGAACTCCGAAAGTTCGCACTACTGTTGAAGAAAGCTTTGTATGGAACAAAGCAAGTGGTACAAGAAGCTGTCGCAGGTCCTGAAGTCCATGGGATTTCGTGTTTGCAACTCGGACCAAGCCGTCTTCATATTGGGACATGGAGAGAAGACACATATTGTCGTAGAATCAGTTGATGACTTGACAATTGCAGCGAACACTATGGAAGAAATTTTCAAAATCATCTTCGGTCGAAGTTCGAGATGACGGACTTAGGTGAAGTGTCTTGGCTGCTCGGACTTGATAATTGTTGGAAAAACCCACTCGGCTTTAATCGGCATTGAAGGTGTTGCAAGCCATTGCATGGTCACATGGTTTTAGCTGGCTTCCAACGCACAGCTCAGAATCCTCCAACCACTCCCAAGCCACCTCACGCGTTCCCAGGTCTGCCAGGCCACGGTGATGTTTTCAAGCTCTTCCACGGTCTGCCATGCCTAACGCTTCCGAAGTAATAAAACTACTATCTCTCCCACAACAGGGCCTTCGGTCTATTGAATTAACTGTTGTACTACTCGTTAGCTGTATTCTAGTGTACTATGTTCGCCGAGCACCTTGTCTGAAGTAAGTATAAGGAAGTACTTGATAGTGAGAGACTTAGTATTGCTCAAGTTAACTAAGTATTTAAGTGCACATACATATGTAGATAAATTTTCGAAGGGCACCACCTGAGTTATGTACCTTGCTCGAGCCACCGGGTTGCAGCTCCACCTTGCTCCACACCTCTCGGCAATCCGGCAATAACCCCAGGGATTCGCAATGGCCCACAACCAAAGAATTTGAGAGAGTTCAACTATGCTGACAATCTTATTTTTCACTCTCTCCTCACTGAGCGCACTTTACCATAAATTGAACATTATCATGTGACTTGTCCGTACCTTGAGACGCCATGGGACTGCTTGTAACTCACGCTCAGGCTTCAGATGGCTTGAAAGTGGTTCGAAGGCCCCCTGCCACGCTTCAAAGCACTCCGAAGATCACATGCTGAACCATGCCGTTGCAAGCTGACTGGCTTTTTTCCGACATATCAAACGAGACCGCGCGACGCGTACTATCTCAATCGATCAGGTTTAATCTCACGAATGCCAAATCAATTTCGACGTCTATGGAGCCCGGTTCAACTTCAGTTGCGGAGCAGTAACCTAGAACTCAGGCAGAAATTGATGATATGAAGAACGTCCTGTACATTGAAGCACTGGGTAAGCTCATGTACGTTTGCCAAGGGACATGATTTGACTTAGCACGCGGAGTGTCGATGTGCTCAAGATTCATGCACAATCCGGGAAGGGTGTATTGGGAGGCCGTTAAACGGATGTTCCGTTACCTCTTCAGGACAAGAAATCTACAGCTCCATCTCGGCGGAGCGGACGCACCACTCCACGGATATTCGGATGCCGACCACGCATCTCAACCGGATAGACACTCAATCTCTGGATTTGCATTTATGATTGGAGGTTGTGTTACTGCCAGCTCGAAGCGCCAACCAATTATTGCGCTCTCGAGGACTGAGGCCGAGTACATCGCGATGATGCATTCAGCAAAGGAAGCCATCTGGCTTCGTGCGCTCATCGGCGAATTGGGTAAACCACTTGCAACCCGGACACCTCTTAATTGCAACAAACAATACTTCGTTCAGAAGCTTGGGCTTCGTTGCACTTTTGAGGGGGAGTGTTGGAATCGACCACATCCATTAAGTGTGTTGAATTTCAGGTCACGGCCGTGACATCTTTCAATTTCGCAGTCACGTGGAATCCAATATGCAACGCGCAACACGAGGACCGATGATAATGGGTTTGGAGGTCGGATCCGGTTTTGGGGCCTTCACGTGCAAAATAGATGTCGCCACCGTTTAATATCGTCAAACATTCTGGTCCGACCCCTCGTTTCCATCGTTCTTCTCCATCACATCAGGCTGCTCCTCTGCTTCTACCGTCGCTGCGAGAGGCGCAGTAGTTTCCACAGCTTCCGCCCACCGGCTGATTGCGGAACCTCCAAGAGACATCTTGAACATGAACCCCCCCAGCGCAATCGCTAAAACAAACAGCGCCTCGATTCCGCTGAACAGATAGATGCATCAACGCTGCACCGATGTTCGTGAGCGCGGGCTGCTCGCGCGACACGATGGCGCGGTAACAGAGGTCCACAGCGAAGAGCCCGCCGCAGAGTACGATCCCTGTGATCTTTCCCGCCGTGTTGATCTTCACGGCTTGAGGTGGGAGCTCGTCGTCAGGCGCGCCCTCCTGAGCTTGGCCATCAGGTAGCACAGCCTTCTCCTCCTCAAGCGCTTCGGGTGTGGTGGTGTCAGCAGCGACAGCGAGATACTCCTGTGAGCCACTTGTATGCGTCGCCCACAAGGTACCCGACCGCGGTGACGGCGGTGATGAATGAAGCTGCAGACAGGGCGAGCAAGAACTTGTTCCCCGTCCACAGAAGGGTAGCGTTGACGCCGTCGACGACTGCGGCCGTCTGGGGGAAGAGTTGCCTGAGCCAGGACCAGGCGAAGAATGCAATGGCGAGGATGTATAGGAACGCGTAGTATTTCCGGAGTACAGATCCCCTTCGTGCCATCCTTGCGCCTGGCGCTGCAGCAAATGGATGTGGTCGAGAGCAAAAGGTGTGTGGATGATCAGTGTCTGATGGTCATCTCAGCCATCATCCTACCGTCTGATCTCAGGTGGTAAAAATCTGATACAAGGCAGATGTCTCCTGTTTCTGTCTACATAGCGTCGATACCTATTTGCGTACCCGCACGCGCATGCTGTAGAAAAACCACAGCAGTGAGATATGTGAAACGACCGCAGTACAATCAAACTCAGGCCAATATTTGGCTAGGCGTCGGTCTCTTTTTTGCACACTTCTAACCAGTTCCTAATGCTTCTTGATACAAAGTACACAATTCTATTGTCTAATACATCTCCCTGTCACTTCTGATTCCAATGCCTCTTCATCGGGAGCCATCGTTATATTGCTCAAGCCTTTTCCGTCTCTCTGTATTCCTTCTCCTTCTTCGTAGTGGGTCCAAAATCCTCCGTTTCCTCGTCAAACAACACATCAACTGGTGAACTCGATGTTCTCCCAGACTCCGCGGCATCCTCAAACTCCTCCGCCGCAGACGGCGCACCGCTCCCCGTCGCCCGCCGAGCAACGAGAAGCAGGATCACTCCAACGAAGAGGACCTCGAGCCCTCGCAAAATGAACAAAGCGGCCGCGCCTAAGACTTCCAGCAGCGTCTTCTCCCGGACGGTGGGCTCGTGCTTGACAAATTCATAGAAGAAAAAGACGCTGTAGCAGATGACCAAAGCGATTTCTCCCGCCGTGTCCGCCATATTCTCCGCGCCCGCCGTACGGCCTTCAGCCGGCGAGTCGGAAACCGGGGGGGCGGGGGGCGCGACACCGGAAACCTCTGCCTCGAGCACCGCGAGATGATGCGAACGTCGTTCCTGCGGCGTGCCGTCCTCCAGCTCTGCAGGAGTAAGGATTTTTGGGACGTCTCGTGGGGTTCCAGCGAGCCATGCGTGGGCATTGCCAACAAGCGAGTACAGCGTGTACACTGCGAAGAGGAGCGCAAGCGTCGCTATTCCTTGGCCACCTTTGGACAATACCCATTCGATGGCGGAGGCAAGTGCGGCTGTTTGAGGATATGCTGCTAGCATGGGCGGTGCGATGCCGAAGAGAAAGAGGTTGAAGAGAAAGATGATGATGTAAGTTTTGCGAGGGATAAATGTCCGTGCCATACTGTCGCTTCCTATGGATTGTGAAGGGACACAAATTGGGCGAGGAGGGGGTGAAGAGGGTGAAAGCTGCAAAACTAGAAGGGAAAGTAGTTACGAGTCCTTTATCTATAAGGACCGTTATTTTTGGCGATTTTTGCGCGCCAAGTGACCCCCCCCCTCTACGTATGGGTTCATGTGGGAGTCTCACCTTTTTTAGTTTCATTGCTCGCCCTTTTGTAGTTACATTGCGTTCTTTTGAGTTATATTGTTTTTTGACTTGTGTGGCGCTTGATGAGGGTGATGCCGTCGATGATGTGGATGATGAACTTGATGCGTCGGTGATTTCCGTTCATTGCCTCACACAGGTCGCGCCGATGATGTCCGCCGGACATACTATTGCCGTTGGTGTCCTCCGGGTCATTGCGCCCTGCGTCACTGTCGCGACAGCTCGGCAGACGTTCGGTCAAGGATCAGTACAATCAGTCCCCCCATCTGAGGGCACCTGAAATTGGACTTTCCTGCACGGCTGGAACGGATGCCAAACCTGAGACCTGAATCCACTCATTAAGTGACCACGCCGAACCTACATCTTCATTCTCGTTGTCTTGATACTTGCCTCTGAGGAAGTCAGATTCGAACCCACTATGTTCAGCCTCATCGGGGTGCCAACGAAGATACCGCTCATCCGGGCATCCTCGGCCCGGTGGACACCTCTCTGATGTGTGGCTGTATGTGTTCGACACGGGCTCCGACCTCGACTCAAGTTGATTGCGTTTGAGAACCATCTAGGCATTCGGCGACAGGTGACTCTGCGACAACAGAAGCAGAAAGGCCAACTTGAAGTAAGATGAGGCACGGGCCATATCGCCGCCGGCCCGCCGAAGCCCAAAGCTACAAGTAATCAGTTTTGTCAGATGTCAAAATTTCCCTGATCTTGTCTCTAAGACGAGGATGTTGTGCATGCTGAAACCCAAGGGAAAAATCAAGGCGCAAGAGGCAAGATATAAATAGAATAGTCAGCCTTCCGACTCCTGCGAAGCTTATTTCAGTCAGATGCTCATTGTTCGACAAAAAAAAAGTGAATCATCTGGAGACCTCACTGGCCGTGCACATACACAAAAGTTTAAACGAAATGGCTGTTCAACTCATACTCAGTGTTCTGGTGCTTACTTGGCAAATCATACGCACACTAATTCGAACTACTAGTATTCAAGGTTTGTCAGCTAGCGCTGTTCAATCATTATATTGTACGTGTACGAATTGTCTTCCAGTGAGCAGCGAGGCGAAATTGTCATACTCCGGTGCCTGCTCCATTCTTGCGAGATTATATTGAGTGAATTATCTATTAGAACCTAAGTCAAAGCCAGAATGCCACAACACGCACTAATCGAGGGGTGTCCATGCATAAAGATGGTTGGATAAATTTAAATTTATTTCGCAGGCAGATACTGTACCGGGTCCCCAGCGGCCAACAAGGTATTCGCTTGTTCCCATAGAATAGTCGTCTTGGCTGTAGGTGTCTTTGTGGACACTGCCGCAGAGAAGATTTCCTTCGGAAATTGCGACACAGTGGAGCGCGAAGATTCCTAGATGGTGTCAAATCAAACCTAAAATATCAAATTCGGGCGCATAGCTAGCGCGACGGCCCAGGACTTGTCAAGAACAATGGTCGTCCAACTGGCATCTAAGTGTCAGCAGCGCCGGCAATGCCCGGCATCAGGCGGCGAGGGGTGACACTCGGTTCTTGAGTCGTGCGCTGACCGCAAAAGATACGGCAGCAATGGTATGACATCGCCCCTCCAAGAATCTCCCAGTGTAGAAGTAGGTAGAGAGGAGAACGTCAGTTTGCAAGACATGGATCACTTTCTGAGGGTGTAGTCCAGCAAGCAAGGTGGGCAAAGCCAATAGAGCATAGGAGAGAAATCTCTTTTCTTGCGCCTTCCAGAGAGTGCAAATCCTGCGGATTGAACCACAGCCAAGAGAGGATGAGAAGGTCTAAAGTGATGCCCTATGGGAAGTGGAAGCAATACATCATGCCGGAAGTGAGCCGGATCGAGAAAAAAGCTCCAGTCGGAAGCGTAGGGGAAGAAGGTACTGAGGGTGAAGTGCTTTTAACGGCTGTCGGTAGTTCCTACTAAATGTAGCTTCCAGGGTTTTAACCCTGTGAATTGGCGGTTCGGGAAAGTCCCACCAGGCATCAGCAGTGGCTGGTGAGAGGTTGAAGCTGTAAGAAAAAGTTGGACCGAGGAGCAGAAGACATATGCAAGCGACTCGTGGGGAATTGATCACTTGGAACGTAGTGGGCACTTGGGCCTGACGCTTGGGCTGTTTGTAGGGCTGGTGAAGAGAGACACTTGAGCCTGCCGCCTCGGCCGGGTTCTCTAACTCGTAGATGTGGCTTTCAATGCGACTTATCCTCACGTATTTCTGCGCCGGAACGACTCTGACTATAGTATCCGTGTATTCACAGTCATGAGCCCGGTCTGCACGTAGGCATGGGCCGCACCCCGGCTGCCTGTCAATTAATAGTTCTGGAAACAAATTATCAATTGTGTCAACAGGAATGAACCGTCTATCGCATTGCTTTGGTTGAAAAAACAATTGATGTCAACCACAAATCACTTGGGCCTGGGAATGGGTTTATGCCCCTTTGAAAATTTTTATCGTACTCACCTCTCAGAGTCGCCGCCCCAGGGGCCGCGGATTGCTAGAAGTGCAGGGCATCATGCCCCCAGGCATAACGCAGATGGCCGGGTACGTGCGTGGCCGGCAGGTAACAATGACCTGCCCCGGCTTTTGCTCCCGGTATCAGATGTACCCTTGTAACAGATAATTTAATTTTCCACCACCTGTGATATCCACCCCCCGGAGCCGTGAGGAGCGACCAAAGGTCGGCGACGAGTGGCAGAGGGCCATATTTCTCTGCGATTTTGCAAAAGCACTTGGTATGAGCATCAATTTGATTTGGCTGGGTTTTCCACCTTTTTTCTGCTTGTGACCCTCAGTCTGGAGCTGCGAGGAGCGACCGCAGGTCGGCAAAAAGCAGCGGAGGGCCAGAGGTTTTTTATTTATTTTCATTGACGAGGGGTGACTAATTGGATTAAGGGTGAATTGAGGGTTTGCAACTATACTTCTAAGCTATCGGCCCAGGCAGCCTAAATTGAAACAAGCTTGGTTGCAATTATCCCAGCCAACTGGCAATGAAGTAGAACAGTATCAATATTTGAATCTAAGAGAATCATTGCAATTGAGAGAGCAGGACAAGCCAGAGTGAAATGGGAAAATATGATCATGACAGAGTGAAGCGGGAAAATATGGGACGCAATGATACTTCGTAGTCTCTGGGAGACAGACACTCTTGTAAAATAAAACCTGTATGTCGTCTGTTGAACTCAAGTGAGTGATGGACTTCAGATAGCGGGCCCTGCTGCGAAGTGGGCTACATCGATTATTTCAACTTTCACCTATCCCAATCTCACTCCCAAGCTGCGCGATGCACATGTCAATTTTGGTAAAACAATTCCGATCGTATGGGCGAAGTGGACGGCCACTGCTAATGACAGATCCTCAAATCTTCCCCTCCCCAGGGCCAACCCCAGCCTAAAGCCTCTTAAGTGCCACACATACTGTGTGTAATATTTGGTGAAGGTGGTCAGGTAGGCTGCCTTTTTTCATATGGATGTCCCAAAAAAAGAGCGGGACTCGTATTCGCCACGCGTAAGCATTGGCCTAAAGCCCTAGTAGTCATGTCATATGTGGCAATCTAGGATTGAACTATTATCATACAGGCATTGTCGAACTACATAGTGAGAACCAAGAAAGACTCATCCACGGACCTTCGGATTGATACACTCCTCCCATCGCGTGCCATGGACAAACCGACTAAAATCCAGTTTTGTTGTGCCCTCCCGAGAGATGACAAGTGAATTTTGCGGGAAGTAGAGACCTTTGCGAAACCAAGGGGGGATCCAAAGTATGAGTTGAGATGTGGAGTTCAATATCCATCCATCTTTGAGTGTTGAACCCTCTCCGAATGGTTGGTGTGGAGCAGAGTTGGGATTGATCTGTTGAAGGATCAGATGTGGGTCAGTGTGGCTATCGACAGCACAAGGTGTAGGCCAAACCTCAAAGACACGAATTGTATTATCCTTTGAGCCAGAGGTGACCCGTTCGCAATCGGGGGAGAAAGCGACAGAGTAAATCAGTGCACTGTGCCCCTCAAATGGTCCAGCGACACAAACTCCAGTTTGAGCATCCCACACACGCACAGTGCGGTCAAGGGACCCAGATGCAATCCATTTACCGTCCCGAGAGAATGCGAGGGAGCAGATGTCCCTAGCATGCCCTTGAAGCAGCATGGGAAATGGGGATTCAGTGTGCGTGCCCCACACGCGCACCATTGAGTCTGTTGACCCTGACACAATCCGCTGGCCATCGGGTGAAGAAAGGAGCGAATTAAACTCCCCAGAATGCCCTTCGAATGGCCTGCCGATGAGGGCACCTGTTTGTGCATCCCATACATGGATTGTGCCATCATTAGACCCTTCCACAAGGTGTTGTACCCCAGCAGGCAAAAAAAGTGGAAGATGACCGGACCGTCCTGTCCCTAGGCTTGCGAAACAGAATTTGTTGTGTCAAATGAGGCAAAAATGCCCGGACCATCTCGTTTCTGCCTGTGTGAAACGGTCCACTGACAGGAACACCTGTTAATGAATCCCACACCTGGGTCGTGCTGTCCATGCAGTGTGACACAATTTGTTTGGCATCAGGCGAGAAAGAGACAGAAGCCACAGGGTTTCTGTGCCCTTGAAGCGGGCCAACAGTGAGGGCACTCGTTTGTGCATCCCAAATGCGAACTGTGCCATCGTTGGAGCCAGAAACAAGGTGTTCCCCGTTAAGCGAGAAAGCAACAGAACACACCCAGGTGTTGTGGGTGAATGGCCTTGCAATAAGGGTGCCTGTCCGTGAATCCCATACCCGCATGGTTTTGTCGTTGGATCCAGATACGATCCGTTCTCCGCCAGACGAGAATGCAACACACCTGACCTCATCCCTATGTCCTGTTCGACTGGCATGAGGTCCTGGCCTGATGGGTTCTAGATGGTGGGCATCCCAGATGCGAACTGTGTGGTCGGCCGACCCTGACACAATTCGCCCACCATCAGGAGAAAATGAGACAGAAACTACACCATCACTGTGTCCTTTAAAGGGTCTGGTAACGAGTTTGCACGTTTGCGCATCCCAAATACACACTGTTTTGTCGCTGGAGCCAGAGACAATGTGTTTCCCGTCGAGTGAGAAAGCAACAGAATTCACCGACTTTGTGTGTCCTGTGAATGGCCCAGCGACCAGGCCACCAGTGCATGCATCCCATACCCGGATTGTTTTATCATTAGACCCCGACACAATTCGCTCCCCGTGAGGCGAGAATGCGACAGAATTGACCTCTCCATCATGCCCCTTAAACAGAACAATGGAGCGTGCACCGGTTTCCGCATTACACACCCTCAGTCTTCCGTCGGCTGACCCAAAGACGATCCGGTCCCCATGAGGTGACCAAGCAACCGAGCGCAATGCAATATGCCTTACAATAGACACCACAATCGATGACTCTCCCTGTGTGTCCCAAATCCGAACTGTGCGGTCCGCAGAGCCAGAGACAATCCGGCCACCGTCAGGAGAGTAGGAGACTGAAAGCACCCAATTCTTATGACCTTCGAAAGGGCCTGCAATGAGGACACCCGTGTGTGCATCCCATACGCGCAGTGTTTTATCTTTGGACCCAGAGACAATGTGTTCGCCGTTGGGTGAGAATGCAACACAGTCAACTTCTTTGCTGTGACCAGTGAATGGCCCAGCAATGAGGTTGCCTGTACGTGCATCCCATACCCTGATTGTGTGGTCATCGGACCCTGACACGATCCGATCTCCCTTGGATGAGAAGGAAACAGAGCGAACACTTCTGCTGTGTCCCTCAATGGTTGTCTGAAGTCTTGGCCATTGAACACCTAAAGAACTTTTGAGATCCACCTTGTGGGCAAACCACCTGGAGAACTTTTTTGCTACTCTGGACTCTCTGGGTGCGAGAGGGATTGCTGAGAGATAGATGTGGGGCACACTGTGTGAGATGGCAGGTGCAAATGCGGTCACAAATTTGACCGCATCTATTGCAAAATCTGCCAGTTCCTCATCGTGGTTCTGTGATATGAACCATCAGGATTCGACGTCTTCAGAGCAATGTGTACAACTCACCTTGACAAGCTTACTGACAACTGTAAGTGCATCTATTGCAATTGAAATTTCCTGCAGGAGGCCAAGAACTTCAAGCCAGAAGAGGAATTTGTTATACATGAGGTTCTCGATGTCTGCAAGTATAGCACTCTTCATGTCCGATGATTCGGAATCGATGCTCTTATCAATGAAATGAGTACTCTGAAGGTGGCTTGTCCAGAAGAGGCTGGAATAGGATAGATGCGGTGGTATGTGAGTTGTGATGTCCTGAACATCACTATTGTGGATATGCGAGTCCTTGATCTGACAGATATTGAATCGAAGTCCTTCGGGTCTATTGAGGATGCGTAAGCACCCTAGTGCCAGCTGACACTCTAAGATATTGAGGTTCATACACCATGGTTTGCCACTTGAACGCTCGCTGTCTATCAGATAATCAGCAAAGGAGGCATGTAGAACTCGAATGATCTGGCCAGGAGCCCACTGCAAGACACATCCCAGTTTGGTAAAGATCCGGCGCGAGGAGCGCTCTGGACCCAAATTCAAGAGTGCATCCACAGTTGCATCAGTCATTGGGACCTTCCCAAGCACCACTGCAGATAAGGCAGCCTGAGCATCCTTTAATGCTTGGGTATCTTTGATTGCCCTGTTATTCCAAAGTCCTGTACTTTGCAGTGTTTCAGCATACAGGTCATCGAGGTTCCGCCCATCCTTCAACAAAGACTTGAGGGTTGTGTTTGGATCACCAGGCTCCAAAAGCCATTTTGTAGCTGTCGAAGCCCAAATAAAGAGACCCGAGGAGCATTCAGCTAGAGCCTTAGTTGTTGACTCCCCTGGCCATGTAGGATCCAAGCTCTGCTGTTGCCGGATCTCTATCAACTGACAGTCAACGTAAAGACGGATGTCTTTTAAACCTGATGGCAATGAAATATCAAGTAGGTGCCTCGTAATACTTGGTTGACCCTCGAATTTGACCGCGATGTCCGAATCGGGGCGGCTAGTGATAAAGAAGCGAAATGCCGAAGGAAGTTTAGAGAATTCGTTCGAGAGGATGGAAACAAGCCCCCGCCGACATTCGGCATCACCACATTCATCTAGAGCATCCAGAATGACAATGATGGGGCCAGGGATATTCTTCTCCGCATCCTTGAGAGGCTGGAGCAAGAGCTTCTTGAATTGGGTCTGCATTGGGGCATCTACCAAGGCTGGATCTTCATCAATTGCAGCACAAATGGCATCGGCGATATAGCTGTTCGATCGAGCCAGCCAGAATGCAATTGTGCGAATGACAGAGCCAGGACTACTCCCAATAGGATCGGTCCTGTTGAAGAACAGAAATGCACCAAGCCGGTTCAGCTCTCGGAAGTACTCGGAGACAGATGTGGCTATGGCACTTTTGCCGGCGTCAGCGACACCGTGCAACCAGAGAATGTTGCTGGGATTTCTCGCATCGGAAGGTGTGGTCACCCAGTTTGTGATGATGCTCAGCAAGTCCTGACGTGTTCCCGGTAAACATCCTGTGCGCAGGGATGCATTCATGTCAATCGGCTTGAGGTTTTTGAGCTTATCTGATTGTTCTTAGGGGCCAATATGAGCACTTCGCAAGAATCTGGCTGCAGAAAAATACTCACCCAAGCCCACCACCATTTTCTGGGTTTTCGTCGAAATAAACGCGGTATGTATCACTAACCCGGTGTCAAGAGCCCTCTGGAGCTGAGCAAAGGCAATTGTGAACTCGTTGATCTTCTCGCCATGGTTGGACAAGATCCCAGTCAGGAGTCTACCTATTGACGCTGTCAGTAACACCAAAACAAAATTTCGGAAGCAGTTACCGCAGAATCCGTGCCCAGTGTATTCACGAATAAACAAGGCACATTCCTCTGTTTGCTTGACTAAAGCACTGATCGTATCTTCGAGCCGCCTGATCTTTCCTGGCAGGGACTCCACGTCCTCGACGAAGGAATACGCATCGGTCATTGTCTGGACCAATTCAACGACTTTTTCATCTCTTTCTTCTTGTTTCTTCACGGCCTAATTTTGGTCAGCATATGCAAGGAATTAGATGACAGTAGGGCTACCTCGTACACTGAAGTCAACACCTTATATGCGGCATTGGAATAAGGATGGATCTTCATTGGGTATGTACAAATGAGAAGGTGGATCAATAGAAAGCAGCATTGTCTGACCTTGGCTATTTCCGCTCCCAGTTGAACGATGATATCGAGTCTGGCAATTAGGGTTTTCAAGGCAGATGCTAGATCAGCGTGTTCCGCTCCTTGATCGACCAATTCGACGGCAGAAAGAACCACCCCGCTTTCGAGAGTCGCACTGTCCTGTGTGGCATTGGCAAGTGCAATTGCACCGGCTTGAGCGCGGCCGATGGTGGTCATGCGCACGACCAGTTCGGGCTTCCCTGTCACATTCTCGTTGACAGGATCCAGCTGGATAGGGAAATCTACACTGACGGCGTCAGATGTTGACTGGAATAAAATAAAAGCTGCTTGCCTTTCTGCGTGCTGCACTTTTCAAGCAGCGTACCTATCTCCAGCTCTGCCTTGGCTAGGCATTCCTTTTTTCCCAAAGTACGCTTATTAAAAACCTGCAAAACAATGAGGGAAGACGGGCTCTCCACCGACCTCACAAAAGCGTCAGTAAACAGAGATACGCATAGAGCGCAAACCTCAACTCACATCGGGGCAAGATCATTCCACTTCCCCTCCCAAGCCCTCTTTGCGGAGCTCCTATGGGCCCGTTTGCCGTCGATATCGATCTCTACGTAGAGATTTGGCGTGCGGCTCAGCAAGCCCAGTTTCCAGTGGATCCCGCTGACACTTATAACTGGAAGAAGTTTGTGAGTGTGCGCTGCGATGAGCAGGGGCCTGACTGACTGTGAAGCTCGTAGCTCTGTGGCATGGTGGACGTGGGAGGCAAGGTGTGTGTCGCCCGCAGCGCGGCCGCCACATTATGACAACCTACATGGATGTGCTAAGCCCGAGGGAGCTATTGGCTGGCGCTTTGTGTGGCAGATAGCTGTAACGCGCTGCGGCGCCACTGGAATTTAATTTACCAATGTGGAGCGACCCACCGGCAGTATGGGTCCTGGGGAGATCACAACAACTCGAACAATCCAGGACGAAAGTTGGGCGCCATCCACCAAGTCCAGCTCACAGTTTCCGGCCTCTGAGATGGACGCGACCTTACGTTTATGTCACGTAGCCATGTTGTGGCTACATCACACTGCAGACAGCGAAAGCACTGCATATTAGCGCTCTGATACACCCATTAGTACCTAAAAGCACTGTAAGACAGTGCCTCAAGGCACGGATATGTAGACCGGCCGGATGAATACGGTCGAATGATGGCAACGAACATTACAGTGGGACAATGTGCTAGTCGCCTGTCAGAGGGGGAATTCAACGAGATGGACCAGTGGAGACGGAGGGAATGTGATGAAAGCCCCAAAGAGTGCTCGTAGTGGTGAGCTACAAGGTGCGATGTCCTTCCTGCCTCGCGGCGGCGCCTAATGCGCGCTAATCTAATTATGCTACAGCCAAACACAACCCCTACTGATGCGCGCAACCCTAAACCTCCCACTACACCAGGAACTGACTGCGGAAGATACTGGACACGCACTCAAACTCTCGATCAATGGCAAATCCCCTGGACCTGACGGATTGCCCTATGAATTCTACAAAAATCTTGACATCCTGTTCAGACAAGGTCAAGGAACCGACCAGGAAATGTTTGATATATGAAGCTTCCTCCAGAAAACTATACGAGGACATTGAAATTTTTGGCCTTGTAGAAAGCGCTCGCTTCAACGCTGGGTGGCTCTGTCCATTTTTTAAAAAGGGAGACAGATCTCTGATCAGTAATTACAACATTGCGGACAGCGAAAGCGCTGCATATTAGTGCTCTGATACACCCGAAATTAGCGTCCGGCCACTTTCGATGCGCAGAAATCGGCGCGTTGAAATACTCGGACGGTCCGCATCTGCATTTCCTGGACTTTGAAGAAAGCAGGTCGAACAGCAACAGCCGCCCGGTGTTACTTCGCATTTTTCTCTCGGCAATGGTTCAGTTTTCAAATTTCGGACGGTTTATGCAAAGCGCAGAGAGGTTTATAAGTTACATGCCTAGTGGCCCACAGATAGAGTGGTTTGCATTGTTCAGCAGCAGAAGGACTCGGGCCTAGGTTACTAGTCCGATGCTCTTCCATCTGCTTCCCGGTGGCGGATGGTACGCATCTGCTTTGCATTAGTGTTGAGGTGAGATGTATGCCAGCAGAAGGTACCCGTTCGACTCTGGCCTGGGTCACTACTATGTTCTCGCTGCATTTGGATCTCCTGCTTCAAGTTCAATTTTTTGTCGTTGAGTTCCCGACTTGTAATGAAGGGTGGCGGGGAGGCAAATACAGACCCGGTGGTGGAGGTTCCGCATCCGCCTTCACTTACAGCGCTAGCGGTACAAACGAAGGACAGCAGAAGGAGCCCGTTCGACTCGAGCCCGGGTCGCTGTCTTGGGCGGAAGGATGTTTTTCTTCCAGGCTGTTGGTGGAAATCTTCCTCCTCTGAAATTTCCTTGTTCATTGAGTCGGGGGCACGTCGAGGATAATATCGACCTTGTCGCTTACTTGTATGGCGGAGTTTTTGCCCCTCGGTTTTCGGATCGATGATTCAGTGGTTGAATTTCTTTCCTGATTTATTCAGGGACACGTCGCGGCTACTACAGACCCGGTGGCGGATGGTCCGCTTCTGCTCTCCCTGTAGCTTGAAGAGTGCATTGAACAGCAGAAGGTGCCCGTTCGAATCGGGCCTGGGTCACTTCCCATACTCTATGCATTTTTTTTTCTCTCTCTCAGTGTACGCGATTTTTAACTCCCACTCTCTTGCTTCGACTTGTACAAAGGTGAAGAGTGCGCCGGAAAAGGCAAACCATTGCCGAATGCAGCCGCTGCGGACCAAACAAGGTCAACTTGATGCCTCCTCCGTTTGCCACGATCCTCTCCTAGAACCCGCTTTGACTATAACACACGAGAACTCGCTTTGACCGGCACGATGGCCCCGGCCGGCCTGCAGCTGCGCGCAGCGCACCCGCTCATGGAGGAGCTCCCGAGTCTGCGCGCGGCGGTGGCTCGTAACTTGTTTTCAGGTCCGTTCTTCAAGTTGCATCTTTCTTCATAGTTCAAAGAGAGAGAATAGTCTTCTAGCAGTTAAAATGGGATGTAGGACGGAGCGCACACCCCTGCTCTAAAGCTGCAACACCAAGCGCTCGACACGTATGCGCTGTCCGAGCGGGTAGCGCACCTCGAGGGCGAGAACGCGCGCCTGCGCACCGAATTCCTTCGCTTTTCTCCTCTCCCCTCCTCCTCCTCGGCGCAAGACGGGCTACAGAGAGCCCCGATACCGTAGTAGAGTTAACCCTCTCCCTCCGCCGCCTCGCCGCAAAGCTCACCGTCACCGAATCCGCCTTATCCGAACACACGCTCGCCCTCGCCACTGCGAACACGCTGGCGGCGGAGAAACCCCGCGCGGTGCACGAAGCCTATGCGCTCGACGCGCGCGCCAGGGGGCGCGAGGAGGACGGGGTCGTAAGGATATTGCCGCCTGAACTGAACTGAACTGAACTGAAGTTCTCATTGTTGCTGTACCTGGCCATAAGGGCTATGCAGCAGTACTCTAGAGTATCTAGAACTGGGTCGGTGATGTTAGCTACGTTGGTATGTATAGAGACCATTTTCTACGTACGAGAGAGAGATAAGATAAGGTGAAACGAGCGGGGAAACTTTTGGTAGCGAGGTATCGGATATGGGGATGGGCAAGTTGGAATATGCAGGGGCTCAATGCGAGGAGTGATTGGGTTGAGATGGAGAAGGGAGGGGGAGTATTATATGTAAGTAAGGTATATAGCTACGAGACGACAGAAAGAAAGAAAGAAAGAAAGGAAGAAATGAAGAGCGGGGAGGGAACTCAGCTAAGGGCTAGCAAAGCGACGTGTCTGGGTCACGAATGCGATTGTCGGCTTCAACAGCTTCGGGTGGTTCAGGAGAGAGCGGACATCAACTGCGCCGAGGATCCCTGCGCTATAAGAGGCACGCTGGAGCGGGGCACGCAGGTGCTCCCACGCTGGACAGTGCAGGAGAAAGTGTGCACGTGTTTCTTTGGCGGCTCCACATTGGTCGCAGGCAGGGGAAGGAGCAAGGCGGCACCGGAATTTGTGGGCGTTGAGAGATGAGAAGTTGGTTCGCAATTGCGAAAGAATGGAGATGTCGGCGCGGGAAGCAGCGGAGGAGTACGGGGACCGAAGTATGAGAGATGGCGGCTTGTTATCAATTGCCCGAAGTCCCTTGCCGGGTGTAGCGACCCTCCACAGATTTTGCCAGCGTTCGAGGATGACGGTGTTGATCTCGCGCTTGCACGTAGTAAGGGATACCGGGACCGACGGCGAAGGAGGAAGGCGGGTGGCCGCCTTTGCCGCGTCGTCAGCGAACTCGTTTCCACAAGTTCCGATGTGGGCAGGGGTCCAAAGAATAACGATGCGGAGATGAGGGAAGCGTTCTGCTGCTGTGCGAACCAGCTTGTCGAACAGAATGGCGCGGAATTGGCCTGAACGAGGAGTGGTGGAGAGAACCGCCTTCTGACCAGCCTGGGAATCAGTGATGATCAGAATGTGACTGGTGTTACGGGCGAGAGCCCGTTTCGTCGCTTCCACCAATCCCTCAATCTCGCCTTCGGCAACCTGTCTGTTACCCAGAGGAATGAGCACCCTTTCGTGAACCCCTCCGCCCTCCACGCGCACCGCCGCGCCTCCTGCAGAGCCCTCTAGGAGGGATCCATCCGTGTACCAAACTGCGCCAGCGAAGACGGGATCTGCTAGGAATTGATCAAGGACTTCCACCGCACCGGATTTGTTTGGCGTAACAAGGGAGACGGGTAACGGCTCGGCCCATGGAGGTGAGTAGACCGATTCAATCCGCTCCATTCCTAGCATGTAGTCATCGTTGTTGATCTGCAGACTCTCTGAAGCATCAGATGTTACGGGAGGGGCAGTCAAGGGAACTTGCCTTCCGCCGAGGGGCGGAGGCAGGCCCTGAGTATTACACTCAGTGACTGCCCCCCCTCGCTTTCCGCGGGCGCCGCTGCCAGCTGGGTCTGCGCGCGCTTCCGCCGTAACATCTGTGGGGGAGCGACGAATGTTGCGCTCGCGTATGCGCGTGCCGCGAGCTGGGACTCCGATTGGCCAACGGATGGCCGGCAGTCGTTCCACAAAGTGTAGGGGTGAGGCCCGGAGTGCTGCGCGAGGTGTTTTGCGGATCGCGTCGTGCATGAGCGGAACCACGCCGTGGGTCGGTGGGAGGCTGAGGTAACGCGCGAGGCGGTGAAGAAGACCGGATTCGAGTCGCAGAGGCGCCGGGAGGATCGTCGCTTCTTTCTCCAGTGCCGCGAGGGATGCCGTTCGGTAGCCACCTGTTATGCAACGCGCTATGGATTTGTTAACACGTTCGAGTGGTTTCAGAGCTTTAGCAGGGAGGGGGAAGAAGCTGCTGACACCGTAATCAGCCCTCGGAAACACAACAGCGCGCGCGAGGTCGCGGATCATGAGCGGCTTGAGACCCCAGACCGCGTGAGTGAGGGCCAGCGACGCGTTCAGAGCCCTCGCCGCAGAGGCAGCACGCGACTTGATGTGCTCTTCCCCTGTAAGCTTCGAGTCCAGCAAGACACCTATCCATTTAACAACTTTGGAGGGACGAATGACGACGTTGTTGAACGTGACAGAGGATTTGGAGTGGTCGTCGCGGCCCGGTGAGTGGTGGATCAACTCGCTCTTGTCATCTTCGAAGGTCGCCTTGTCGTCGTGCGCCCAGTCAACCGCAATACGAGCCGCCTGATTGAGTACCTTGACATTCTGTGTCACGGACTTGCTGGCTGTACTGAAGTTGGTATCGTCGATGAACCCGTAACGCCAGTTGAGGGAGACACCGATAGAATCAAGACGGCGTAGGAGGTGGTTGATGGTGAGCAGAAAAACAATGACAGACAGTGCTGAGCCTTGGGGAACACCCTCCTGTGTACACTGGAATGTAGCTGTGCGGACACCATCAATAACGACAGTGACAAGGTGGTGATGAAGGAACGAAGCGACCCAGCGAATGAGCTGCCGAGAATAACCCAACGACGCCATCTCTTGAACAGCTACGTTGTGCGACACACGGTTAAACACTCCTTTGAGATCATAGAAGAGTGTTGAAACTGTGTTGCCGGCGTCAAGTTGTGAGCGAACACGATGGATATAGCCGTCGACAGCTTGAAGAGTACTGTGTGCGGGGCGGCCACCGTATTGTGCTTCGTCTAAGAAGCCTAATGACTCTGCTTCAAAGGAAAGCCGGTCAGCAACGAGACGCTCCAAGGGCTTAGCTAGGATGTGTTCGTAATTTTCGACGGGTCGCCAAGCCTTGGGAGATGTTTTGTCCTTCTTGCCGGATTTATGCACGGGTGTTGCGGTGTTCGCCTTGAACGGGGTGGGTTTGGCTGTGAGGGCGACCGACGCTTTGAAGATAGGACGAATCCAGTCGCGTAATACCGGGTAGCCACGCTGAACGAATCCCATCTGGATACCGTAGCGGTCGGGGGCTTTCCACGCCGCCGACGACATGATGACAGAGTCGACCTCAGTATCGGTTACGGGGACGAAAGGGCGCTCGTCTTCGATGTCGATGTACTCAGCGAGGGCGATTGGGTCTGTGTGGGAAGGGGGTGCTTCAGATGTATCACGGGAGGCAGGCAAATGATCTTGCCTGTCCGCCAGGGGCGGAAGTCCACTCAGAGGCGAAGCCTCCCAGCAGACCCCCCCTCGCTTTCCCCGATCGCCGCTGCCAGCTTGGTCTACGCGCGTTGACGGAGTTACATCTGGGGACAGTGTTTCATCAGAGGGCGGTGCGGTCGATGTTATGTCAGCTGCCTCGGAGCCAAACCAAGCACGACCTAGAACACGGCCACGATCCATGTGAGATAAGACCGTATCACCGGAGCCGGGGTCTATAATAGAGGGGAATACCGCAGAGCGGCGCTCCTTTAGACGCTTGAGAGCTCTATAGACATCGATCCGCTCGAGCTCTTTGAGAAAGACAGTCCAGACCTCGAGTTTGGCTTGAGAAATAGCTCGGTAGAAGGCCCGACGTGCCTCGAGCCACTCTTCTCGTGCTGCCGGCAGCTGAGTTCGTTGATACCAGCGTCTCCTGTTGCGCATGATCGTGCGAAGATGGGTGAGGAGAGGCTTCCACCATCGCTTCGCCATAGAGCACGGACGGTGACGAGGAGTTGAGCCTTCAAGCGCCGCCAGGAGAACCTTGCAGATGAAATCGACCGCTTCGTCCAGCTCCTCGGGTGTCGTGATAACCGGGACTGGCCGTTGACCGAGCATATCCCGCAGGATAGCTAGGTAAGAGTCAAGATCCATCTTCGCTGCATTGAATTTGATGGACTTGGTAAGGGTCACATCAAAGCAAAGCGTATAGTGAATAGGAAGATGGTCGCTACCGACACAGAGCGATGGGTCGACAGTAGCGTTGACAGCCATGTAGAGCGATGGGGAACAGAAGCCGAGGTCGATAACATTACCCACAGTGTGCGTTGGGACGTCCGGAGGCGTGACTAGTAGAAGGCCATACTGGAGAATGAGATCATGGAGCTCGAAATCCGCCTCACAGAGCGGAGTTTTGGTCTTGAGGTCCCAGTGCGGGTGGTGGGAGTTGGAGTCAAGGACGAGTAGGATTTTGGAGTGGCGGTCAAGTCGCTGCAGGGCATAACGGAGAAGCTTGATGCCTGCACGAGTGACAGAGTCATTATAAAGGTTGATTAGCGAAGCTTTTGCGGATCCAAACATGAAGTCAACGACAAGGATATCACCAGCTTTAGATAAATCCGGGCGTTGGCATATGCTGGAGGCGGGAATGTTTGATAACTTGACATAGACGGACACGCGGTGGTTGTCAAATGCGTCGGGATAGATGAGGGCGTAATTCGGGTGGTCGCGAGGCTCGAGTACTTCGTTGTGATGGGGCTCCTGGACACAAATAATGTCGAAATCATCGTCGCTCGTTAGGATTTCCAACGGGTTACGTGATTTCCACGAGTTAATCTGGACCAAATTCAGCATTAAACGGAGTCGGGCAGCCGCAGCGCCAATTGAGGGATAGGAATAGAGGACGTGGCGTTGAGGTGTTCAGTGAGCTCGACCGCACGAAGCCGAAGGATTTCCGCAATTCGCTTTCGAGCTGGGCAAGAAAAAGCGTCAGCACGATGTTCGCCCCCGCAGTTTAGACATTTTGGTTTTGAGATGCACACCGCTCCGTGTGCGGCGTCTCCGCAACTCCCGCATTTGGATCCCTTGAGCGAGCACCTTGCCTTGACGTGTCCGAATTTCAAGCAGCCCCAGCACTGAGTAACTCGGAGGTGCGGGAATCCGCGAACGACTGTAGGAGCTGAACCGACAAGCCGGAGTCGGGAGAGAGATACCGCCACGTCTACCTTCTCGCGTGTGGTGAGGCGAATGAAAACAGAGCCGGCCAGCCTCGGTTTACCACCCGCGGCCACGGTTGCCAATACTTGTGCTTCGCTGGGCGGTTTGTTGACCCACGTCGGTTCGCCTATGATCGGACCGAGTTCGGGGTAACGCTCCGTCAGTTCCTTGGCTAGGTCCGTTAGTTTTGGCGCCGCTGCGAAGGGGATACCATCGAGCTGGATATGAGAGTATACCGCCGGCGGGACGATGCGCGAACCAGGGAAGAGCTCAGGACCCCATGTAGACCACGCGTTCGCAAGTGCCAGGACTGCCTCCTTGGAGTCGGGAACCAGGAATAGCCCCCCATCCTTCGAGCGAGAGGCGCAAGCGACCTTAGGGAGGCCCAGCGGAGCAAGGAAGGCGTTGACCTTGGGGACTAGTACATGGTACGGCAACGAGAAGAGGGGCGGCGTGTTTCCGTCGCACCGCAGGAGGATGCGCTCGTCAGGTGTGCTAGTAATGGGCGCGGTTTTGGGCTTAGGCGGCGCCGAAGCAGTACTCGGGGTGGGGCCAGTCGCTGAAGCGTATGATTTGGTCAGAACGTGCGCGGTTTTCACGGAGTCCACAGATTTGCTAAGCGACTGAATAGCCTGGTGTTGCGTCTGAAGCTGCGCGGTCATCATTTGAAGCGGGGCAGCCAGAGATTTAGTAAGCAATGCGCTGAAGGACTCCGATGACTCAGCCTCGCGGGGGAATTCGTGGTGCGCGTCGAGGCGGGACTGAAATGCATCTAGGGCATCGAGGCAAGCTGCCGTCGGCGCACTCTTCCGGTAGTCACGAATCAGCCCAGTGAGCTCGCGGAAGGCCTTGGCGAGTTCATCAAGCGAGGCGGCGGCGAGAGCATCGTCCTTCAGAGCAACGAAGGCTGCCTGCTTTTCCTTTGTTGCTGAAGTACTAGGCGAGGGCTTTGCTGCGCGTTTCTGCGTGAAGGATTCCGCGGCTGTATCAGATGTGACGGGGGCAGGCAGATTTACGTGCCTGTCCGCCAGAGGTGGAGACGAACCCCGAGCACTAGACTCGTTGATCGTCCCCCCTCGCTCTCCGAGGGCGCCGCTACCAGCTTGGTCTGCGCGCGGGGCCTTGGTCACATCTGGGGCGTGTTCTTCGGAGGCGAGGACGGTGTTAGACGCGTCGGCGAGTGCGGAGAATGCGTTTTTGGATGCGGCGGGAGATTGTTCGGCAAAGACACGTAACTGAGCCGCGGGCCGGTGAGGCGCCGTAGAGCGCGCGGGCGAGGGCTGAGGACTAAGCGATTTGGGCGGGGTGACTAGAGACGCGTCCGGCGGGATCGAGGGGAACGTGGCGGGTGCGGCGAGCTCCTTCTTTGTGGCGGCGCGCGTCAGGATGAAGCGCGGTGATTGCGCGGGTGGTTCGTTCGCAGCCACTGATGGTTCCTGCTGCTCTGATAAGATAGCGCGTAGGTCGTCCACGCTCACGAGAATCTGCGAGGGTCGGGTCTTCTTGGGGCGGGCACCTTTGCGGTCACCGGCCATTTTGATGGTGGTGGATCGGGATCAAAGGCCGCCTCCTCCACAGCCCTCGAGAAGCGCGTCTTCGCGCTCGAAAGAGAGCTGCAGGTCACCGCGGCGGCGCAAACGTCGAGTTGGGGGAAGTGCTCCCGGGGGCGAAGTTCGAGGGGGAGAGGGCGCGGGTGGACGATCGGAGCGCGGCGGGGATGGTGCAACGGTATATGTGAGTACTCGTCTGTTTTCTTGTTCTCCTTCTCGGCGCGTTCCTGTTGCGTCGCGCCTCCATCCTTCCCTTCTTCTTTTTCGGGGCCGCAACGCTCTTGCGACTCCTGAGAGCGGTGCAAAAGTCTCCCGCCGCTTCTCTCGTCTCTTCTTCTGCGGACTTTCTTTCGCAGGGTGCGATGGGCGCGCGCATCGACCTCCGCTCCGCTGCCGTCTATTTGCGGGCGCAGGCGCGTCTGGCGTCCCCGCCCGCACGCGCACCGCTATGCGAGGCTGGTGCCTTCCGCGCCATCTGTGTGTCTTCCTTGGGCTCTTCCCGTCGTTTGTCTGGGTGGGGGGTGCGCCCTCCCGCGAGAATGGGCGGCGCATTCGCCCCTCGCGCGTGACGTGTGCGCGCCGTGGTATCCCAGCGAATGCGGATGTCCAGCGCGGCGCATGCGTCCCCTTCCTTACGCTTTCGCTTTCTTTTTCTTTGCTTTCGCTTTCTTTCTATCATCTTGCACGAAGCGCGAGTTCTTTCTGCACGGCGTCGCGCTTCTTCGTCTGAGGGGTGGCGCGCTGCGTCGAGCACTGGTGGCGCGCGGTCGGGACGCGCTGAGCATGGCGTTCGTGAGGCGCTGAGGATCCACCGAGCGTCCTGTCTTCTTCTGCCATGTCAGTCCCTCGCCCGAGGTCCACCGCGCGCTTTTTCTGCGCTTTTCTCTCTCATTTCATCTCGACAGCGCCGTGTGCGTGCGGGGTGGGCGCTGTGCGCGACGCTGTATGAGGGAGATGCGCGTGCTGCGTCGTGTACGCTGCGCTCTCTTTCTTTACGGCGTGGCCATGGTGCGCACGGTCCTGCAGTTCGCGCTATCCTTGCATCTCGCGCGGTGCCGGCTCTTTCTCTGCGGGCAGGACGCAAGCAGTGGGAGCCGGTGGATTCACTGTACAGTTCGCTCTTTCCTTGCGGCCTCAGGTTCGAGCTGCCCTTTCATATCACGCGAACAGCGAGGGCGCTGTGTACCGCGGATGTCGCCGCGTCGCGTGCAGCACCGTCTCATCGCGACCTCAGGCAGCGCGGCGTTATTCGGGCTATCTGGGAGAGGGAAGGCGGGCCTCCATCTCGCGCGACGCACGGGCGTCCTCTCGCCGCGCAGCATGAAGAAGCGGCGCACGCATCTTCTCCTCTCCCTTTTTTCTTTCTCTGGCATTCTTGTTTTCGAAGCCCTTTGGGTCCGCCTGCGTTCCTTGCGCTTCTTCCCGGCTGCTGCGGGGTGCGCGGTGGGTGCAGGTGCAGGCGGTCCCCCGCTTCTTCTTTACGGTCCCGTCTCCCACGGATCCCCACCGTCCATCGCGCGTTCAGGCTCTCGCGCGATGCGGGTCAGACGGGATGCGGAACGGAAACGAGAGGGAAGCGGCGGGTGGTTTTCGCAGCACCTCGTCTCGTCTTGCAGGTGCTGCTCTGCTTATCCAGGCATGCCGTGGGCCGTCCACGCGTCCTTGGGCATGTGGGCGTGTGCGTGGGGGCGCAGTATACTGCTCGATGGGACAGTGGCGGTGGGCGCTGGTGCGCTGCATCGAGGCAGGCATATGCGAAGCTGCTTCTTTCCCGCTTCTTCCTCCCGTATTTTCGGCTTTGCGGCGGCGCGGGCCTACGAGCGCAGGAGCCGCAGACATTTGTGATACACGCGGCTCTCGCGGTGCGCCGAGTCGGGCGCGAATTGTGGGGGCCGCCGCCACGCGCAGAGTCCGACGGGAGGGCAGGCGCTATCTTTTTCCTTTCTTCGTCCTTTTTCTTTCCGCTTCTTTCATTTAAGTTGTCTGTCCCCTTGCGTCTTTGTCCGTTCTTGTTTCGGGTTCCCTGTTGCGCGGTACTGCTTCCTGCCTGATTTCTGCTTTCTTCTTTTGCAGTGTCGCGGGCCCTCGCCGTCATCCATCCCTGGCCCCAGACGATCGTGATACGCGGGGTGTGAGGGTCCTGCGTTATTTTCTTCTCCGCGGCGGCGCGGGCGCCGGGCCGCATCCCTTGCGGTCGTCGTCCATCCGCCGACGTTCGCGATGCGCGAGGTGAGGGCGTTCTCGCGCGGCGGCTGCGGCCTTCTAGTCGGGTGCGGATTACAGGGGAGCGCCGCCACGCATTCGCGCGGGGGCGATGGGCATGCGCAGACGGAGTGGAAAGGCGCATCGCATCGCATCGCCTCATCTTCCTTTTCTCCTTCTTCAGGACGTCTTTTCCAAGTCGCAGTCGGCTTCGGGACCGTCCTCCGAGGCGAGCCGCGCGCACATCCAACTTGTGCGCCGCTGCGGCAGGAGCGACGTGCGGGGCGTTCTCGCGTGGCAAGACTGAGGGGGTGTCGCCCGCGCAGCCGTTCCTCAGATCGACCGCGCGCGAAGTCGGGTATGGTGTGTCCTCTGCGCGCCTGAGTCGCGTATTAGTATGCGGCGTCCGTGTCTGGGCGTCACGGGCGGAGGGACGTGGACATGGGCCGGTGTCCTCGCCTGCTGTTATATTCAGGTCCTCGGAGTACACAGAAATCGCTTGAATCTCCGAGGGAATGGACCCCTTTGCCCTCGGTTCCTTCACACGAAATTTGGATGGCCCCGCAGCATTGTGATCTACGTAAGCATGAGTGCAATTAAAGATTAATCCAACCCAATCCAGCGAGTCATATATGCCCTCGTTCAAGGGTGGAAGAACCCGAGAAAAGATGGCCGCGGCTCGAAACGCTGGCATAAGCACAATCCCATCTAATTCTCGGTGCTTTGAGCAGGCGGGCATCAATATTGAGGCGCAGCACTTTGTTTTCCATGTTGCCTAAAAGAATTAGAAAGGCTGCAGCTGCAGTTATGTACTATGGAATGAGCAGTGTCAGTGGCAGTCTTTCGTTCGTGATTTGGTGCAAATCCAGAGCAATGTGAACAATGAGTCGGGATCTGTAACCATGGAACTCAATGTCCTCTACGTCTCAATCGGAAGTCCTGCAGTACCGTCAGTATTGGTGAAACATAATGCTCAGCACGAGAACGTTCAATCTAGAAGGAAAGGACTGAACTTAAGTTAACCCTTGAGATTCGCCCATATGTGAACTCACCGTACAAGACAATCACGCATCGTTTCGCACCGCCCGGAATGTCGAGAATGTGAGCATCCCCGCCTCTGCTGCGCCAGCGAGCTTGAGCCTTGAGGGCCATGTACGCTGCGAAGCCATACTTCGGCCAGACCAACTTGTTCCACGAGCAGTGGATCTCCTGATGCCCTAGGCCTGCATCAGTTTGGACGCAGAAATGAACAGCGGCTGCACGCGTGCGGACTCGGGCCAGCTGGTACCTGGGGTCGATAGCGGGTCGACCTTGAGGAATAGTGGTTCGAGGACTGGGGCGGTGGTTGGCAGTGAGATGAGGAGGGCGTCGAATGCGCTCGGGAGGAGGGCACCATTAAACTCAAACTGGTTCTTGAAGAAGCGGAGGACAGGCAGCTGCGGGAGCGACAGCGTCGGAAGGGCTGATGCATCACTAGTTGAGAGACAAGCGCACATTGAAATGGAGACACGGACGTATAGTATGCTAGGGACAGTTCGAGGTGCTCTAGGTCGTATAACAATTTGAGAGGCGGAAGAATCGCTCGCGATGCGGTTCATAGTCTTCCCCCAGGGACAACTCCAGCTTTCGGAGCGCGCCCAAACGCAGCTCAATACCTGCGTCGAGTACGGGCCCGTTGGCGGCCTTTCTGTTTGCCCAAGATGACAAGAATCGCTGGGCATGAGGGTGGACTTCCAGGCGTGATAGATGGTGGTCTCCATGAGTGAAAGTGTGCGGACAGACGAAGCGAAGTAATGGATGAAGGAGGAGGGTACGCCACTGAAGCGAGTCAAGGAGAAAGATAGCAGAGTCTCCCGCCCACATATCTCCAGCAGGAACGACTGCATCTGGCAAGGGTCCATGACAACCAGCGCGAGCCCGTCAGTCGCTCGAGCTTTCGTAACCCGCTTTTGAGTGTGGCGAACTGCTTCGCGGCGGAGTCCAAGTGCATCGTCAGTTCTTTGATATAATTCGCAAGACGCGGGGAGAGGGTAGCGGGATCGCGTGCGTTCTGGATCTGGTTTCGTATGGGCATTGGAGCATTGGAGCATAGGGACAACGAGCGAAAGAGGTGTCGTTGGCTGGGGCCAACTAGGAATCTGGCAGCGAGGGAACATGCCTTCAAGTCTGCTGTAGCATGCACCTCAGTGAATATGGCATCGAAGAGTTCGTTGACCAAGCGCGCGAGGGACGTGGTGGAGGTCCCCACTGACCTAATCTGGACGTAAGAAGTCGCCGGCTTAACTGCTAGTTGAACTACGATGGAAAGTCACACACTCCACTGGAGATATCCCTCGCGCTCTAGGAGAATGTTTTAAATCGATCTCGCACGACACAGCAGAGTATCTTTGTTGGAGATTGTGGGAGGAGACGACACGTCAGCCCAGCAAGGCCACGTAGGCGTCTGACGAGTAGTTAATGCGCGGCACGACGCACGTTGTGGAGCTAGACTCCTTGAGATGCGTCGCGACGCGTTTGATATATCACACCGGATAAAGCAAAATCTTGACATATCCTAACCCGCAAGCTGTGTATATTACACCCACTCCCTAAATGTATGAAATACATAGTCGGACACTGTATAAATCGAATGCTTCGCTCATGCTGGTCCTAATTAGGCAGTGTTTAAATCTGACACCTCGCTTCCTTAAATTTCCCCCGACTATGACCTACAGAGGTACATCCTACAGTACGTGTAACATTCTCGATGGTTGTTATCGCCTACTAAACCCCAACATGTATGAACGGCACCCAGTGAGCAAATGATTCAATACCACCAGCTCTGTCCGATTCCCGGAGCTCCCCAACAGCGAGATGGAGGGCTTCCGCTGCCTTTTTTGAGTCTGGTGGTGATGTCTTGAATAGATGTGCATAAACATCACCGGCGACTTTGGGAGCATCATTGTCCTTGATGGACCACATCGTCCCGATGACACCGCGGTATCCTGCCAATAACATTCCGGCAGTCAAATGAACCGATTCGTCTTCAAGGCTTGTGGACCCAGTGGCAGTTTGGCAGGCAGAGAGGAATGCTAGATCGGTGTCTGGTAGAGACAGCTGGATAATCCTCGAGAGGGTTAACCTTGAGTTCTCAGCAAGCAGGAGGGCACTGTTTGTCGGATTGAGAATGTCCTGGACACCATGACAAGCAAAGTGCGCCCAGCGAGACTTTCTCATGCCATCTTCAACACTGTCTATTGTTGTCAAATCTCTCTCTAAACGCAAAATAGGGATGGTCGACAGGCGTTGAATAGAGTCAATTTCCACCAGGGTTCCAGGAAGGTAGCCCTGTTCGATGGCAGACGGTTGAGCGACAGTAAGGATTTGGAGTCTTTCATCAGACTCGTGTCTGGCTCGGAAGCCCTCGATCAAGGCGGTCAATGAGGGCGTGTAGGAAGAAATGAAGAAGTCAGACAACTTCGAGCCAAAGCCTTCGTCTTTCCCGTAAAGGCCTGCTGCATGGATGGGGAGGAAAGCAAGTGGCCCAGTTGGGCACCACCAAATACGTCCTAGACCCTGGTTTGGTGAAGTCTAGAACAATGATGAGAGCTGGATTTTCTGAAAACACTAGCTTACCGGACAAGCTATTCCATCCAGGACAGGTTTCACGATTCGCTTCCAGAGTGCAGAGAGTATTTGTGCAAACTGCTCATTCTGAGGCACATCCCCCTCCCGGTGCCCATCCAACCTCTCACTGCGTGCAGCACCACTCACCAGACAGCCAAGAGATTCAGCCATGGATTGAGCATCCTGCGAGGTGAAGTGAGGGAGTGGGACATGCAGCACTTCGTCTTGGAGGCCTGCCATGAGGATTAGAGCATCACCCTGGAGGTAAGTGACATTCAAGAGGACCACAGGGCCAAGCGTCGCAGCGAGTGAAAGCTCAGAAATTGGTTTCGGCAATAAAAACCTCTCAAACCCGGTGCAGGACGTTCTGATGTGCGTCAAGAGTCTGTCTCTTTTATCCGCTAGAGCATGTGAATCCTGTGCCATAGCTTGCAGTGATGGTGATGGTCCATCATGCATCCCCAGAGTCTTGGTACCAGCTGCTTCCAGCCCGGTAGAATAGGTGACAAGCTCATCTGCAAGCTTCTTATGGTGTTTCCTGAGATCATCCACTGGAGTGCGCAAGTTGAGAATCTGACCCCAGATCACTGACCGACCCTGTTCAAGCCACTCAACTGCAGTGGATAAATGATTCTGTGCAATTGCTGCAGAGGCTGCATCCCTGACCACTCGACCTGCATTGAGAATGCGGTGATGCCGGTCACTAATAGATAAGCCAAGCCAGGCCAGTTCGGGGAGGATATTGATGGCCGTCGTATATGCCGCGAGGAGCGATGGGTGTTGGAATATTTCAGCAGATGCTGCCCAGATGGTGGCGGCCTCGAACCGCACTGCTGCAGAACCAGTTGGTGAGCATGCTGCACAGGAATATTGAAGTAGCATCTCGTCATAATCGTGATGATCATGGAACTGCATAAATCGAATGAACAGGGATTTTCCAAGGTTACTTCGCCACGAAGGCATGTCTGGGTGGCTGTCCGGTGCGAGTTCAACTGCAGTCTCGAACTTAGATACCGCCTGGCTGATGTCAGTGAGGTCTCCTACTTGCTCGAAGCGAGTGAGCAGTGAACTTCCGAGATTGTTCAGGTGTGAAGGCATATCTGGGTGGCCCTCTGGCATGAGTTTAATGGCAGCCTCATACTTCAACACTGCTTGGTTGATGTCAGTAAGGTCCCCTATGCGCTCAAAGCGAATCAACAGGGAATTCCCCAGATTTGTCAGATGCGAAGGTATGTCTGGGTGTCTGTCTGGAGTGCATTTGACTGCAGCTGCGAACTTGGACACTGCCTGATTGATGTCAGTCAGGTCTCCTAAGCGCTCAAAGCGACTGAGTAGAGAATTCCCAAGACTGCCTAGTCGTGTGGGCATGTCTGGGTGACCGATGGGGGTGAGTTTGATTGCAGCCTCGAAGTTAGACACCGCCTGGTTGATGTCAATGAGGTCTCCTAAGTGCTCAAAGCGCCTGAGCAGTGAACTTCCAAGATTGTTTAGCCGCGGAGCCATACTTTTGTGGTGCTCTGGTGTCAGTTTGACCGCAGCCTCATACTTGGACACCGCCTGGTTGATGTCCGTGAGGGCTCCTAAGCGTGTAAAGCGACGGAACAGTGAATTCCCGAGATTGTCCAGGTATACAGGTAAAGTTGAGTAGCCATTCGGAGCGAGTTCGACTGCAGCCTCAAGCTTAGACACTGCCCGGTTGATGTCCGAGAGGTCCCCCAAGCGCTCAAACCGCCTGAACAGTGAATTCCCCAGGTTGTTCAGTCGTGTGGGCATATCTCGGTGGCCCTCTGGTGTCAGTTCAACTGCAGCCTCGAACTTAGATACCCCCTGGTTGATGTCAGTGAGGGCTCCTAAGCGCTCAAAGCGACTGAGCAGTGAGTGTGCAAGATTGTTCAGTCGTGAAGGCATCTCTTGATGACCATCCGGCGTGAGTTCCACCGCAGCCTCGTGCCTAGACACCGCCTGGTTGATGTCAGTGAGGTCCCCTAAACATTCAAAGCGCCTGAGGAGGGAATTGCCCAGATTCGCTAGTTGTGAAGGCATGTCCGGATGGAACTGCATAGATGTGTTGAGGTGTTCATCTGCAGAGAGACTGAGAGCAGCCTCCAGGGCTGCCACGGACCCGCTGATGTCAGCGAGGTCTCTGCGCCGCTCGAAGCGTTGAAACAGGCCGATGCCTAGATCTGCAAGATAGGTTGCAGAAACAGGATCATCCCGTACTGCGTCACCGTAGGCGCTCACGGCTTGGTTCAGGTGATCCACCGTCCCCGATCTCTGGTAGCATCGAAACGAAATGTCCCCTAGCATATTGTGGAATTGAGCCCTGTTGTTGTGGTGATAGGGGAGTAGAAGAATCCTCTCGTGCATCACCCAAAGCTGAAGGGTATCCACAATAGCCTGGGAGTTCACGGCCTCCTGCATTCTCGGTAGAACATCTGCTATCTGGGGACTCTGCAGTGAAGCGACTGTGGACAACTCCGAAGACAATGCAGCACGCTTTGCTGAGGTCTCGCTGAAGGTGCCTGGAGTGTCAACCGTATCAAATCCAGATATCTCCGTGGCAGGGGCATCAGAAATAGAGAAATCAACACTCAATTCGAGAGAAGGACCATCGGGGTTCACTTTATTAAGCTGAAGGTGGAAGACTCCTACATCGTCATCATCAGTACCCACATCGGCCAGTAGAGTCTGCACATACGTTGATTCAATTCCACAGCTTGAATAACTTCTCGTTTCCCGATATCGACAGAACCCAGAAGTCTTTTTTCTCCAGTTTTACTTTGGCGCAGAATTGCCACTGAGAACGTAGGGGTGTGGGATGGACTGTGAAAGGACATTGGTGTTATCTTTTTCAAGGCCATTCCTTACTCACATGGTACATCCAAAGTCGAGGTTCCAACTATTTTGAGACTCCTCCGATCCCGCGAGCACGGTTTGAAGGAATATATTCCCGTCGAGTATAAGGTGAGCGAACATTTGCATGTCCGCGGGAAGATCATTGTGGGGATTAACCAAGGACTTTATGTGAATATCTGTGTCAGACAACTCAGTGGCCTAGGACAATTCGATTAGCTAGTGCGAAGTTACTTTCAAGGTGAATGCTACTCGACATGAGGTGAATCAGCCGTTTATATATGCGATGTTCGATATACTTACATTTTCGACATGTTTGGGATGGTTCAGGTCACGAATGAGATTCAGGAAGGCCTGCTTATATAGCATTAGATTAGCGCCCACTTCTGGATCTCGGGCTGTGTGCTGCTGTAAAACTTTCGAACATCAGGATCGGACTGTCAGAGAACGTTCGTTGCAGTACCTTCGACAACCTTATCTGCCATGGGAAAACACTCTCCCATCCCACCCCGTGCATACCACCTGTCAGAGAACCAGTCACTTAAGTTAGCCCGTATTCGGCGCTCCGATGAGGCCACGGACGGGATTTGTCCTTTAAGTATTCAGGAGCCAGCGATTTGTATTCAACCGAATTTTACGAACATGGCTGCTTGCTGGTCGGAACAGAAAGCAGTGGGATATTGTGGAAGCGCTTTGCCGCCGATACTGTCAAAGCGGCCAGTGGAACTATCCACAGAAACACTCGATATCACACACATGATTGCCATGAGGACCCCGTCCCGATATAAACTATGCATAAAGGCGCCATAATGGAAGACCTCCGTGGGTATCAGTACAGACGATGCATCCATTTTCGGGCCTGCGTGTGAACTTGGCGGTGATCACACCAACGTCGCTCGCCGGCGATGTTGTTCTCCCGCCCACAGCGTTGACGTCGGGGACATATCGGAGAGAAAGAAAAATAGACTGGCCCACACACCGTGGGTGAACTGTGGAGCTGGAATGATTCCAGAACCAAGACAGATGCCATGTAAATTTGGATTGGCTTGATAGCTGAGCGAGGCGCGCATAAGCGCCAAGAGGTGAGCGCTGAGGGCAACTCCATGTAGAGTTGGGTCCCTGAGGTGGCCAGACGGGAGTGTCTTTCAGGGACCCAAGGCGTGCAGAGGCTGTTCTTAATACTGTAATTCTGAACTGCCCGCACCGTGCGGCCGTCAGGAGCGCGCTAACCATGTGTGCCGTCAAAGATGCGGCTGTATACCCTCCTGTCTGCGCGAGACGTCCGACTAATGGCACCGGTGCTCGTCGAGCATACAGGCTGCAGAAGTTTGTCCTGTAGACAATGCGCACAAATAGAGTCGTTTCGGATGCGGCGCAAGAAGTCTGGGGATGGATGCAGACCGACGAGATAGACATCGTCCATTGACGATAAGCAATGAAAGGAAAAGGCTCAAAAGAAACAAGTCTGTCCTGACTCCTGAAGCCGAAGGTCTACAGGGGGGAATGCATGGGCGAACTATGGACAGCGTGGATGTTCGAGAAGCAAGAAAGACACTGCGTAACTTTGGAACTGCGAGCGGAGTGCCCACATGGTCCAGTAAGAGGCATATAGGCACCAAGGGTTCGGCGCTAATCCGAGGCGCAGCGTGTTTTGCATTTAGTTCCTGAAATAGATCGCCCCGAGGCTGTGGGTTCGTTTTTTTACCGAAAGAAGCCCGGTGCTTTGTGTTTCTCCACTCCCCCCCTTCACATGTGAACCACAGATCCTCTCAAATGCCAATGATTTGGGTGACCCGTGAATACTGCCGAGGCACTTCAACCACAGCCATTTCAACTTTCAAGTAAACCCGGGACGCGTATTTTTGGGTTCATTATACCGTCATACGCGTTCCTTATCCCGAAAACACGCGGTTTAATGAGCTGGAGAAGCCAGCACGTAAGGTCCCAAAAGGGACGCTTATATCATCCGTCCGGCAATTCCCGATCCAACGCCGTTCAGCACCTTTCCAGAGCCACCACCGAGGCCTTGAGCCTCTGGGTCAAGTTCGCCCGCTCGAGGACAGCGATGATAGTCTTTATTCCCCAGCATCGTCTGGCTCTGACCTTCGCTCCCGCCTGGTCGAGATCGATGAAAAATGGCCGTCGAGCAGCAGCAGCGAGCTAGAGTCAGAACTCGCTCGTCTAGGTGTCGAACCGGAGTTCTGGCAATCTTGGATTCAATCATCTATCCCATACTGACGTTGCCTCCCGAAGTTACCTCTGAAATATGTGCGCATCCTAAGTAATAGCAGCAGAAAGCACCCCCCGTTCGACCCGGGCCTGGGTAGTGGAAGGGTTGTTGTCGATTTCTTTTTCGCGTCTGCTCCTCATTGACGTGGGGAAGGAACAGTAAACAACAGAAGCCGCCCGCTCGACTCGGGCCCGGGTCCCGCGTCTTGCGATGTTGTTGCTTTCTTCAACCTGCGTACAAAATTTGAATTTCCTCCCTCACCTATTCCGGTCAGCCTCCAGGTAAATAGCAACCCGATGGCGGTTGGTCACCAACCGCCACCGGGTAGCTATCGCGTCTGCCTCTCATGTGTCGTAAAGAATGAAATTTGCGATGCAGAAGGTGCCCGTTCGACTCGGGTCTGGGTCATTATCTGTTACGCCCGTTTTTTTTGTCTACCCACAACTAGATCCCTGTGCCATTCTGTGCAAGTCGTTGAACTAAGCGCTCATGTTTAAACGTGCTCGGTACGACGTGGCCTGAGTCACAGAAATGGGCTGGTTTCTTTCTTTCTTGCCTCGAATGTTCGATCCCGTTCTAATTTCCTCCCTCATTTATTCAGGCGAATTGAGGGCTAATATCAACCTGGTGGCGGACGGCTCGCGTCTGTTTTCGTTGACATGGAACCAACTCTCAGCAGAAGGCGCCCGTTCGACTCGGGCCTGGGTCATCCGTGTGCTCTGCCCATTTTTGTAATTTTGTTTCCTCGCGCGGCTCACAAAGGGAATCTAACACCATGATGCTATTTTTCAAATCTCCCATCCTCCTTCCAAACTTTCGGTACGATCGCTTCCCCAACGACCAGCCTAGTCTCTCTTGACAGACTCCCTCGCTCGTTCCTCGTTCTGAAGTCTGTTAGTTACCGCGCCATGATTGCCGTTGCGTCGCATTATTATATAAGCTTCCTCGATTAGGAAGGAGGACCGAGGTCACGTGTGGGCTCAGCGACGCGACTTGGACGCGTCATGGCCGTCTCAGTGACCCTAGTCCTTCAAGTTACATCTGAACTCGCTTTATATCAAATTCCTTCTTTTTTTAAAAAGTTCCCGGGCCTTCCACCATCCCATGTCCGTCGTATTCGCTAAATTGAGCGTACTGGGCTATTGGTGAATTTTAGGCCCTGAATTTCGACAGAAATCACCAGGAATAAGTCTTACACGATGGAACAGATATTTCTTTCAAGAGTCGCATCAAATGAAGCAACATCGCGGACGGCGCGTCGAAGTCGCGTCGTTCAAGCTTACACGTGACTCATTGCACCTTCCAAAACGAGCCAGCTTACATAACAAGGTCCGGTAACGGTAACCAGGGCGCGATAACTAACAGACTACGACCAGCCCCGGAAAGGGCGAATGCAGCTTTGACTGCGGAGTTCGGACCAAAAACCAAACAAGGCCAACTTGATGCCTCCTGCCTCCGCCACACACTGTCTTCTGACGATCCTCTGCTGAATTCACGAGAACTCGCTCTGACCGCCATGAAGGAGGATTTGCTCTAATGCACTATACTTTCCGCGTCGTCTGCGGACTCAAGTCTGAAGCTGAGCGCGGCGCACCCGCTGATGGAGGAGCTGTCGAGCCTGCGTGCGGCGGTGGCTCGTTTTCAGGTGCGCTCTTCTCAGTGTACTTTACAAGGAGGGTTTTCTAACGGGTTAAAATTTGATTGCAGAATGAAGCGCACGCCTCCGCTTTAAAACTGCAGCACCACGCGCTCGACACGTGTGCGCTGTCTGAGCGGGTAGCGCACCTCGAGGGCGAGAACGCGTGCCTGCGGACTGAGCCGTGCGTCCTTCGCTCCTCTCCCTTACCCTTATCCTCTTCCTCGTCCTCCGACGACGCGGTGCACCTCCAGACGAAACGGTCGCCTCCCTCACCCTCTCCCTCCGACGCCTCTCCGCAAAGCTCACCATCACCGAATCTGCGCTGGTAGAATACACCCTGTCCCTCGCCCTGGCGATCACGCTGGCGGCGGAAAAGACGCCCGCGGCGCACGAGGCCTATTCGCTCGACAGGGGACGCGAGGAGGACGGGGTCGTAAGGATTTGTCGCCTCCTCCGCCCTCGAGAAGCGGGTCTTCGCACTCGAAAGCGAGCTGCAGGTCGCGGAGGCAAAGCTCGCCGCTGCGCGGGCGTTGAATGCCGAGCTGGGGGCGGCGCTGGCAGGGGCGAAGTTCGAGGGGCAGCGGGCGAAGGTGGATGATAAAAGTGCGGCGGGGATGGTGGAGAGGTATATGTGGGTTGTCCTCTTTGTTTCGCGGTCTTTTTTGGCTTTCTTCCCTTCTTGTTCCCTCGCGGTTCATCCTTCCTTCCTTCCATCCTTCTTCATCTGCGGCGCGTGCGGCCATGCCTTCATCGCGCGCGGGCTCGTATATACCGGCGACGATACCGTGCATCTCCTTTCCTTTTTTTCCGTTTCCGTGGCGCTTTCTTTGTTCTGGCGTCGCAGATTGCCCCGATGTCAGCGATGTTTTTTCTTTTCCTTTTTCTTTGTCTATTTTTTTTTTCGTCGGGCGCGAGATCGCCGTGCGACGCCGATGCTGGGATGTAGCGCTCGACGCGAGCAGACGTATGTGCCGCTCGACGCGACAACCGACGCCTAGTGAAGACACGGAACCGGCGCTCTCCTGCTCTCTTTTCTTCCTCCTCTCCGTGTCCGCTGCGCTGCCTCATTGCTCTAGCCCGCGGATAGACGTGCGGATCTCGCTTCCGCGCCGCCGAATGCGAATCGCGCGATATGCTAGGTGCTGTAGATGTGTGGGACGTATGGGCTCGCGGCCTGTGGCGTCTGTGCTGGTGTGCCGCTCGAGGCGACCTGGGGCAGACGCACTCGAAGCAGGAAGGACGCGCGCATCCCCTCGCGCCTTCCTGCCTCTCGCCCTTCCCCCGCGCGCTCTCTCTCCTCTTCGTCGGTTGTACATTCGTGTTTCCGCCGCCGCGCTCGTCTCCCAGCGGTGCATCTCGAACGGGCGTCGTACTCCGCTGAGACACGTGTGACTCCGCGCCGCCATGTAGTCCTATAGTATGACGGAGGGCCAACGGAAGTACGAGGAAGGGGCCGCCGGACTGGGCGGCGGCGCGCGCTTCATTTCCCGTCCTCCCATTCCCGTTTCTTCGAGGCGTCTCTTCCCGATCGCAGGGATCTCGCAGGCGCTTTCGGGATAGTCCCCCGCGCCGAGCCGCGCGCACCTTCGACTTGTGCGCCGCCGCGAGAGGAGTGATGTGCGGGGCGTCCTTCTCATGGCAAGACCAAGGGCGAAGACCTCTCCTTTTCTTTTCCCTTTTCCTTTACCTTTGACTGGATTTCTTTATTTCTTTGACGTTCCTTTCGTGACCGCCGTTCCTGGGATCGATCGTGCGCGAAATCGGGCGCTGTGCGTAGTCTGCGCGCCCAAGTCGCGTAGTATGCGATGTCCGTGTCTGGGCGTCGCGCGCGGATGGACGTGGACATGGGCCGGTGTTCTCGCCTGCTGTTAAATTTAGGTCCCAAACAGAAATCGCTTGAATCTCTGAGGGAATGGAACCCTTTGCCCTTCACGCGAAATGTGGCTGGCCCTAGCGGCACTGGGATCTATGTAGGTAAGAATACCCGAGATAACTGAGTGCAGTTGACCATCAATCCAATACAATCCAGCGGATTCTTGTGAATGGCATACCGTATGCCCTCGTTTAAAGGTGGCAGAACCCGAGAAAAGATGGCCGTGGCTCGAAACTCTGGCGTAAGCACAATCCCATCTAAATCTCGGCGCTTTGGGCAGACCGACATCATGAGTAACATAATTCAAACGGTAAATCTATGTACTACTACGAAGCATGAGCAGTGTGAAACGAAGTCTTTAGATTTGGTGTGCAAAACAGAGCAGCAGTCTGAAGAATGTTTCTCGGAAATTTATCTTCTCCGCGTCTGAGTCGGAAGTCCTGCAGAACCGTCAGTATTAGTGGAACATAATTCTCAGCACGAGTACGTTCAATCTAAAAGGAAAGGACTGAATTTAAGACGTTAACCCTTGAGATTTGCCCACATGTGAACTCACTGTACAAGAGAATCACGTATCGTTTCGCACTGCCCGGAATGTCGAGAATGTGAGCATCCCCGCCTCTGCTGCGCCAGCGAGCTTTAGGGCCATGTACGCCGCGAAGCCATATTTCGGCAAGACCAACTTGTTCCGCGAGCAGTGGATCTCCTGCAGATGGGGCAAGGCCTGCATCAGCTTGGACGCAGAAATGAACAGCGGGTGCACGCGCGCGGTCTCGGGCCAGTTGGTTCCCGAGTTCGATCGCGGGTCGACCTTCAGGAAGAGTGATTCGAGGAGCGGGGCGGTGATGGGGAGTGAGATGAGGAAGTCGTCGAGTTCCTCCGGGAGATGGGTTCCGTGGAATTCGAACTGGAGCTTCATAAATCGGAGGACAGGGAGAGTAGGAAGCAGAAGCGAAGGCAGGGCTGGCAGTCCATTAGTTCAGAAGTGCGGGCGCACTATGATGAGAACTTACGGTATGTCAGGAACAGTTCGATGTGTTCGAGGGTCGTGTAGAAATTCGAGGTACGAAAGAATTGCTCGCGCCGCGTTTCGTACGCGCCACTGAGGTACAATTCAAGCTTCCGGAGCCCGCGCAGATGCTTCTCTGTCCCGGCGTCAAGCGCGGACTCGAGGTTGTCACCTTTTGCCAAGATGACGAGATCCTTGAGAGCTGTTGAGGAAGCGCCGCGCGGGATGACAGGGGTGTAGACTGGCACGGTGATATCCGTGAGGGAAAGTGCTTGGAGGGAAGAAGCGGCGTGATGAATGAAAGAGGCGGGTACGTCCGTGATACGATTCAAAGAAAGAGAATGCAAGCGACCACATATATCCTGGAGGAACGACTGAGTTTCGCTGGGGATCTCGTGCCATCTAAAGCGGCCGACGGCAACAAGCGCGAGCCTTGTGAGGCTTCGGAGCTTGCGTAGCACACTTTTCAGCGTGGCGAACTGCCTCGCAGCAGAGTCCAAGTACACCGTGAGCTCGGTGACGTAGTTCGAAAGACGCGGGGACAGTGTAGCGGGATCGTGGGTGTTTTCGACCTTTCTCCTGGCTCCGGGGCGAATGCGATTTGAGAACAGGGACAGCGAGCGAAAGAGGTGCCGTTGGCTGGGGTCAACGAGGAATCTGGCAGCGAGGGAGCATGCCTTCAAGTCTGCTGTGGCGTGTACGCTAGTGAATATGGCATCGAGGAGTTCGTTGGCCAAGTGCGCGAGGGACATGGCGGTCGAGAGCAAGAGGCGCCTGCTGACCTAATCTGGACGTAAGCGGTCGCCGGCTAACTGCCGGTTGAACCGCGACGGAAATTCACACCCTTCCAAGATTTCCCTCGCGCTTTAGGAGAATATTTGCATGGATCTCGCACGACACAGCAGTGTATCTTGAAGGCCTCCAATACATCCTGCCATGTTCCTCTTGGCTTTACTAGGTCCCCAGTCGCAGTCTTCAGATTCACAAGTTGAGGGAACCGATGAAAATATTGCAAACTACTCGAATGGACCGTAGCCCTCTTGAGCATGAAGATGTACAGAAAGGGCTTTCAGATACAAGAATTACAGGAAATCCCGAGTGCCAGAGGTGTGACAGCATGAGAAGTCTTCTTACTCGCGGGTGTCAGTGACAAGAGCGAAAATGCCACGTGTATATCGCATCACGGCAGACATCGGAGTTCGAACCAACGTTAACCAGGCGCGCCAGCTAGGGGAGGATACCAGAACTTCGTTGGTTTCGATGAAATTCAAATAGAGCACGCATCCCCCCATCAATAAGGGAGAATTCGCGCGGAAATCACAGAAACAGCCGGTGCGCGGTTTTGTCTTCCTGGGAGGCTCTCAAGTAATTCATCCGGAGTATGCAAGCTTCTTTAAATGCACTTCATACGTTCTCCACAACTAACTTAGATGTAATGATCATACAAAGATCCACGAGTAAAATATTAGTCCCATACTCTTGCCCATCTGTATCCATAATAAAAGATAGCCACTGTGCGCTATGTCGTGCAAGGAGCTACTTACATATAGGAATTCACACCATCCTGTTTCCACAAAGCACCCGTCCGTTTCCAACTGTTACCGGGCAATCCGAGATGCACCTTGCGCAAAAGAGGACACTGTTGGCTGAGCGCTGCGATAGTGTTATGGCATTGTTCCACCGACATTGGACGGAGCCGCTTTGGGTAGGCTCGGCCGCTCTTCAGGCCCAGGACTTCAATTGCCGGGGGAAAAGGAAATCGGCCTGTACAGATACGACGGCAGGTATGCTGGTTTACATCAATGCCGGACAGCTCTGTCGAACTACTACCGATGTATTATAAAGGAACCGTGAAAGTGCTCACTACTCAGCCCGTCGGCTGGCTGGTGCCTTAGATATTACTAGCCGTGGACTGTAGTATCACCGGGAGCCAGTACTAGTGCGGAGCCGGCAAAGACTTGTGAGAAACGAACAAGGCTGGATTTAGATTCCATGTAGTAGGTCACCAGAATAAATACACAATCATCGGGAGCGCGCACTAGTACAGTACCCTAAGGGAAGCTCTGTAAAATTCACCGCAGAGAAAGTAGAGATTATGGGTAGCTATGTAGACCCGGGGGAGGCGCGTGTATGGAATTTGAATATTAAAGCGGAGGGAGGATGCGAGGCAGACATCATTTAGTCTTGTGCGCTGGCGTCGTAGATGGGGCAGAGTTGGTCCCACGCAGCTGAGAAAAGTCAGTGTCGATTCGGCCTCAAAAGGGGTGATTAGGCTTACGAGGAGGATTCTCCTCTGCGATCGCAGGGATGTTCTCGGCAAAGACAATGGCAAGACCGCTGGGGGTTGCGTCAGAAAGGACGGGGAGCGGAAGGAATCGAGACTCACACGTCCAAATGCCAGTCAATATGACAGTGCAGGAACCCTGGAGGAGCGGTTGTGAGTGGGGAGACGGGTCAAAGCGAGAGGAATTTGCATACAGAGGCCGGCGTTGTTGGTTACGAAGCTCGGAAGAGAGGGGATGAACCTTGGAATAAATGGAGGTTAATTCACGTACCGGAAGGTGGTCAAATCGGTCAGGGCGGGGCCCGTCGATACCACATCCCGGATGACCTGTTCGCCCAATCAGCCACTACTCCAGGGAAAAGAAACATGACCTGCCGGATTATCAAAGTTGTATGTGGAATTACCGGCGCTCCTGATGACGAAGAAATTGTGCTAAATAGAGAGGAAATGAGTACCCGATCAACAATGGAGCTGCGCGCACAAACCCCATGCAAATGGAAAGGATGCTGAAGTCGGTGTCAGTCGAACACCACAAGAATGGGAAGGAAACACTCACGGGGGCACCTATTGAGCCTCCGGGAATGCTGACTTCGATGACCTTGTTCGGAGGGAGCTCAAAGACGCTACCCTTCGGGAGGAGCTCCTGAGCCGACTGGGTGCCGGACAAAATCTGGAGCAGCACAGGGGCGGTCGGCGGAATGAAGCTCTACGGATCAAATGTCAGCATGGCCAAATTTCCCGAAGGACGGTCCAACATACCGCATTGTTGATGAAAAATCTCGTGCCGTTGAAGGTGATGTCGAGGTTCAGGTTCACATCGGCTCCGCCAGGTTGCGGAGCTCCCGGAACGGGAGAATTGACCAGAGGATGGAGGGCGGTCTCGACGAGCGGCTGCGTGATAGTCGAGCTCGTCGTCGGATCACTTACGGGTGCGGTAGCGTAGCGCAGGATGGCGCTGTTCGCCCCGTTGTCGAAGCCCTGGTTGCTTCCGGGTAAGGTTGGCTGAGCGCGGACCCAGTAATTGTCGATTGTCTGGTCGGCGGTGAGAACGAACGAGTAGCGCTGGCCGGCTGCAATATATGTTACAAGAAGCCTTAATACTGAGGAAAACTGCAAACCGAATATTTGGATGGAGTCCACGGTGAGAGGTTGATGGTTGACGCCGTCGACTTCGATGATCGTCATCTTGTGTCCGTCGATGCTGGAGATTACATCATCAGTATTTGTTGTGAACAAGGGATGCGCGGCAATCTCACCTGAATATCCAGTTGGGATCACACGAGATCGATACCATTCGGAACCTAGGAAAGCGTTCAGAGAAATTTGAACCGGAGTGAGAGGGGGATGGACCTGTAGCGCTTTCCCTGAACGACATTGATGACTGCGAGTGGAGAGAGAGGCTAGGGTGCTGAATCAGCCACAGAGTTGGGTGGAAACTATGAAATTTATTACACCACCGGCATAGCGCCCGAGCCCATTGATCAGGGTAGAGTTGAAGACAGGGATGAGAGGCGCAGATGGGGCGGGGTAATGGTACCAATCCGCCAGAGTAAGGATCTTCGATGGAGGCGATAGAGAATAAAGAAGGAAAGCAAGGAGGAGATGTGGTCACGTGATATATGTGAGATGGTGGAACGAGAATCATGCGTAGGAAACGTACCGTTGATTCTAGAAGGAATAAGCTCAGTGAATACATACTGAGGACGAGGTCTTACCGTCATCGATATCTATTAAGAACCAGTACGTCTTTTAGCGCTGCAAGATGAAGGCGTGGGATCGCTGACCATACAGATCCTTCTGGGGGTCTGCAGGATCGTAGACGACAAGGGGCCCTCTGAGACCATCACAATACTGAGTGGCTACGTTTTCGATGAGAATGGTTCCGGAAGACGACGAGAATCAGTACGCACATAGATGGCTGTGGTACCAAAAGGTTCCTGGAGGGATGTCAACGAATACAATTGATATAGAAAAATTGTTGTGCCTGATTGGTCCCTGTAACGAGGATGAGTTGGATTCTCGGGAATGTTGGGGCACTTACGGGACATTGAAATCATACAAGAAGGAGTTATTGGGCGTTATAGGGCATTCTACAGATCTCATTAGTTCTCGGGTCCTGTGCCGATCGAAGCTGCACACGGGTAACAAAAGCCGGTCCATCGTCGTAGTTTGTGCCAGCTTGATAGAGTCCATGCCAGTGCTACATGTTTTCCGGATTGAGAACCGAGGAATATCGATCAAGTGGAAATTCGCCCACGATACTGGTACTCTTGAGCATGGTGCTGTCAGTGAGTTGATCTACGACGTTCAGCTGGAAGTTGGCTCCCTGACACCCATCAATCAGAGATTGGACATGATATTGAGCCACCAGGTAAGAATCGCATTTGAAGGGGGAATTATCGAATGTGTGGAGGCTTGTGGGCTTGATTGTCTCATTTGATGAGTTCATTTGGGATTCAATGAGAGAGGTGCTGTGTCTCCGTCACTATCTTGGAGCAAATACGTGCAGGAACGGTTTTTCTGCTATTTGCATATGTCGGAAAGGTCCCGTAGGCAGTGGAAGAGGGGCCGGGGCAGCGGAATATGCGGGTCCCTGTTTCTTCCGTGGTGGTGGGAAGATAGAGGCAGCTTGCTCACGGTTACACATGGATCCCATTACTCACATCTGTTTCGCTGACCGTTCTTGCTCCATTCTCTTTTGGTCCATTCGAGGTCGTTGACTTTGCTTCCGAGCCATTGAAGCCGCGCACATAATGAACTACGTTTTATATTCAAGCGCGATTCTTGGTGTCTAGTGTGCCTGGCCAATAATAGAACGCCTCTCATTATCAACTTGAAGCCAGTAGTGTTCATTTAGAATCCGAATGGCGGCGATACCTAAAACAGTCATGTAATAGAGATGTCCTGAAGCCGAAGTCGCAGTGCGAACCGACGCATCAATCCAATGAGACACGAGAATGACAGATCCGGGGACATAGTCTGGACCTCTGATTATACCCTTCGAGGCTAGGTCACCGAACTCCCGGATCCGCCAATTTTTGTCCGCGCAGGTGTGGGCCTAATTTGGGTCGTTTTTGTCCCCGCACGCCCTAGCCGACATGACATAAGCATCCGAAACGGGCTCCCACGCACCAGAAAGTCACATTTTTTCCGCGCGGACCACCATTTTCGTGTGTTTTGGACCAAATATTGCCGCTTCCAACACATTTCCGTCAACGTGGGCCAAAAATGGGCTACCGGACTTGCTACCGGATGGTTTTTGTCCCCACGAAGCCGACCAAAGTTGGTGATTTTTGTCCGCTCATGACCTAGCATTTCCGCTTCCAGGACCCAATTTTTGTCCGCGCAGAACCTAGCTTTCGAGGCCGAAATCTCAAATTTTTGTCCGCGCCGCGACCTGGCCTCCCAGGGTATAATCAGAGGTCCTGTAGTTTGACGCCTCGTATATAGGATCCCCGAATGAGTAAGGGTCCAGTAGCCGTACGAACATTCGGCACTCCGCCTCCACGTGCGGTGGGAAAGCAAATAAGCAGTATGACTATGATTCTGCCCCTCATGAGTTTCTTGTATCCACGCAACCTCCGCCTTCATCCGCGTTTTGTTCTCAGGCACACTGCCGATCGTTGGCCACCCCATCCAGCGAAAATAGACCTGTCTGAATTTGCCCCTGTATTTTGGGCTACTATTATCCTGGGTTCGCCGGTGACTTGAGACCGCTTACATTGAATTGACTTTCTGTCGCGTAATACGTTTTCCCGCGTTGTGTCGGTCCCAGAGAAAAATAGACGTCGGAGAATCTGCCCCTGGATCGACGGACTTGTACTTCCCTGCGTTCGCGTTTGAGTGTTTATTCAAATGCGGCTATCTGCGGCATTTAAATTGATTCCGCGTCATTCCTGCTACCGTAAGGTAAAGGTCTTAGAGAGCCTGATTTTCAAAATTTAGCCGTACATCACATTTTCGTCAGCGCTTTTTGCGTAAGTTCCTCTTCTCCCTGCCACATTCCATCGGCTTGTTGAGTGCCGAGCACTTTGCCGATGATGGCAGGCCACTGGTTCGTAAACACGCTTATTCAAGTTATTGCCGTTTCTCATGGATGTCAGTAAAATGCCGAGATGTTGTTCAGCAGTACTATACCTCCAAGTGAATTAGCTCTCGAGTGTTTAGGGGCCTAGACGGAGCATGACTGAAACAACACAGCATGTACTCATACTTCTTCCCCCCCCTTTGCAACCAGAACCACTCAACTGGGTCCAGACAGATCGAATTCAGACTTTAACTTCAGAGGGTGCATATTTTACCGCCGCCACGGTTCTGGGACATCTTTGCTATATGGAAATGTTCCCTCCCAACGGAGGAAGAGCACGGAACTACCGACCATCCTACTTCATCGTGGTACTAAATGTGTCCATTCTCCTGGATTATCCCCGATGTCAAGTCGGTCGAACCGCCTTGATCAAGCCACAAGGCATGACTTCCTCTCAAAGTTGACCTACTGATTCAGAAACTGGTCAGAGAACTTCCAGAGGCATCGTGATCATCACACAAGGAAGACGGGACTGTCCGTTATTGCCGAAGAGGATTAATGTAATGACTGATAGGTCAGATTGGTGCAGCACGGTCCGAGGGGAAAGTACATACCTTAGCTGAACAAAAAAGGATAATGAAAGGCCTTAGAGAGTTTAGTGCGCTGCCATGCACAAGTCATACCACCGCCATCTTCCTCGTTACGCCTGGACCAGTTGAGCGGTCGTCCTGTCACCTCTTCACATAAGCATACTGAAGAGCAACACGACGCAAAGATTGAATAGCAGTATTCACCTCGCGCTGGCGAGCCTGCCATGCAAGCACACCACAAGCTCTGGGGAAACAGGGCAAGGAAATAAATCGGACAGTGAGTCAACTGAGTCAAGTGCGAGGCTGAAGACTTGATGGAGTCGGATAGACAGCCAGACGAGCCCACTTGCGGCGCTTGGAAGGTCCTCAGGAGTGCAAGGTGGATGGATGGGATATTAGATTACAAGCATAGGTGGAGGTGGCGCATGCGACCCGACTTCGCCAAAGTCCGAAAAGGCTAAATCACAACCACTGAATGGGTCAGTAATTTGGGGACTGTAATAATGGCGGTTCTTGAAAATCTACAACACAGGCCACTATTGGGTGTTGCGGAGACAAGTAAATTGACCCGCCTTTCGATCACCCTCCTCAATTTCTGCACTGTGTCGTACACTGTACCTCCTCCTTCCAGTACAAAATGATTATGTCTGTATTCATCGCCAAAATACATGTAGAAAGTAGAGCGTAGTTGGAATTCATAGTTAGATGTGGCTCGATCAACGTACACTGCCAGACGTGTACACAAGGCCTCCGGAACCACCGGGAAATTATAAGTGTCTACAGCACTTGTCTGCATGTATGGGATCTTCAACTTTCCCACCTTACCAACCAGCACTTTCAGGATAAACCCAAGTCAAATCTGAGTGGACACATCCTTCAGGAATCAGCAGGGGGGACAAATGTGCCACCAGAATTCCTCTCATGTTTCATGGACGATCAGGGCTGATCTCAAGAGTCATCGTAGCCAGAATCTGCACATTTATCGACACCGCTAGACTGTCATGACCGTGGAAAATGTTGAATTATGCAAAATGAACATCCCCGAGATCCCCGAGTTTGTCCGCAGGATGGTTCCAGTTATTTGCCATTTTACTCATGGCTTTCAAGTTGTTCTCAGACTATGGCCCATGAGTTTAGGCGATGATTTGCACCCTCCCAATATGTTCGCCACGACGCCTGAGCTACATATAGGGGGAGCCCGCAGCTAGCTGCTGAATGTGCCATGCTGCTGAGTTTGCAAATACTAAATTTCATGTCTGGGAAATGATGGTTTTGAAACCAGTGTGGTCATGCGTGCTTGTTTCTCAGATACTGAGGAAATTTTCAACTCTGCAACCGCTGTAGGCCCCCTGCCAGTGGTGAATTCGTTGGGAGCATTTAACTAATGCACCAGTTTTAAAATGAGTTTAAGCCATGGCGCGGCCATAAGGGTTCCTATCTTAGATACCATCATGTGAGGGACCTCAGTGGATAACGGATTAGATCCTGTTCGGGGAATATAGATAGTTTCTGTGTACCGGGCACAGGCGCAGGTAGGAGCGCCGGTATGAGTAGAGAATTCGAGTCTTGTTTTTTATTCGGGTAGCAGGCCGTGCCCCTCGTCGGCATTATAGCTTTATCGTTCTGTTTGGCATCCCAATCTAAGTACTAAAGCTCGTGTAGGACGACATTGTCACGGTTTCGCGGTAGTACATTTGACCCGACATAAATATTAAATAAACACAGCAGCTTGTGAGCGCTAAGTAACGCACTGCGGATTTACCTGCACGTAGGACTCCACACCCTCCTGTTTCCACAATGCACCTATCCGCTTCCAAGCGTAACTGGGCAATCCGAGTTGCACCTCCCGTAAGAGAGGACACTGCTCGAGGAGCCTCGCGAGGACCTGATGGCGCTTCGCCAAAGAAATTGGTAGCAAGTCTGGTGAGTCGGTCTTGAGTCGGAGAACCTCGATTGTGGGCGGGAGGGAAATGCCGTCTTTGTTGATCCGATTAAACATATCCTGGTTAATGTTCATGTCAGTACTGCGGCGTACATCGACCGACAATACGCACCACGAGCCGGGTGAAAGCGGGGAAGCGGTCGTCCGGCAGCTCCTTTTGTTCAACGATGACCACGGTGGCAGAGGATGTGTCTTCTTCCGCATCTGAGACCCCATCGGGAAGGAGTTCGTCAAACGCGGTGTCATCGCCCAGCGAAGGGCAGCGATCATCTACACTGTGACTCCGACGACGCGAGAAGCGGCAGATGTTGATGTTTACAGGGCCATCCAGGATATCGATCGATAGCTCTCGGAGGCACGGGAACAAGGACGCGAGGGCAGCCAACGACTCATCGGATGGAGCTCTCGAGGCGATGCCGAGGGATAGAAGAGGTGCGGAGGTGTGTGAGATGTCCAGCAATACAGGCAGAAGGTTTTCGTCTCCTGCCTGCGCAACGGTCCAATCTACCAACGCCTTCACCATGCTGACCGGCCGCCCCGGCGCAAATAATCGGATTAATCTCGATGGTGCAGTGAGATGTCGCAGACCCGATGCGGTGTCGAGGGAAAGGGATTCCGGAAGAGTGATGATGGGATAGCGAGAAACGGATTTTATCTCCAATGATTCCAGCCGTGGACACTGCCTCAAGAAGGAGAAAAATAGCTGGACATGGGATAGCACGTCCAGCGATACCGAAACGAGGTGAGTGAACTTGCCAGGTCCAAACCCGGTGATCAGGGACCAGGTTTTGTCACGAGCATGCAGTTGTAGATTCTGCAGGTGCTCTCGAGATGCGATTTGGAGCGGATGTTCGACTGGGGCTTGTGCGTCGGGGCTCCGAATTTCAGAAATTGCAAAAGACTTCAGTTTCATGAGAGGGCCTTCACGGGCTATAATGTCGCAGCCGTCGAGAGTCAGATGGTCGAGCACGGATAGAGACAGCAAGGTGTCTTTAAATGAAGTGTCGATGGTGAGCCCCCGGATATCCAGGGACTGCAGGTTCTGGTAACGGGCGAGGGTGGCGGAGAAGGTCGCGATGACCCTATCGTACACGGCGTCAAACAGCCCAAGATTCGGAATTTGCGGATATCTTGGTGCCACTCGATACACGCTGTGTCTGGCGCTGAATTTCCAGGACTGGACCAACAGGGCGTGGTGTCCTTCCGCCAACCGATCCAAGCGGACTGCAGTCCGGTGCAGACGGCAGACCGGGTCTATCCAATTTTTCCGGTCGAGTGTCTTCTCCACTGCTGCGATATCAAAGTCTTGGTGCTGAAGTAAAAGCGGGAAGCAGAGGGATCGAAACAGCTGGCACACCAACGAGATGCGACGGAGTTGTCGACTTGAACACAAGGTCCAACATGCTAGCCAGATTTCCGCGGGGAGGGTATGAAGGTAAGGGATGGGTGGGTTGCTCATGGTCGTCGTGGTACAAAAGCAAGAGTGTACAGCATCGATGGCAACTCGTATCAGCTTCACAGGATGGTTGTCAAGATCCATGATAAAATCAGATCGATGAAGTTCCATTGAATTGAAGTCCTACTCATTGGCGTACGTGACCGGGTCAACCCATTTTTTTCTAACTGTCGATAAAAATAGGGAGGAGGGGATGAAGTACACGTAACACAAATACCCGTGGGACCAAACTCGTGACGCGTGAGATAATGACTTGTGCAGGATGCTCAGAGTTGATGCACCTAACTTAGCAACTAGAGATATAGATTTATTTGGGGCAATTAAATGTATTGACGAGGTGATGACACACATTCTACGCGACTTCCCTAAAACGCATCTTTACAGCGATTACACGTGGTTTAGCTCGGTCACGTGACCACATGGGTTCAAAATCGCCTCTGTAATGTTGAGACTCATCTGACCATGACTTTCCCAGAGCCACCAAAAGCCTTCGCCTGAGCGTCAAGGTCGCCTCCCCATGCTCTCGGATAGCGATGACCGCCGTTCCTCCCCAGCACCCTGTGGCTCCTCCGCTCATGACTCATTGAAAGCGGGAACAAGATACCCGCACTGGAGTCGCAAGTCAACTGGCACACCTACGTATCGGGAGGGGTGTTGGAGAGCATGAATTCTATCATCTACCCTATCTTGACACTGCCTCCTAAATTCAACTCCGAAATATTCATCCACTCTGTCGACAACGCCTACGTCCACTGCGGTGCACATTCCACTGCGATTGGCGAGCATTGGCAGTGCGTGGCGAGCCATAGCGCTCTCGGCTTGTTGTTGGCTTGAGCCTAGCGCCAGATATTACGGGGGTCCGCAGGTCGAAACCTACGCAACCTTCTACAGCGCTGGCTTCCACGTGCGAGCGGCCTCCCCTTGGGTCTGAAGATGAGAATGCCTACCATGTTATACTCTGAGCCGCCGGATGCGATCCTTTCCATCTTCGCCAAGGACTCCTCGCAATGGACGAGTCTCGGCCTGAATTCATCTAAGCCAATTGCCTTCCCCAGCGGCAGCATCCGCACAAGCTCTGGAGGATCTCCGTGATTTTGCCCTTCAGGGACTCACGATGGACATTCATTTATTGCCGAAATGGTCCACGGAGAGCATCAATTCGAAAATGGTACAGAAGTTTGCGTTATTTGATTCGCTTCAACAGTCTTACCTCTTTACGAGATGGCCCAGATCGACACGGACGAATAGTACAAGTATCCAAGAGCTTTCGCTTTGCATGGTGGGTCTGGTTACGGAACGTCAGGGAGGTAGGTAGGTAGGTAGTATTACACGGCCGGTCCCGCTTAGGAATACTGGTTCCCAGGAAGTCACGAAGTGTACACGCAATATACACTATTGCCCTTGGACCTCCCTACGCCCCCATAACCGAGCTTATGGACGCAGTCTTGGTATAACTACAGGAATAGAAGAAAGTAAGGTTAGCACAGAGACAAAAGGACCGGTTGGATCAGAACAAGCATTCACACTGAACGGAAGACAGGTATGAAAATTCCCATGAGTGCAGCACTAGGTCGGGAGTGTATCATGGCCTTCAAGAACTCCACATTCGTGTGTTCGGCCATGTAGCGACGAAGATCTGGAGAGTTTGAGAATAATTTTGCAGAAGTATGGAAACCCGGAGAATCACGTTTTTTTTAGCGAGCGTCGGCAGGATGCCGGTGGATGCCAAGCGATCTCGGCTGCCGTTTTCGATTGTAAGACCCCGGAACCACACATACATGAAGCTCCAGCCGCCACTCATTAATGCATCTCACTCTTCAGGTGAGGGAAACTCCCCAAGTTCTTCCCAATCAACACCTGAAGTTCACCCTTGAAATTTAATCTTTCTCGATCATTCCGAGGCACACGAAGTCCTCAATGGGTGTTAACGACCACATAACATTTCTCCCACCTTTCCTCCACTCACTCTTCACTCCTACACCATTCCTCAGGCTACTCCGAATCGCTCCCGACTGCTATTACGCGCCGGTGTCGCGTGGAACCGTGTTCCATCAAGGTCACGTGCCCGCGTATCACACGTCGCGTCGCGCGGAACCTGTCGACGCGGGGCTTTCTGTGGCTACTCGGTGCGGGCACATATTTTCCAGCAATCTCAATGTCCAATTCTTCATTTATACCATACTTCCACACCCTACCATGTCAAATTTCCTGTGACACAATACACACTTACCTGCCGACTGCGAACGGGTCTGACAACAAATCAACGCCCCGAGCTTCATCCCGAGCCCCCAAGCTAGGTTCTCAGAAATCCCACGCTCCTACTATATGGTTACAGGTATGACCTTGCGCTTCTAGGTCCTCTTCAGCTGGGCAAGTTATGCGGAGGGCCAATCGGAGAAGTGGTTGAACACCAGAAACCCATCCATAATCCAGCAGGATTGTATCATAATCATAGATTATATTCATAGGGCATATTGCATAGGATGTAAATGAATGTATTAGGAGTCATTCGCACCAGAGACCTTCAACCACTCACAGTACTGATTCCAGATATGCTGCTTTGGGAATTCAACATAAACCTTGCCAACATTCCCCTCACCGAAGATATCCATGCCATTTGCAATCTCCCTAAAAATTCACTCAGCTATAACCGGTTTGCAGCGAAGGAGGGATAATCGTACGGTGAGGTCATGATTTGCGGATCTGTGAGCAAGTCTGCGAGCCTAGTTTGCAATCAGACCTTGGCACACTTCGCGTTCGAAAGGAGCAATTATATCAGACCTTGCAAGTCAGACAAAAGTACGGCACCGCCGCTCTTGAAGTATTAAACATGTTGTGTGAAGCACAGGAACTCTGCAATCCCGTAAGGTGGGTTGTCAGGAGGCAGCAGCGGCACAGCGTCCCCATTGTGGATGAATTTAATGAATTCTTGGGGCTCTGTTCCAGTGTCGATGAATTCCTCCACCAAATATGTCCGCCGAACACAGGACGTGTTGGCAACATTGGTTCCATTAACCTGTTCATGCACGACTGCCACACCTGCATGAACAAATCGCAATTCCGGAATCGTGAAAGGGGGTTCCTCAGTAGCTTGGGATATCAAGTGGCGGATGGATGAATAGGTGAAAGCCATGATAGATGCCCCCCAGAACAGAAGGTGTGCCTCCTGGAGAATCTTCACATACTTGGCCAGAGCCGAAAATCTGCGGAGCTTCGGACCGTCGGAGCTGTTGGCCTTCTGGTCACGTTTGTAATACAGTCGTTTAACCGCCACCAAGTTGTTCTGCCTTGTCCCAAGCCGATGCGTTACCAAGTGGGTCAACGTCAAGTGTCCGATATGGGCAGTTTTGAACGTCCCAAGACCGATGTTGACTGAAAGATCAACGGCAAGAAAGCCGGGAGCGGCGTGCTGAGGGTCACATGTGAAAGCGCACCCCATTTGCCTCCGTAGGGTGAAGAAGCTCTTGCAGCGAACATTCAGTGAGCGGGAAAAATTCAATGTTCCGAGATTGGAGGCTCTGAGGATATATATTAGTACTGTATGCATTGATAATGTCGGAGAAACCGCCCTCAGCTAATGCCTGACGCAGTTGTTTGCGATCTGGAGACACATAAGCTGCAATACTGCGCTTCTTTGATGGAGGCGGCGTGGATGACCTATTCAACAATTTCTGGAGGAGGCAAGTTAGTGTTACAAACCGGGGAGTTCACTCAATTCTTACTGTATCCGGGCTCCGCTGGCGCGTGTGGGACCCATAGTCGTCCCAGTCATCCGTAGCCAGCGGGTGAGCACGGTCCTGGATTTAATATTAGAGACTGCAACAGACCTCAGGAAAGAAAAAATGGCTTACCCTCCAGGACACAGGCAAAAGTTTTGCAGTGCCTGGCACATTTGAACGTCAAGGGCGAGAGAACATCGCCAATGAAGAGTCAGTGGCATGGCTTCTTGACTTGCGTGTCTTCGACACCTGTGACAATTGATGCGGAATGGGGATATGCATTGGCGATGGCCGGAGACGAACATGCAGAGAAAATGGAACTGATTCCTGAGTTACAGCCACTGCGCAATGGGGATAGCGTAGTAGGACCTAATGGGTCTTACTACATGGGAGGAGTTAACAACGGGCAAGGACTAGGTAAGCGCTGGCTTCCAACCACACTACGAAGATTTCATTTTTGACTAATGATTGCACAGATGCCGAACAATCAGATCAGCTCGACTGAATGATTGATGGAGACGAGCCCAGGGGGGAGGAGGATATGGATGAGGATGTGGAACTCTTTGCTTGGTTTTCGGACGAAGTGTTTGCGGGGGGATCTGACATCGATGAATGGTAGTTTTCAATTCAAGCTGAGGATCGATAATTATGACCATTATTTTACATGGCATCACCCTTGATTGGGATTCAGTCGGAGACCTACCCATTAGACGGACTGACGCTGGAGGCCCAAATGCGTGTGTGAACGGTGACTGGACGGGCGCGCATGTCTAGTCCCGGGGTCTTACAGCCGAAAACGGCAGCCGAGGTCACTTGGCATCAGCCGTCATCCTGCCGACGCTCGCTAAAAAAGCGTGATTCTCCAGGTTTCCATACAGAAGCGATCGGCGAAGTTCAACCAGCGTGTTTGAGGACATGCAGTTGATTAGCGCGTATTCTTGCGCCTCAATTCGGTTCCGTACACTTACTTTGGACTCCGGTTCTTTCTAGTGTTCAGCAATCGTACGTCTCCGGATCTGATGTTCAATATTGTCACCTCAAAGTTAACACCGACCCGGCGGCAGACGGTCTGCCTCTGTCTTAGTGGATGGGTCTAAGTTCGAGCCCTTGTATTTCTTGGAATAAAAAGATCTTGCTTTCCCTACTTTCCCTACCCCCTACCCCCCCCCCTCTCTTTGGATACCCCATGATACCCCATTCTCACACCTCTTGTGGGACGAAGCTGCACATGTTGGTTGCGTGGTGACGACAGAGTAATCCATCTGTCCTGCGCTTGCAATTATTCTTACACTTGAGGAGACGTCTGCAAATTGCCCCAGCCGCGTTGGGGGCATGAGGCTTGACTCTCAGGATGGTCATTGATGTCGCACCCGCAGTCCTCGCAGAAAGTCGGAGGTTTGGGTTGATTACCGCTTCTTTTGCCCATGTCCTCCCACAATGGTGGTTGCCCTTCGGGACCCCAGTAAGCATGCGGAATTTGTAGGGCCCATCTGCGAACGTACCAGGGTAAGGTCGGTATGCGCACAGTGAGATTAGATGGCTGACGTTCTGAAAGACTGGAGTCAGATGTGGTGCGTTTCACTGGGGGCAAAGACCGAGGCACCTGACCGCCAAGTGCGACCTACGCATGTGGTCGGCACTTGTCTTTCATCTTTTGATCAAATTACGGCTTAAATCGACTTACATACAAAAAATGCATAATTTTATTTCCTAGTAATTTTCGTGATCTTTCATTGTACATATGAGTAAAACAATACCTTTGTCTTTGACATCTTCTGTCTTTGAACTACTCTTTGACGGTCTTTGTATTTGTAAGGTGGCTGTGGTCTTTAAGATAGGTCTTTGTCTTGAGTGAAACAGCCTTGCCCCATTTGCCCGCTTTGTTGTGGATCTCAGTGTTGTAAGTCCTCAGCAGGTGGGAAATTTGGGTGTATCTTAGGCAAAACTCCCCCCTGCGGAGGACCTATGACACTGACATCCACGACAAAGCTGGCAAATGGGGCAAGGCTGTTTCACTCAAGACAAAGACCTATCGTAAAGACCACAGCCACCTTACAAATACAAAGACCGTCAAAGAGTAGTTCAAAGACAGAAGATGTCAAAGACAAAGGTATTGTTTTACTCATGTGTACCATGAAAGATCACGAAAATTACTAGGAAATAAAATTATGCATTTTTTGTATGTAAGTTGATTTAAGCCGTAATTTGATCAAAAGATCAAAGACAAGTGCCGACCACATGCATACTGTACGACCCTGTAGGGGAGCAACAGTCACGGTCACTGGAGGGCCGTTGCGTTGCCTCTTTTCTTTCGGGTCACTGTCACAGTGCGAGTCGTTGCTTCAAAAAAATCGTGACATGGTTTGAAAAAAATATCGGAACATGTTTAGGGCTCAGAAATTGCCTTGAGTCATGGAAATCCACCGCTGGAGTGTATTCAACAGCAGATATTAGCTCTGAATGACACGGCTGATAATGGCAAAATAAATATATTGATTATTCAACATGTTGCTTCTTTGAGCAACAGTCACGCTCACAGTGGGGCCCGTTGCCTGGAAAAGAGGCAACGCCCTTGTCACGGTCATCGAGATGTTGCTCCCCTACAGGGTCGTACAGTAGGTCGCACTTGGCGGCCAGGTGCCTCGGTCTTTGCCCCCGGTGTTTATTGCAACCCCACTTTCGTTCGCTTTTATACCTCGAGCACGAGCAGAGATGGGGCCGTCCATTCCGGTGTCACTCACTTAGAGTCGCTCTTGTACTCTGCGATACACGGCGTTGTATTGTCGCCCATCCAGGGCTACAGGGGAGCCTCGGGCCCCTTCATGTTGCACCTACGGAGGACTCGGAGACGTGTGGCCGACGGCATTGGAACCGTAAGAATGATGGGACCCTGTGCCCTCTTGTACTGTCACGCTTCGAGGGCTGCGGGGGGACCTCGGGATCCCCAGTGCTTTATTTCAGGGAGGGCTCGGTCTGTGGCCAACGGACGGTCTTACTAAATGGAATCGGTAGAGCTCAACGGGTGCCCGAGCGAACCACGCCAATTTCAATCGCAAAGTCCGATCGAGGTTACTACAGACCCGATGCGGACGGTCTGCATCCATCTTTCATCTTCTTTCAGGATCCGGGTAGCCGCAGAAGGTGCCCGTTCGACTCGGAGTCGGGCCTGGGTCATTCAAGTCACGCGCAGCGTCGGATTTTTCTCTCCTACTCCTTGCTTTCCTTCCTTACTCTCAATCGCCTACATCGTATATCTAGGGACATTACGAGGCAGATACAGACCTAGTGGCGGACGGTCCGCAGCTGCTCTCCTTGAGGCCTGAAGAACGAAATTTGCTATGCAGAAGCCGCCCGTTCGACTCGGGCCTGAGTCATTCATCCGGATTACCGCTCTTTTTCCTCCTTCTGCATTTTGCATTTGTTCAAGTTTCCTCTCTCACCTATTCAGGGTCAACTCAAGGTAATACCGACCCGGTGGCGGACGGTCCGCGTCTGCTTCTATTTAATCGAGAATGCTGCAGCATGAAATGCAGAAGGCGCCCGTTCGACTCAGGCCTGGGGCGCTGGTCTCATCCCTGACTAATTTTTAGCTCGCTCTCAGCTCACATTTTGATTGGTCCAATTTCCGGCCTCATGCATGCAGGGACGCTTCGAGGTCAATGCAGACTCAGTGGCGGACGGTCCGCGTCTGCCTCAAGTTGCTTGAAGAAAATGGAGAATGAAGGCAGAAGGTGCCCGTTCGACTCGGACCTGGGTCACTAGGCTATACGCGCCTCGCATTTTTCTCTCTCTCTTACTGCGATCAATTTTCTGATGGCAAAATTTGCTGCTGCATTCATTCTGGTTCACAGGGAGGCAGGAATCCAATATGAAGGTTCCTATCCTATTCGGGCTCGGTCGCTGGCCTTCTTGCTTCGGTCTTTTTCTCTTGGTCACGGTTCATTTGTTGCTTAGTTGAAATTTCCTCGCTCATTTATCCAGATTCGCAACGAGGATAATACCGATCCGGTGGCGGGTGGTCTGCGTCTGCTTTCCTTGAAGCGTGAAGGAGCAAATTGGCTATGCAGAAGGCGCCCGTTCGACTCGGGCCTGGGTCATTCTTCAGATGCCGAACTCTTTTTCTTAGCTCACAAAGGAATCTAACTCCATGGATGCTATTTCCACGTCCCCCCTCAAACTTACAAATTCCGCCTAAGCAACCTTACCCTCCTCAACGACCTGCGCCGGGATTGCCGAACGCAGCCGCAAGCCGAGGGCGGCAGACCAAAAACCAAACAATGCCAACTTGATGCTCCTGCCTCAGCCACTACACACGGTCTTCTGACGATCCCCACTTCCTACACTCACGACAACTCGCCTGATCTTCGCATACAAGTCGCTTGGACCGGCACCATGGGACGCCTTTTGAGCACCACGAAGGAACGCTTTGACCGAAGCCGAAGAAAGATGCCCGCATCGGCGCCGGACTCTTCTCAAGCTGAGCGCGGCGCACCCGCTGATGGAGGAGCTGGCGAGTCTTCGCGGAGCGGTGGCCCGGTTCCAGGTGCGTCTCCTCTCGGTGTATCTAAACAACACAGGGACGTGCTAACGGCTTAAAATGGGAGCGCAGAACGAAGCGCACGCCTCCGCCATAAAACTACAGCCCCACGCGCTCGGCACGTCCGCGCTGTCAGAGTGGGCAGCGCACCTTGAGGCGGAGACCGCGCGCCTGTGTGCAGAGCTCGGTGTCCTCTGCTCTCCTCGCTCCCCCCTTCCTCCCCCTCGCCCTCGTCCTCGTCCACCTCCGCCGCAGAAGGAGGCGGGGGCGCAGTGGCAGAGCTGACCCTCTCCCTCTGACGCCCCGCCGCAAACCTCACGCTTGCCGAATCCCCGCTCAATGAGTTGGAGAGGGAGGGGGGGTGGATGAGCGATCGCTGGACGGGCCTGCGCGGATATAACCTCGGTACGCGGGCGCTGCGCTGTGATGGTTGTGGCAGTCCGCGCACATGCCTGCATTCCCGTTTCTCCCTCTGCTTTCACCGCCTCTCGCTTTCTTTTCTCCCCCGCACTTTCGTTTTTGCGGCGTTGCTGCAGAGGTTCTAGCCTTCATCTTGCGAATGTTCTCTGTGGAGCAGTGCATGATACACAGTGGATATGGCGCAGATGGTTTGGACGCTTCTCTTTTGATTCTTTTCTTCGCGGCACATTTCTCATTCGGTCATTTTCGGCGCGGCCTCGTGAGCGGATGGGATCATTGCACGCCGAGTTGTGCGCAGATCCAGAGGCGTCCAAGCCTTGTTACCTGAGCGACCTGAGGTGAGCAGCACGTGCGCCCTGCACCGTCCGCGCGCATACCCTACGCCTCGGTGGGGTGTGAAGCTGCGCTGGAGTCATCCTGTCATCCCTTCATCTCCTTCTCCCCCTCCGTTGCTTTCATCCTCCCTCTTGTCCACCGCTGTTTCCTGGAATGTAATTCATGTAATTCTCCAACCCAAGTATAATTCCGGGATTTACGAACCGAGGACGGAACAACAGGTTCGGATTCCTTTGGATTTCTGTTGGTACAACTCTCATCGAGCAGGTTGGATCCGAGACCGATTTCCCGTACGAAGAAAGAAATGATAGTGCGCCCAGCTGCGCGTACCATTCACACCCTCTTGTTTAGATCCACGAATTCGTTTCTAAATGTCGCTGGGCAGTCTGAGTTGAACCTCATCGCCTCATGGCAATCTTTTTCGCTTCTCTCTTTCTTTCCTTCTTGCCGCATCAGTTCGTCCCTCTTCGAGTCGGGTGCGCTACGCGGATTTGTGGAGCGCGGATTAGGCAGGACAGCAGTCCTTTCATCTTAGACTTGAGACGCGCGGAGGTTGTTGCAGTGGTGTTCACGGGGACTGTGCGGTGCTCTCGTGGCGGGAGAGCCGGCACGAGGCTCCACGCGCATTCTCTATATTGCGCGCGGAGCCTCCTTCACGGAAATTCAACAGTCAGGCTCCTTTCTCTCTTTCATCTTGCGCGCCGCAGGGCGGATATGCGGGTGCCCACCCCGCACCCTGTGCGTTCCGCTTTACTTCTGCCCCCACGGGCCCTTCCTTCGTGCCTGTGAGAAGGAGGAATTTTTCATTGGACGACCGCCCACGCTTGCTTTGTACCGGGTTTGACATCTGGCGTCCCCAAAATCTTTCTACGTCCCGCCAATCGGATTGCATCCCAGAGATATCCCAAACTTCAGAGTGAGCTGAGCAAACAAAGTTCGATGCGACAGTTCGGTACAAAGGATTTGAGCTGTGGATGATGTCAGGTGTATGGGCGATATACTGTGCAAAAATTCAAGGTATTTTACAGGGTTTTTGACGACAACTTACAGCTGGTGTCAAATTTTCTGAATGCAACTTCATCCTATAGCTGACATCTTGTGCATGGTTTACATCCTCTAAGTAGATGACATCTTGGCGTTCAATTGCCGGCAGTCGCCGCATCATCTCGGCTCTCCCGAGCCACTCGGCATCGCTCGGGGAACTAGAGGGTTCTTCAAAATCAATTCCGGGTGTTTGTCAGCTCTTTGGATGGACTCCGGCACAGAACCACGATTTAAATAGATCCGCCTGAGTGTCATTTGCCTGTTTAAAGTCTGTTCCTGTGCAGCACATCCTCAAGAGCCCTAATCATCCCCGTCTTTTGCCTCTGTTAAATCACTTGGCGGTTTGACGTTTACATATCAAATAGAGGGAGAATTAGTGTTACAGAGATGCTCTGGGCTTGCTACATTCATTATAGACCACGAATGGCATGGTTTCCAGTTGGGGACTTCGGCAAAGATGTTACATCAATGTTCCAATCAGTAGCATCATTTTCAGCAAATCCGCATCAATGTAAAGTCACTCCAAGATGTACCAAGGCTTGGATGTCATGGAGAACCACATGTTTTTAACCTGGGGCAGAGATGTCCCCAAGCTCCAAGTTGTCAGCAAATTCATGAATGCGACCAAAGTTGTAAGCAAAAACACTGTTCGCAGTTGAAAGATGTTCATATGGGCAATATACTGTCCAAAAATTCAGTGCATTTTGCAGGATTTTGAGTGACAACTTACAATTGAATTTTGCCTCCAGCTTACAGCTTCGGCTGCAGTTGACAACTTGATACAGCTTATATCTTGAAGTTGCTCGCATTTGCCAAATGGGTTGCATCTGATGGCCGGAAGCTAGCCTGGCCGAGCCATCAAATCGGCTACCGGCATTATGCGGGACAATCCATTGATTCTTGGGATTTACTTGTGGTCACTCATAGCAACACATATGGACTCTGACACAGAATCACTGGTTCATCTTATCCCAATCAAGGTCCCCTGCACGTTTCGAGTCCATGCAGGCCAGACTTCACTCAATGGAAATACCTACTTCGAACCGCTTCTGCTTTTCCTTTTCTTTCTACCCCAGAAACCCTTGATGCTTCGAGTGCATCAATCAATATGGGCCAAATTAATCAGTTCAGGGGGATGATGGACCTCCTGCCCGAAATATAGACTCGGAAAGAGATGGTTGCTGTTTTGGGACTTGGCAAAGAGCCGTAGCATCAATGTTCCGATCAGCCACATCATTTTGGCCAAATCTCCCTCGATGTTAAGTCCCTCAAATGTGTACAGAGGTTTGAATGTAGAATGGCACGGGAGGTTGTAAAGTGGAGCCAAGTTGTTCCCTCAGTGCCAACTTGTTAACAATTTCCAAGAATTCCACCAAAGTTGTAAGCAAAAACCTTGTTAACAGCTGGAGATGTCAGCTAATAATTTTTGAACAGTATATGTGCCATACTTCTGCATAAATTTGATTCGGTGACCTCAATTCGAACCCAATGGCCTCAAGATCAGATTGGGATATGGATACAGGATACATTTTTGTTCGAGTACAATTCTAGAGCATTCGGACAGCATTGGAGCCCAGAAGAACATCAATAGTCGGATTCTGGATGCTTTGATCAATATAAATTGCCCGCAAATCCTCAATCAATCGTTATGCTTAACTACTGTGCGCGATGTCGTGCAAGGAGCTACTTGCACATAGGAATTCACACCATCCTATTTCCACAGCGCACCCGTCCGTTTCCAACTGTTACCGGGCAATCAGAGGTGCACCTTGCGCAAAAGAGGACACTGTTGGCTGAGCGCTGCGATAGTGTTATGGCATTGTTCCACCGACATTGGACGGGCGGCTCTGGATAGGCTCGGCCGGTCTTCGGGTTCAGGACTTCAATTGGCGGGGGAAGAGGAAATCGGTCTGTACAGATACGACGGCAGGTATGCTGGTTTACATCAATGCCGGACAGCTCTGCCGAATTACTGCCGATGTATTACAAAGGAACCGCGAAAGTGCTCACTACTCAGCCCGTCGGCTGGCTGGTGCCTTAGATATTACTAGCCGTGGACTGTAGTATCACCGGGAGCCAGTACTAGTGCGGAGCCGGCAAAGACTTGTGAGAAACGAACAAGGCTGGATTTTGATTGCAGGTAGTAGCTCACAAGGATAAATACACAGTCATCGGGAGCGCGCACCAGTACAGTACCCTAAAGGAGGTCCTGTAAAATTCACCGCAAAGAAAGTAGAGATTATGAGTAGTTATGGAGACCAGGGGGGAGGCACGTGTATGGAATTCGAATATTAAAACGGAGGGAGGATGCGAGGCAGGCATCATTTAGTCTTGTGCGCTGGCGTCGTAGATGGGGCAGAGTTGGTCCCACGCAGCTGAGAAAAGTCAATGTCGATTCGGCCTCAAAAGAACTGATTAAGCTTACGAGGAGGATTCTCCTCCGCGATCGCAGGGATGTTCTCGGCAAAGACAATGGCAAGACCGCTGGGGGTTGTGTCAGAAAGGACGGGGAGCGGAAGGAATCGAGGCTCACATTTCCAAATGCCAGTCAATGTGACAGTGCAGGAACCCTGGTGGAGTGCTGGTGAGTGGGGAGACGGGTCAAAGCGAGAGGAATTTGCATACAGGGGCCGGCGTTGTCAGTTACGAAGCTAGGGAGCGAGGAGATGAACTTTGGAATAAATGGAGGTTAATTCACGTACCGGAAGGTGGTCAAATCGGTCAGGGCGGGGCCCGTGGATACCACATCCCGGATGACCTGTTCGGCCAGTCAGCCGTCACTCCAGGGAGAAAAACATGACATACCGGATTATCGAAGTTGTACGTGGAATTACCGGCGCTCCTGATGACGAAGAAGTTGTGCTAAAGAGAGAGAGAGAAAATCAGTACCGATCAACAATGGAGGTGCATACACAAACCCCGTGCAAATGGAAAGGATGCTGAATTCGGTGTCAGTCGAAAATCGCAGGAATGGGAATGAAATACTCACAGGGGCACCGGGGGAGCCTCCGGGGATGCTGACTTCGATGATCTGGTTCGGAGGGAGCTCGTAGACACTACCCTTCGGAAGGAGCTCTTGAGCTGAGTGGGTGCCAGACAAAATCTGGAGCAGGACGGGGGCGGTCGGCGGAACGAAGCTCTACCGATCAAATGTCAGCCCGGTCAAGTTCCCCGAAGGACGGTCCAACATACAGTTCCGTTGATTAAGAATCTCGTGCCGTTGAAGGTGATGTCGAAGTTCAGGTTCACATCGGCTCCGCCAGGGTACGGAGCACCCGGAACGGGAGACTTGACCAGAGGGTGGAGGGCTGTCTCGACGAGCGGCTGCGTGATAGTCGAGTTCGTCGTCGGATCACGGTCGGGCGCAGTAGCGTAGCGCAGAATGGCACTGTTCGTCCCGTTGACGAAGCCCTGGTTGCTTCCGGGAAAGGTTGACTGAGCGCGAACCCAGTAATTGTCGATTGTCTGGTCGGCGGTGAGAACGAAAGAGTAACGCTGGCCGGCTGCAATCTATGTTACAAGAAGCCTTAATCCCGAGGAAAACTGCAAACCGAATATTTGGATGGAGTCCACGGTGAGAGGTTGATGGTTGACGCCGTCGACTTCGATGATCGTCATCTTGTGTCCGTCGATGCTGGAGATTACAGTATCAGTACTTATCATTGTGGACATGGAATCGCCGACAGTCTTACCTGAATATCCAGTTGGGATCACACGAGATCGATACCATTCGGAACCTAGGAAAGCGTTCGGAGAAACTTTGACCGGGGTGAGAGGGGAATGGACCTGTAGCGCTTTCCCTGGACCACACTGATGACTGCGAGTGGAGAGAGAGGCTGCGTGACTGGATAAGCCACAGATTTGGTTGGAACTATGAAATTTATTACACCACCGACATAGCGCCCGAGCCCATTGATCAGGGTAGAGTCGAAGACAGGAATGCGAGGCGCAGATGGGGCGGGGAAGTGGTACCAATCCGCAAGAGTAATGATCTGTCCATGTAGGGCAGAGCAAGGAGTAGGAGAGAAACAAACGAATCACGTGATATGCTAGACAGTGAAACGAGAATCGTAGGAAACGTACCGTCGATTCTGGAAGGGATGAGCTCAGTCAGCATATAACGAGTACGAGGTCTTACCATCATCGATATCTAAAAGAAAAAACCAATGTTTCACCGCTGCAAGATGAAGGCGTGGGATCACTGACCATACCGATCCTTCTGGGGGTCTGCAGGATCGTAGACAACAAGGGGCCCTCTGAGACCATCACAGTACTGAGTGGCTACGTTTTTGATGAGAATGGTTCCGGAAGACGACGAGAATCAGTACGTACATAGATGGCTATGGTACCAAAAGGTTCCTGGAGGGATGTCAACGAATACAATTGAGATAGAAAAATTGTCGTGCCTGCTTGGTCCCTGTAACGAGGATGAGTTGGATTCTCGGGGATGTTGGGGCACTTACGGGACATTGAAATCATACAAGAAGGAGTTATTGGGCGTTATAGGGCATTCTACAGATCTAATTAGTTCTCGGGTCCTGTGGCGATCGAAGCTGCATACGGGTAACGAAAGCCGGTCCATCATCGTAGTTTGTGCCAGCTTGAAAGAGTCCATGCCAGTGCTAAATGTTTTTCTGGATTGAGAACCGAGGCACATTGATCAAGTGGAAATTCACCCACGATACTGGTACTCTTGAGCATGGTGCTGTCAGTGAGTTGATCTACGACGTTCAACTGGAAGTTGGCTCCCTGACATCCATCAATCAGAGATTCCACATGAGCCTCGAGGGATATGCTCACCTTGTTCCCTTTGATGAGCGGACCAGGGAAGGTGCCGCCCGCGAGAACAGTTCTACACTCTCGATTAGCTCAGCGTCGGGCAATGCAGAAAATGAACGCACGAGCGAGTGAAGCCATCGGGCGCAATAACCTTGTTGACGATGTCAAGGGTTGCAGCAGGCCCAATGGCCGCATAACTTCCCGACAATGTCGAAAGAAAAACGAAGGCAGCAGACAAGAGCATTGTCACTACGAACAACGAGAGGGATTGAAGAGGGGAGAAGATCCTGAAGAAACAGCATCTGCCCGAGAGTCATTTATACCCGCGAGCCCTCACCCATTCGGCACAAATGTCTCGCCGGGATGTTCACGCCGGAGGTATTCATAGCCTCACGAGGCGTAAGGTGGCATCATCATCACGTATCATGACCAGATTGTGAACGAACATTCTTTCACCTCGATGGCCGACTGAGATAGGGCAAGGGGTGTTAGAAGTAGGCCCAGTTGGAACGGTGCACCGGGTATAGAGGATAGAACATGTATTGAGCGATATGATGAAGTGCCGAACAATGCTGCCGAGTTAATCTTCGACACTTTGAGTCGCAGGATATTGAGCCACCAGGTAAGAACCATATTTAGAGGGGGAATTGCCGGATTTGTGGAGGCTTGTAGGCTTGATTGTCTCATTTGATGAGTTCATTTGGGATTCGGTTTTTCTGTTGTTTTCAAAGTCGCATAGGCAGTGAAAAAGAGGCCGGGGCCAAGAGGAGCTCGGAACGGGAATCCTGAACACGTGTTGCCTGGTCGAGTTCTGGGGTCCTGGACTTGTAATCAACCCGTAGAGTTTATATTACCACCGGGTTTCTTCGTTCCTACTGCTCTTCCACTGCTCTATTATTGGTGCATGAGCCTAGCAATCACTGCTTGAACACTGAAACATTACACTGAGCCAGGATTTTCTGTGTCGGTTGTGCCAATGCAGAATGATCCAGATCAATCAATTCCCCTTTTGGATTGATTGCTCACTGACCTTAATTCATCCGTATGTGTCCTCCCACTTGTCTAAGGGCATCGAAGATTTATATTGGAGGTATATATAGTTTTGGCTTTCGAATGATCCATAAATCTCGGAATTCCATCAAGGGAAGAAAACTTTTAGGGAGTTCGAGAAAAGTTGGTGGCCGGACCCCGATCACCGGGACGGGTCCCCACCCATGCATCCGCATCGTGTCAGGGATTACATTCTCCTGGCCGGGGCAGCGGAATATGCGGGTTCCTGTTTCTTCCGTGGTGGAGGCAAGATGGAACCAGCTTGCTCATGCCTACATATTGATCCCATCACCCACATCTGTTTCGCCAACTGTTCTTGCTCCATTCTGTTTCGTCCATTCGAGGTCGTTGACTTTGCTTCGGAGTCATTGAAGCCGCGCACATAATGAATTACGTTTGATATTGACACGCGATTCTTGGTGTCCCCTGTGCCTGGCCAATAATTGGACGCCTCTCATTATCAATTTGAAGCCAGTAGTGTTCATTTAGAACCCGAGTGGCGGCGATACCGAAAACAGTCATGTAATAGAGATGTCCTGAAGCCGAAGTCGCAGTGCGGACCGACGTATCAATCCAATGACACACGAGAATGACAGATCCGGGAGGATCCCGGAATGAGCAAGGGCTCCAGTAGCCACACGAACATTCGGCTCTGCCTCCACATGCGGTGGAAAAGCAAACAAGCACTATGATTATGATTCTGCCCTTCATGAGTTTTGTATTCACGCAACCTCCGCCTTCGTCCGCATCTCAGGCACACTGCGGATCTCGTTTGTCATCGAATCCAGCGACAATAGATCTGTCTCAGTTTCCCTATTTGGGCTATTGGTACCCTGGGTTCGCCGGTGACCGGCCATTTGAAAGATTCGGAGACCGCTAACATTGAATTGGCTTTTCTGCCTCGTAATACGGTTTCACGTTATGTCGGTCTCAGAGAAAAATAGACGTCGGTGAATCTGCCCCGTGGATCCATCCATATACTTCCCTGTGTTCGCGTTTGAGCGTTCCTTTGAATGCGGAGATCGCTATCTGCGGCATTTAAGTTGATTCCGCGTCGCCGTCTCAATTTACCCTGGAACCTCCATGGATGGAGTTGTCAGTAACCATCAATAGCGTGCAGACAGACAGCCTTGCCGAACAAGAATAATTCCCTAACTGGCTTGCGTTGGAGGGCAAGTGTAGAGTAACGAGAACACAGCCGCCTGTGGATTGTATTTGACCGTTCGACCGTGGACCGCAATAAGAATACATCAGAGTAATAAACTAAATGTACCAGGGAGGAGACGGTGGCAAGAGCTTTAATGCTAGCGTAGTAGTAAAGTGAGAAATAAAAAAAAGCTGAGAAACAGTAAAAGGTGAGGAGGAGAGAAGAGCTGCGGCTCTCCTGTCTCCCCTTTGACTCTGATGCTCGTGAGGTGTCTCGGGTGTGATCGGTCCACTCGCACGAGGCGGTACGCTGCTCGTGCCGTGGTGCGCACAAGCAGAAAAAAATACGGTACCCTCTTCATTCAGTGCCCAAGGTGTAAGACCCCGGTATGAAGAGGGCGCGGGTCCAGGTCCTCGCGACTTTCGAACAGATACGCGCCCATTAGGCTTGCGTAAATAACATTTTAAACCCAAGGAAACAGACTAGACTCTCATTTATTTTTCGATTTTTCCGGTGTAGCGCTCGGTCGTCGTAAGTGTTCCACATCCAATCAAGCTGAAGCGCGGCGGCAGCTCGAAGAGCATGCGAGTCACATCGGCATCCCTAGTTGGGCTAACCATCAATGGTCTTATGTCTTATTCCTACACAGTACTAGGTAACTGCCGAATCATTGCCTGCACTTCTGTAGATGATTCAGCGCCCGGACGTGATCATCTGAGTGCTGCACATGCAATGCCGTGACAATTAAGAGAAATTACGAGGCGCGTCGGCCACCGGCTTGTATCCGAGGATGACTCAAGTCCGACGGACTTCCTCCTTGCGTGAGCCCGGGGATCCGATGCCCTCGGAACAGTCGCTGAGGATGACCTGTACGTTCAATTCGCAGCTAGTTCGTGCTAGATCGTGCTATTCACGTTGTAACCGCCCCTCGGCCATCGGGCAGGGCTAACATCCCCAGCTACAGCTCTGATATTAATAACACTGTGGACGCGCCGCGCCGTAAGGGGGGGCCTCCACATCGTAGAACCCATATTATGCAAACCAAACTATAAGTTACTTGGCTGAAGATCACCATCGTAGACGAAGCTCGCTGCGCGCTTTGTGTTCACCTGCCTCGTGGGTCAGATTATCAGTGCGCGGTGGGGAGTGAGCGAAACCACGGACTCACGTATTTGGGGGTCAGCTGCCCGGGGCTATTGGCGCATCTCGACGAGCATGTCGTCGCGTAGGTTCTGGATCGTCTCCACACCCGTCTTCCCCATCGTCGATGCGAACTGCACCCTGTACCACCGAAGAAACATCCGTCAGCGCCGCGCACATGTCAGGGCGCAGAGAAAAAGATACGCACGGACGGCCGAGGCCAATGAGGCTGCAGCCGAGCGCAAGAAGCTTGAGTGCATGGTTCGCACAGTAAATCCCGGCGTCCGCGAAAATTGGGATCTTGCGCGCCAGGCCAGGCGCGTATTTGTTGATCTTCATGAGTACCTGCAGCGGCGCAGGCGCCCCGCCGAGCTGACGTCGGCCGTGGTTCGAGAGGTACATGCCTGCGGGACCGAGTTCGTAGGCCAGGACGGCGTCCTCCACGGAGAAGATGCCCTTGGGCAGAACGGGCAGGTTCTGCGCGTCTTTGAGCCACACGAGATCCGCCCAGGTGCACGCGTTGTCCTGGACACTTTCGGCTGGGGCGCCGCGTGAGTTCCAGAGAATTGGGGATGGAATGATTATGACTGACTGGGAGTGTCGCCGCGCGCGCGCCAGTCGCGAGACTGCCACCCCTCGGCGGCGAAGTCGACGGTGACGAGCACCGCGGAGAATCCTGCCTGTTTTGGGGTGGCGATTTCTTGGAGGACCGTGGGACGGTTGAAGTCTCCGGGGTAGACCTGTTGGACCATGACATGAGCAGGGGTACCCGGTGCTAAGCGGGGAACCAACCTGGTATCAAGTGCTTTGTTCATCGCCTTCACGGTGCCGAGAGCCGCAATTTGGACCGTAGAATATTGGGAGATGCCGGTAATAAAGCCCGCAGTGGCAGCTTCGCAGATTGTGCCGCTGTTCATGATGAATTCAACTTCGGTTCGAGTGGAGTAAGTATAAGAAACTCACTTTTCGGCGACGTCTGGGTTGACTTTCCGTGGGATCCGGAGGGCGAGAAGAAGGAGGGGGAGCTCACTTCAAAAGTGGTAGGTGAGGGTGATGCTCGTCGTGAGCGACGCACTCGCCAGGTCCCGGCCCATTCGTGGATCAAAGATGACATACTTTTGCTGTTCCATCGCATCGCTGGCATCAAATGAACTTAGCAGCCACGGCGACGGGTGACGATGACATACTCTCTTCGTGTCCCGAACCACCCGCAACGCGACCTGCAGTTCGATGAACTCATGAATGCCGACACGTCGCAGTACCTACCCCAATGGCGGGGGAAAGGTCCTTTTGGGCAGTGCGCCAGACGTCGGTCATGTCGTACCAGCCCGCGATCTCAGTGGAAGGATCGACAGTCGCGCCTTCACCATAGTCCCCGGCGACACCCATCGTGTTCGCGTCGAACTTCCACAACAATGAGAGCAACGTCAGTGATAATCTAAGTGTCACCCACGGTCCCACGGCAGGTGTCATAACCTGGAGTTAAGGCTCCAACCATTTGGTTTCTATTTACGGTGGGGCGCAAAGCAAACGGAAAGAGTAGAAAATCGGTCGACTAAGCCTCACTTGGGACAGGCTTGGCTTGACAGAGAAATGGGTACCTCGCGAGATGAGGTTTCGAAGCCGTGCATGCTTCATGAGCTTGAGGACTTGATAAAATGACATGCTTGACAAGCTTGAGGGTGGACGGTTTGATGCGCTCGAGGGGGGTTCGGAGGCGAGATTAGCATTGCAGGCGGACAGGTATACCCGCACGTCTTCGGAGCGGCTCTTTTGAAGCAAGGCTGGCACTTGGAAGGATTGGATGTCTTGGAAGGGTGGAGGAGACCTTGCAGAACTGCTGGGGGAGCAAGGAGATGGAGGGAGGAAGCAAGGAGCATTAGCAACCAACCATCAATCACATCACGCCATATCAACAATGCACGGACCGTCGGAGTTTTGGCGTGATCACCGTGTGCATGTGCGTCGTGTCGACACTGTCAGTTCCCTGGGCCTGCGGCCCCGCCCGAGTCGAACGACGCCAGTGTTGCCACCCAGTGATGCAGTTGGGCAGGCCCAAGTTTCAGTCCCATGGGCACACCCCACAAGACAGAGCCCTCTTGGGTATTTTATTCCAGTGGGCCTATCTATCCTAACTTGGTGTGAGAAACCCCTTGCTCTCACGCTCCATCGGACTGTCCATTTTTTAACTCTTATTGTTCAAATGTTCTCTCTCCATTCTTGATCAAGTCTTATTGTTTTCTTCATTCCTGACTCAAACCTACAGCTTATTGTTCTAATTGTTCAACCCTTATATCGCAGCCTTTGCACAGCCTTCAATTCCTCTTTGTATAAATACCCTCTGCAATTCCCTAGTAGTTCCTCGTAGATCAACTTTGTCAGTAGTAGAGAATCTACCTTGCTCCCTCGGAATCCCTTCTCTGTTTGTTGTTCAACTCAACACTCGGTGCCAGAATACATCCTCCCGGTCTTCATCTGGATTGCCGAACTTAGGTTCTCACACTTGGTTCTGGGGGAGGGGGGGAGGGGGGGCAAAGTGTAAGCTCTGGGCGGACTTCAGCCATGTCCGGTTCGGCATATCAAGCGTGAAATGCTTCAAATGCTTCAAGCTCCGCAAGATATTCTTTGCAACGCTTCTTGACATCTTTCCACTCGTGACCATCCCAGTAAACTCCTTTCTGGTGATGTCGACAGCAATATCCCAGCTTCCAAAGCCATCGCTGACAGTGCCTGACAGATACCGTCTTTTTCTTGAGTGAAAGCGATGGGAGTAAGGTCTCGTTGATATGATGCTGCAGCAATTTCGGGTTAACCTGAATTAAGTATTAGCAACTGTTGCGAGATTTTCGAATGAGTAATGATCACGGTTCCAGTTTCTAATGTCCTGAGCCATCGTTGGACCCCTATAAAGAACCCTTCGTCATCCAGGAGTCCATTAGACTTCTCTCGCCGACCTTGATGGCTCGGCTTTAATGATCCGTTGGCCTCAAAGAATCGAGCCTGCGCAGCGAGGACACGGTTAAATGCCGGACCACGACCATGGTTTCGAGCAACACGGAGTGCCGCTCTGAGTCGTCCCATGCGAGGCATCCATCGATAAAAGTCCATGAGAGCAGCAAATAATACCATGCTGCGATAGTCGTGGTTCTTGCACGCGTCCTTGAGACAATCTGCGGCAAGAGAGCAAAGCTCATCCGGCTCTCGCGGGGCCGCATCATCGAGCACCATGTCAATCCATTCCGCAATATCATCGGCCACGACAATGGAATCGACAGCCATGTCACCCTCCGCCTGCCGCGCCTGTTGCTCCAGTTCCTCGGGTGCAATGTCTATCTCATCCTCGACCTCTGATTCGTCCGAGGCCAAGGAGGACTCTTCGTCTGATTCCCCGGAAGCCGAAGACTCTTCCTCCTCGCGTATGGCAACAGAAGAAGATGCTGGTGATGGATTGGTGCCCTCCCTCCTGGGTCGTTTAGCGGAACTTCCGGAAGTTGCGGGAATCTCTTGAATCTCATCATCAGGGTGTTTCAGAATTAGAATTTGGGGTCCAACTCGCGCCCCAACTCGGACCCCCAACTTGAGCGAAGTTGAGGCATAAGTTGAGGCACAAAATCGGAGTTAGATGTCAAGTCGAGCATAAGACCACGACTTGATATCCAACTTGTGTCCCAACTTGTGCCCCAACTTGATGCCCCAACTTCCGGTTCTCGGGTATCAATATAATACGCGAGGCGAACTCTGCCTCAACTTCGGGGTTCAGTGATATCAGTCGATAGCATTAATATTCTCTGCTGATTAGCACAATTTTACATTAATATTCTCTGCCTACTTCTAACCACTAACTACGGCTCCATCCCACCCGAGGAACATGAAACAGAATGAATCGTCAGCAAAGGTGTCAGTGAACTGGAAAATGAAGCTTACGAGTCTGAAAATGAATCCACCCATGAAAATGAAAGTGAACGCATGCTTAAAAATGAACTGTCTAGCCGCGCGGCCTACAATGAGCTCAGTCAGTCCAGGCCCAAATGAAAATGGAAGTTACCGGGCAAAATGAAAATAAACGCGGCCTGCGAGAATCCAAGAGTTAGCCCGTGTTCGAAGTGAGATGAAATTTACCCGGGAGGATGAAATCAAGCGCAACTGCGCCCGTCAATCCACGAGTCAGCCCAGACTTGAAATCAAAATGAAACTCACCCTTGAACTCACCACGCAGAATGAAATCCCGGGAGGTGATTGAAAATGAAAATGAAACTCACTATGCAGAATGAAACTGAATCGCACCTGCAATCCAGAGTCAATCAGTACCGGCAGGCGATCCAAAATAAAATGGACCTACCCCACAGAATGAAAATGAAGACCACCCGCAATCCAGAGTCAATCAGTCCCAGCACATGATCCAAAATGAAAATGGTACTCGCCACGCAGACTGAAAATGAAATGAAACTCGCCGCGCAGAATGAAAACGAATTGCAGGCGTGCCTGTCAATTCACGAGTCAGCCCAGCTATGAAATCAAAATGAAACTCACCGCGCAGAATGAAATGAGTAAGCCAGTCCCGGCACGCCACGGTCAGTACATGATTCAAAATTAAAATGAAACTCGCCGCACGGAATGAAAAAGAATCGTGCCCACGCGTGTCAATCCACGAGTCAGCCCAGGTTTGAAATGAGGCAGACAGTCCCGGCATGCCATGGTCAGTAAGCAATTCAAAATTAAAATAAAGAGAATGAATCTGACCGGCAAGAGCGCATATTCTCCATCGGGCTGATGCGGACGCAAAGTCGACGCAAGTAGGGCCAGGGGCGGACGCGAAGTTGATGTCCAAATTCCTCCATGGACTCACGCGGACGCAAAGTCGACGCGGGTGCAGCCAGGGACGGATGCGAAGTCGACATCCAAATTCCTTCATGGGCTGACAGGTAGTCGAAAGTCCAAACAGTTGCCACAAGGGTGTACTCCTCCGCTGAATCCGAGTTGTACGCATGGGCAGCTTGGCGCTCCACGACATGATTGAGACCGGCACTCAGGTTGAAGCTGTGGATCTGGCTGGTTGCCACGAGTGTTAACTAGACGGCTGGGACATGTTATCAGGATGGGTTCCAGAACAAGACCACCGCCATAAAAAAACCACTCACATCCGTGAAGATCCAAGCCCAAGCCCAAGACAATAAGCTATTGATGAAACCACCCCCAAGAACAATAATCATCTATCAAGCATGCTGGCAAGGGGATTCCGACATACCGGGTCAATACAGCCCTCCAGAACAACCTGTGCCACTCAAGACTATCACAAAGTCTGAAGCCGCAGGCCAATGAGAACAAACGCGAAGTCAAGCATGGGACACGAATTGAAGCCAGGGACAGTGGAAACTCGCATGAACACCTATACAATTCATGAGAGCCACTTGCCTAGGCCAATACGCACTGGAATGCTGAACTAGACCGACACGAGCCAGAAGTCTAAAAGTCTGGGCCAACACAAAGCTGAGGCAAGAGGGGGCACGGAGTCGACGCTATTCAGCATGGATTCTATAAATAATTGGACCCAAATTTGAAGACGCACTGGAATACGACACTAGACCAACGCGAAGTCGTGAGTCCGATGATCAATTTAGGATTGATGCCGACGCACAGTCGAGACAAGAGCAGACGCGGAGTCGATACTCTAGGGGCGGTGAGGCGCGATGGGGCCAAGCGAAGAGAGCGTAGCGGCAAGTGGCACATCGAAGGTCAAAGGAGAGAGAGTATGGCACGTGTCCGCTCTTTGAGTCAGACTTAAAATGTGCTCGCGTGCTCTCCTGTTGATTTTCCAAATCTAGCCATCATATATCTCATCTATATATCTTCCCTAGGCTCGTTACCAGCCTGCCTACAAATGGCAAAAATATGTGGCGAGCACGTTGCCGTAGGCAGGCTGGTACAATTCGGGACAAACAAAAGGGCTGGGCGCGGAGTTCGATCACTTTCCTCTTCCTTTATTCTGAGCTTATTTTACATCTTTTAGAAAAACTCCAAAGGGAAGGACAACTCCAATTCCACTCTTCTCAAAATCTGTCTCTTCAGAATTTTGATTAAGCTCACTGCGGGTGAGTTCTGGAGCCTCAAATTTAGTAGTGAATTGATCGCAGCGTGATGCCGATGATCGGCACCACTCAAAATTTCGAACTCCGGGTCCAGCCCTTTGGCGGGTCCCGAGTTGTACCGTACTGTAGGCTCATTTGAGTTTAAACCACAAGGTTGCCAACCTTTGCCTGGTTTAAACCGGTTTAAACCAAGCCTATAGGCAACTTGTTTTTTATATAATAGACTACAGATGGTTTAAGCTGTTTTGGTTTAAACCGATTTAAACCAAAACAGCTTAAACCGGTTTAAACCAAAAAACACTTGACTCATATTTTTTAGTCAAGAGTCAGATCTGCTTATATCAATCAAAAAATATATATATTCAACTATCCTCTGCTATAACAGCTGCCCAATCAATTTTTGGATCTGGGCGCTCAGATTTTATATGCTGGGCAAGACTAACTCCAGCCTTGGGCCAAGTGCCACCAACTTTTTTGAATTGCTCTCGTGCATCTTTCCCCATCTGTCGATACATACCTGCAACCTTCAATGCATAAACCTTTTTTCCTGGCTCATTTTCATGATCATGAGCAAGAGCAGTCCAGGTAGCCTCCATTTTGTTGAATCCCTGAATTGCACGACGGAACTCTTGGCCCAGAATTTCAACTTCTTCTTGCCATCACTCCATATCTGCATGAGCATGGTGCCATTGTACTCTTGCCGCTATACAATGATGAGCTCTAAAACAATACATGAGATAGCTTGACTTACAATCCAAGACATATTTGGCTTCCTCTGCAGGAGACAAGTTTCCATAATGGCCCTGTCGCCAAATCCAGCCTTCAACCTTTCCTCCATCACCTAGCTTGTGTGGCTCATCTACATTTTTTGTGTAAAGATCCTCATCCCTCAGCTCTGGAAATCCAAACTTTGGGTCTTGTGGATTGCATCCAAGGGCAATCATTGCAGTACGAGCATGCCGGTACTTTTTGATGTAATTCTGGATCCTAGTTTGGACATCCTTGATCTTTTGCACTGCTCGAGTGTTCTTTGCCTGACCATGAACAGCATTATTACGAGCATTCTTGTGTTGTCTGAGGGCTTGACTATGTTGGATATGTTCGCGCAAGCTACGTAGAGCATCATTTGCTTCACCTTGCCGCAGTTTGAGTTCTTCTGCTCCCAAAGTCTCTAGACCTAATTTGGTTCGCTCGGAGCTAGTAAAGTCGGAGGGCAAGAATAACCTCTCCCATTCAGGTGATTTGTAGGGCTCTGAGACCACAGATGGGAGAACCTGAGGACAAATGTGCTGTTGTTGCTGATGCCATTTCTTGATATCTGCCCCTAGACGTTGCTTTTCAACCACACTATCTTGTGTCTGGTCATCTTCACTGGTGGGATTCTGTGTTGTTCTTAGAGCACGCCTGATCGATTCATTAGTTAGTATTGATGTGCTCACGGCGCGTCTGAGCGTGTGAGGGGATGCAATGAAGATCAAACTCAACACTCCGACGGCCATGACACTGATGTGCGAGTGGGTCAAACCATGCTCAGGACTCCTGCACTCCGGGACGGCACCGATGACAGGGAGGTGTGGAGATGAGTCGTTGGCGAAGGCAGCGGCGGGACGTACAAATCGACTATAGGCGACGAGGGACAAGATGAGGGCGACAACTTGAAGCATGAGCAACGACGAAGGCTCAGAGGCAGCAAAGGAGATCTATTGTGTGGGGCACAACTTCTCTACCCTACATCGGAAAGTGTAGTGGCTTTTATAGTAAACGGGTGGGAAAGAACTAGCTAAAATGGACTGCACAGCAACATTGTGACTCGGATAGTATCCGAACTCCGTGAGTAGAGGTTGTACCTCCGTGAACTAGGAACCGTGAGAACTCCGGAGGTCCGAGTTTGATGAGCGGAGGTCGTGAGATAGCGGAAGTCGTGAGAGCGGCGGAGGTCTAAAGGGGATATGCTGAACTCCGGATACAGCGAGCGGTAGGGCGCATCAGTATTTATCTATGCATAGAAGAAGTTGAGGAACATACTGTCTGGCTTGAAGTTTCAATCCAACATTGATGTAGAGAGCAACAGGAGTGGTAGCACTTGCTTGAGCTCTGTCTTCCGCTCTTTGCTCACTAGCAATCATCTCCTTCAAGATAGTCGCTTGAATAGGAGCTTGAAATACTTTAGTAATATTAAACATTCACCTGATCAAGACTCACCTTTCTGCTCCTTGAGCCGATATGCACTGTGCCATTCACTGCCTTTTTGATATGGCTCGGTAGACTCTTTCCACCACTCATCCACCAATTCCCGACCACGAAGAATGCACAGACCATGGAAATGCTCATAGCGCTCTTCAGCAGTTTTTTTTTGCTTTGGTATATGAGTGAGACAGAGAGGTAGCTAAGAAACTGAATGAGTGCATTTCATAAATAAGAAACTTCACATACCCAAATTCTGGACCTTGATCCAATTCCAATCATTGAAAAAATCATTGAGGGTATCATGGCGATGTCCAGCATTCATTTCCTTGGTCATTCCGCCAGCCTGCTTAGCTTCAGCCCAGTTGCCTTCAATTCGTTCGCCATCTGTACGACCCATCCACTTGGTCCAGTTCAATGACCAACGATAGCGGCAATCATCTTTATGTCCTTGTAGATGCATTTTTGGTACCAGTAGCGCAGCTTGAGGACAGGCGTACTCTCTCTGACTACAACATTCAGAAGGCGTCGACTCTCCACCTCGTGCTTCGTCTTCGTAGCGGCATGCAGATTTTGTATTCATCTCTTGACCATTTTTGGCAATACACTCGAATTCACCTGTGGATCTATTGTTGATTGAAGTATGGTACAGAGTGTTGTAACCTACTTGTAAACACAACTACACACACTTAACTACGCCTGTTTGTGTTCGTGCGTGCACAGCGTTGTTGTACAAAACATGAGTGGATGCACTTTTTTTGGTTTAAACCATGGTTTAAGCCATGGTTTAAAACCGGTTTAAAACCGGTTTAAGCCATGGTTTAAACCGGTTTAAACCGGGCGGTTCAAACCGGGCTAACACCAGCAACCAACGTTGGCAATCTTACGGTTTAAACCAAAATGGTTTAAACCGGGCCAACGTTGCCAACGTTGCGGTTTAATCTTAAACGAGCCTGTTGCTGTTGTACCAGCCTGCCTACGGCAAAGTGCTCGCCACATATTTTTGCCATTTGTAGGCAGGCTGGTCACGAGCCTATATCTTCCCTACTACATCCTTCCATCACTTCAACTTATTGACATTGACTCTCAATGAGATCCAGACAGGCAGTTTGCCCCAGGTTGTAGCCTATTACTGATTCGAGAAATGACAATCTGCGTGCCCGGGCTCTTGCGCACGCGGATGAGGCGCGAAGGTTGATGGGCGAGGAATGGGGTGGTTGACACTTCGTCCCAAACCAGTAACCTCAAGGAAAATTCCTCCCCTGACAATATCCAGGTAACTCTCCCCCGAGGTCTCCAGGCAGCTTGTTGTACCCTTCAAAACCTTTATTGACTGACTGAGAATGAAAAAGAAGAAAAAATGAAAAAAGAACCTCGGGGCACACTGTCATTGACCGCAACGACGCACCGCTGATTTAGCTTACAACACTTATTACTGCCATTCCAAAGAAAGACAAGCCTCTGTCCGATGCGAATAGCTACCGGACAATTGGGTTGGAGAGCTGTTTCTTGAAGCTAGTGTGTCTGCTTATACATAAGCGGATATACAACTGGGCAGAACAACGCGGAATTATATCGCCCTCCCAGAATGGCTTCCGTTAAGGCTATCGCACGAATAATAACAGCTTTGTCTTGAGGTACATGGTCGAAAAAGCACGAGCAGAGGGTCGTACTCTTTGGGTTGCATTCCTAGACATTACGAACGCGTTCCCATCGGGAAATAGAGACCTGCTGTGGGTTAAGCTCTACGAGATGGGGATTTCAGGCAAGCTCTTGGACTGGATGCGCATGCTGTATGGCCGCATGGACTATGTGGTGACAATGAAAGGAGCTCGTTCGGAGCCGTTCCGTTCTACTATTGGTGTATTAATCGGGGATCCGGCTTCTCCCACGTTCTGGGACTTATTCTTTGCCGACTTCAAGCTGCATCCTGACCCGGACGACGCACTTCTCCTTAATATTGCCATGTCTCACCTGGAACATGCCAACGATATGGTTCTCATCTCCTATTCGCCGGAGGGTCTACAGCGCCATCTGATTACTTTTTCTCGTTGGTGTGGGGACAATCTCTTGGAAGCAAACGCGTCCAAATCCTGGATCATGGCGTTTGGACCGCTCCCAGATGTCCTACCTAAGTTCTTTCTTTGTGGACATGATGTGCGCTACACGGACTGCGTCTGCTACGTGGGACTCACGTTTAAATCCACAAGTCACAATATTTTTGTCTCGCATTATACTGCTAAGGCCGCTACGGCGCGAAGGACGGGCTATACGGTACTGGGAATCGAAGCCTATACCGCGACTTACCTCCGAAGGAGGGCAAGCTGCTGTATATGGCCTGTATCAATCCTCATCTAGTGAGCGGTGCCGGCGTCATCGTGGATGTCGGTGACAAGGCACTGGCCTACCTTGAGAAGGTTCAAAATGCCTTTCTCCGCCATCTCCTGGGCCTTGGAGCATATTCTATGCGCGCGCCTCTTTTTACTGAACTCGGGCTGGTCCCTCTACGCTACCGCCGTTTAATCTTGGCCATTCGATACCTTGGTTATCTCGTGTCACTTCTCGACACCCACTATGCTCATGCGGCCCTCCGTGACTCCTACGGGCTCCTTACGAGGGCTACTGATGGATTTGACCTACGCACTTGACAAACTTCGCTCCCCCATTGACTTTCCCGCTCTACCCGGCCTGACTCCAGAGGCCTGCTCCATGCTCGGAAAATCTGTGTATAACTCGGCTTTGCAATTTCTCGACTCCGAAGTTTCGGGCTCAACGCGCTTGTATATGCTGCATGGTCGCAAAGAGCCTCTAAAAAAAGCGCCCCCTCGCAAGATAACCGTCGTGCTCCGGCATTACCTCGAGCTGGTCGTGAGTGCGAAGCATCGGAAGGCGTTGACACGCTTGATCGTAAGCCAGCATCCTCTGGCTGTCGAACGTATGCGCAAGCAACGCTATCACCGTGTTCTTGTTCCGCGTGACGACCGTCTATGCTGCTTTGGATGTGGGGCTGTTGAGTCAGTTGAGCATATTCTTTTCTTCTGCAGAGCGGGCTCTGGTCTGCAGTAAATCCCCGCTCCTTGCAACACATTTTTGTTTCCCCTCGTACAAGGCCAATTTTTTTGTAAATCGAGTTAACTCAAGATGTGGATCTACTACTCAGCCCATATTCGGATATGTATGATTCAAGATTTTGATATGTCTTCATAGCGTCATTTCCAGAGCCCATTTTTCTGTTGCAAGGACCGGGGAGCCTGTCTCCACACAAAAATAAAAATAAAAATAGATCCATGGTGGGTATTTCAAAGGATATTTGGCCAGTTCCAAGTGCTGGGAAGGCATAGACATCATTGTAGGGCATGGTAGAACATTCAGAGGATTCATTCAATCATTATTTCCATGTGAATTCCGCTGTTGCAAGGAGCAGTGATTTTGCAAGGAGCGGGGATTTACTGTAGTGGATCTCAGGGAGCTGTTCGTGACTATGGTTCAACACTTGGTGCCGCAAGTGCGGATGATTTCCCCTTGGAATGCAACAAGTACACTAAAGGCATTAATTTTCCGGAGGGATACCGTCTGCCAGGTTGCGAAGTTTGTCTACAAAGTCTTAAAGGTTTTCGATGCAGAGCCAATGCTGTGGCCCGCAGAGGTGGCAGAATAGAGAGGTACGCACTGAGTCAGTTTCTTCCCAGCCGTTGCATACGTGCCCGAGATCTACGGCCCTGCCGAGAGGGGTTAGCTCGTCGCGGGTAACGGTGTAGTGGCGTAGTGAGGTACATTCTAGCGGTCGATGTATGTAGCTACACCCCGGCATGTTTCGAAACGGGACCACGCTGGGTTAATTTTATCATGAGTCTTATCCTGTCTCCAAAGCTCAGAAGACAGAATGGACACATTCCATGTATTCACACCTGCTAACAAATCATGATACAGCATAACAGTGGACCAGTTGCACTGGTCCTCTCGGTAGCGGACTTAGTGGTTGTGTTAGGATCAGATGCCGTAGCACAGCCTCATGCATGCCTTGACCATGACCTCCACACACCTCCGCGCCGCCGCTCCATACGGCCTCGGGGTGTCTTGGACCCGCTCGCTCTGCTCCAACAGTTCGCATGGCAATCTTCACCTCATTACATCGACTTGAGTGACTGAGTCTGGGTTCCCCATTGATTGTGTGTCTGGGTCGCCCATAGACTTCGGGTCTGGGTCGTTGAATTTAATTGTCCTGCCTCGCTGTCTCTTGAGGTCAAACACACAACAATGGGTGCTGTTGTCTATCCCAGCACCCGCCATTCAAGCTTCAAGCACCGCCGGTCCTAGGGTCCAAGCGGTTACCCCAGTGAGGGCTTGGGACTCCCCAATTGGTGCCTCTTTTGTATGTGCTCAAATAAGAGGTGGGCCAATGTTCTCGAAATTAAGCAAGATGGCTTAAGTCGAACTTCACTGCTCCAGTCCGCTTTCGGGACGCACGACGGAGGCTGCGAAGCACCGCCGATACGCGAATCGTCCAGCAGACATGCAGGGTGTAAAGTCAATCGTATCCGCGCGCCTGCCTCCGAAAAGCCGCAGGGAGCAAATGCATGGCCGACACACTGCGCACCATCAAACCATCAACACTCATCTTCCGCGACATCCATACTACCTCTCAAACTCAGCTTACCAGCTTGACTTTGTGTCGGCTATTGCTCGACTTCGCGAGGGTCACGGCGTCGCTGACTTATTATTAAAGATGTGACCATTGTTTGAGGACGCTTTGACTCGCAGCTTTGTGAAGTTGCCCATTGACAGTGAGTGGCATGTACCAGCCATTGTCTCTTTCTTCTTGACCATGATCACCTCCCAGAACACCCACTGCCCCCAGCTCGAACCCCAGCTCTCTGTGTGCGTTACATCATGGCGAACTTTGCACCCCCGGAAAGTGAACGGTGTTCTGTACCTATGTACGTGCACATTTCTTTCTGATCAAGGTGCACACTGATTTGTGTTGAAGCATTGCAGTATAGGGGGTGTATGAGAGTTCCCTCTGCAATAGTTAATTTTCCACTGTGGTTGTCATAGGGGTCCAAGCAAATGATTTTGGCGTCCACTGCCTCCTGCGTTCGAAGGGGCAGTGCAGCTTCTCAGGCTCTGATGCGAGGAAGGTGCGTTTCATTTTAATTCCATTTTAGAGCGTGCTCAATCCAGATTCAGTGGCATTAAAGGTTCATGTAGCCTCACACTTGTTCTTTAGATTTTCATTTCATTTCATTCCGTCCGGTTTCATTCTCATTCTCATTCCATTTTCATTCATTCCATCTGACCATTTCATTCGGATTCATTTCTCCCCACGGAGTGCCAGCGAATTAATTTTGAACTCTCATCCTTGCCCATGGTTTCACTTTATTCGGCCCTGGTTGCGAGAGGCGGATTCATGAGAAACATTGGATTCATTTTCATTCTGACTGTTATAGTATGGCACATATAGTGTGCAAAAAAAATTAGCAAACATCTTTCAATTGTGAACAGTGTTTTTGCTTACAACTTTGGTCGAATTCATGAATTTGCTGACAACTTGGAACTTGGGGACATCTCTTCCCAAGGTTAAAAACATGTGGTTCTGCATGACATCCTAACCTGGGTGCATCTTGGAGTGACTTCACATTGAGGCGGATTTGCTTCCAATGATGCCACTGATTGGAACATTGATTTAACTTTCTTTGCTGAAGTCCCAAAATGGAAACCAGGTCATTCCTGATCTATCATGAATGTAACTGGCCCTTAGTCTGTGTGGAGAACTAATTCTCTGTCTATTTCATCTGTTTACTTCAGACCACCAACAGATTTAACAGAGACAAAAAGATAACAATGATTCAAAGTAATTCAGTGCTCTTGAGGATGTATTGGACAGGAGCACACTTGAAGCATAAAAAACACACTCAGGAGGATCCACTGAAACTGTGGTTCTGTACTGGAGTCCATCCAAAGAGCTGGCCAGTGACTGGAATTAATTTCGAAGAATCCCCGGGCTATGCCGAGTGACGCTAGGGAGCCGAGATGATCTGGCGGCTCTCGGCAATCGAATGCCAAGATGACATCCAGTCGGAGGATGTTGGCCATCCAAGATGTAAACCATAGACAAGATGTTAGCTACGGGATCAAGTTGTATTCAGGAAATTTGAAAGCAGCTGTAAGCTGTTGTCAAAAACCCTGTAAAATACCTCGATTTTTTGCACAGTATATCGCCCATATTATAGTTTCATTTTTCAGTAGTGCAGAGGGCAGTTGTAGTAAACATAGAAAATTAATGTAAATTTGTGTTAACAAGCATGAAACATTAATTTTAACAGTTGAAACTGTTGCGGGGTTGGGGCAGAAATATCTGTATGGCACATATACTGTCCAAAAATTATCTGCTGACATCTCCAGCCGTTAACAAGGTTTTTGCTTACAACTTTGGTGGAATTCTTGAAATTGTTAACAAGTTGGCACCGAGGGAACAACTTGGCTCCACTTTACAACATCCTGCACCATTCTACATTCAAACCTCGGTACACATTGGAGGGACTTAGCATCGAGGGAGATTTGGCCAAAATGATGTGGCTGATTGGAACATTGATGCTATGGCTCTTTGCCAAGTCCCAAAACGGAAACCATCGCTTTCCGAGTCTATATTGCGGGCAGGAGGTCCATCATCCCCCTGAACTGATTAATTTGGCCCGTATTCATTGATGCACTCGAAGCATCAAGGGTTTCTGGGGCAGAAAGAAAAGGGAAATCAGAAGCGGTTGGAAGTAGGTATTTACGACCCATTGAGTGAAGTCTGGCTTGCATGGACTCAAAACATGCAGGGGACCTTGATTGGGATAAAATGAACCAGTGATTCTGTGTCGGAGTCCATATGTGTTGCGTATGAGTGACCACAAGTAAATCCCAAGAATCAATGGATTGTCCCGCCTAATGCCGGTAGCCGATTTGATGGCTCGGCCAGGCTAGCTTCCGGCCATCAGATGCAACCCATTTGGCAGATGCGAGCAACTTCAAGATATAAGCTGTATCAAGTTGTCAACTGCAGCCGAAGCTGTAAGCTGGAGGCAAAATTCAATTGTAAGTTGTCACTCAAAACCCTGCAAAATGTACTGAATTTTTGGACAGTATATCGCCCATATATCTGCTTTGGTGTTTCACAATTAAGGCTCCAACTTGTGCCTCAACTTGGCTCAAGTTGAGGTCAAGTTGGGGCACAAGTTGAGACACAAGTTGGACTCAAAATTTTAATTCTGAAGCACCCTATCAACAGATGATGCGCGAGGTCGTTTCTTTAAACATAGCAGAGATGCAGATTTGAACTTTAGTTGGGGCAGGGGCCGGGATAGATCCCTCCGTGTTGATGGAAGCAAGGTGGCACTTGAATTCATCTTCTGATATATGGAGCAACCCCGCATTGAAATCGTCCTGAAGTTTTTTCTTTTTCTTTTGAATGCTACGCTTGGACAAGCCACCGATTCCATATGGCCCTCGTGTTTTACCTGGGTTCATTTATCAAATCTGCATTCAAGTGTTTGTGAAGACAACGCACCTTGCTGATTATTGGTAGCACCCGCTTCCCGGTGCTCAGCACTGTGCATCTCTGCAATTCTGCGCCTTTCGGCGGCCTTCTCTCGCTTCTCGGTGTTCCTCTCACACCGGGATGACGGAAATTTCAGGGCACCCCAAATTGGTTTCGATATGGCACGTGACCAATTCAGCTGCACCGAAATGCATCGGCCTTCCCATATATAGCAAGCCCGAAGCAATTCAGTGCACCCGAAATGGTCACATGCCGTATCAAAACCAATTTGGGGTGCCCCGAAATTTCCATCATCCCGGTGTGTCTGCGCCCTCTCGTCATATGTCCGTCGGACAGGCATAGTTTCCCATGCCTCAAAATAGTCGGTGTCCGTCTCCGTCGCAGATTCTATATCAGTCTCCCACACGTTGTTCATCCGACTCTCCGTCTGATTCGGTGTCCAGAACCGGGTGGTGGGAGCAAACATTCCACAAGCATCTCTGTCCTGCCGGGATTTGTTTCCGGCGGCTCTGGGCATGCTGAGATTGACGAAGGCGACGAGGAGCGGTGATTGATGGCGGGTACAGCCACCGGCTACCACCGGCCCGAAATCAAAAAGCCGGTGAGAAAAAAATATTTTCGATTTTCGAAGTTTTGCTCCCGGGGGATCTCTAGACACACCGGGCTTGGTAGTACGTGTGTTCTATGTATAGGGCAGGTAGCTTTTGCCCTCATAGGGTACCATGTCCTACATAGTAAACTGGCAGTTCCAATTGTGGGACCACGTCAGTATAATATATCCTCCTCCTCCTCCTCCGGGATTACGGAAATTTCGGGGCACCCGATGTTAGTTTCGATACGGCACGTGACCATATCGGGCGCACCGAAATGCATCGGCCTTCCCATATATAGCAAGCCCGAAGCATTTGCACCCGGAACGAGCACGTGCCATATCGAAACTAACATCGGGTGCCCTGAAATTCCTGTAATCCCGGTGTGAGAGGTCCTTCCTACCACTATTTACACATACGGGGGGCCCAACGGGACGGGTCACGTCCGTACCGTCCGTTTACGGCGTATTTACGGCCATTTTGGAGGGCCACCATAGAATAGACTAAAATAAGTTTATTGTACTAGTCGAGATAAAATGTACTACTCCTCTTCGTCTCCTACCAAGTCAATAATTGTCTTGCGAACCACCTTTAGCCTGGCTTTGACAAACATGAGTGTCCGAATAGTCTCAGCCTTCAGACTTGCACGCCGCAGTCCGATTGTGTCACGGCCACCCCAGAAGATGTGTTTGACAGCCACGGCTGAGCCTGAGGTAGTCAATCAGGGGCTGCACGGGTAACAATAAATCAAGATTTTAAATACCGGGGATGCAAAGAATATTGCGGACAAGGCGGTACAGATTGGGGAATTGCCGGCAGCGGCTATACCACCATTGGAGTGGATTGACACCATCGAAGGGCTCCAGGACACTGGTGATTCTGAAGTATTCCCCGAGCTCATCTGACATCAACCCGGATCCCCGTTTGTTGTAGCGGCGGGTGAAGTAACAACTGACACATATTTAATAGAGGTGAACCAGAGAGAAACAATGACACACACCAATAGGCAGAGCTCGATGATGCGCACTCAGAACGAATAAGTATAGTCATCTTACTTTTCCCGCAAACCCCAGCAAGTCGCCGCTGGGACATGAAGGAAAAATGGGACCTGTGGCATTTTCGATGATGATCGGAATGCCTTGGAAATATTCAGCCAAAAGAGACAGAGCTTAAATACCTTTCGTAGCCTCATCTAGGATCACTTCGGGGCGCCCAAGGAGCGCCTAACGCCATGGATAGTGGCGCACAAGCAGGCGAAGAGCCACAATTTCAAAAATGGTTGGAGTACCCCAAGCGGCGCAAACACAGAATTTGGAGCGCAAAAAAATTGGTAAGGACTCCAGCGGACATCTAGACCTAACTGAAGATGAACTAAACAATCCTGATGGACACTGACACTTGCTCAAGGAATAGAGAGAGTGAGACAAGAGGAGAGAGTTAATTGTCGGCCAAAGCGCTGTTGTCAGAGTATGTACAGCATCCCCGACGGAGGTAGCGCGAGAAAATGCAAGGTGGAGTCCTCGGTGGAGTTATTGGCAGTCATGGACGCTTGTGCACCACTGCACACACCATTTAGCAGCTGTTTCCGATTGTTTCGCCAACCCGTTTACGCGTAAACGGCCGGTTACGGAACCGTGGCGTATCCGTACCGTCAGTGACAGCATGAGACCTGCTGACGATACGGGGACGTAACCGTTTTTACGGGCCGTTTTTTCGTAAAATAAAGGGACGGTTTCATGCCCTACCGCATTTTGGATAAAACTCACGGAGAGGCGGCCCAATGTCTCTCTGCGCTTTTGTCTTGCATCCGACTGGGAGGCCTCTTCAAGTCCAGATTGAATTCCTAGATCCGGAAACCGGGCAACCAGAACAGTGCTTCTCATCTCCTTATAGGATGGAGCCAAAACGGACCGAAGCCATATGCTAAGATCGATTTTTTTTCTACTTGTGGGCAGTGTTGTCATTGAGTGGCGAGGTCAATAAGATCAATGCTCCCCTTGGTGGATGACGTTGACGATAGCAGAATTTCCTTTGGCAAATCAAAGTTAGGAAAAGGGGTCAGTAGAGTGTATTAGATTTCGTTTTAAACGGCTTTTGGAGCTTTTTTCGGTTAATTTGAACGCTTTCTCAAAAAATGATGGGGCCCCACAGAAAGTGTTCAGCTGCCCAGCGTGACAATGACTTCACCATACGCGCCAACGTGATTGACGCAGGCTCGCTCCAGCCCAGCGTAACCCCCATGGAGCGGTGCACCACCTCAGCGATACCTTGCGAATGTCGAAAGAAGCGGCGTCGACGCGACAAACGTCGAGCGCGAAGTATTGAGACGCGCTGCCAGCATGGCAGTGTTATCAGGCACGGGTTGTGACTTGGTTGTGACGAGCCATTCTTAAAATACCTTCGTGGCTCCACAGGTCATTCTCAAAAAATACGGAGCACATCTCGGTTAAAAAAATCCCGTTTAAAACGAAATCTAATACACTCTAGTGTACACAAGAATATTTTGATCGCCGTGTACAAGAGGCACGGATGAGCAATTTGGGGTCCTGTCGTCGATACCGTCATTGACGGGGTTCAGTGCAGTGACAGCGGGGTTTAGTGCAGTGACAGGACCCTGACAACACTGCCAGTGTCTGTGGCTAGCTCCTGAGTCCTGTTCCTGTTCCACCAAACATTTCAATATATCATGACATCCGCGCTCGAGTCTACCCCAGTGGCTCAAATCGGTCACCTCCTTCCTATCCACCTTCTCCAGCTTTACTCCCATGGACCCGCAAGAAAGGCGTTTTATTAGTATAATAGCGTAGGCCAGTCAGATCCAACGCCTCATCGATTCACTGACCTTCGCTCCTTTTCCAGTAAAGTCATTCCCGGCGTCACCATCCCGACTCTGGCACTCTCAGGTTTGCTCTTAGTGGCATTCGCGTACTTGGCGCGGAACCCGGCCTCTCGGCCTCACCTGAACCGTGTCAGCTTTCGTTTGCTGGTTTATACTATCATCTCGAAGTACGAGCTTTCACAATCGCGTCGCCGTACAGCTCATTTATTCCCAGCATTGTATTCGACCTCGCGCTACTCGTGAATAATCGAAATATGATGGGACACAGTGCCGCGTGCAGCTTTGTCGCTTTCCTGACTGTGGTACGTGCCCCATTCTCGGTCGACTCGCGATCATATTCAGCCTGGCCTCAGACCACCTCCCTGTTCTCTGCCTCCATGTTCTGCTGCATGGCGCTCAATCTCCAGTACGGCCTGCCTTCCTCTTTTTCGCGTTGACAGGTAAATTAATCTCACGGAACATCAGACTGGTCCTCGTCTACGGCGTGAACGGCAACAAAATGGAGAAGTACTACATCATCGGATCGTTATTTATCTGCGTGGTCTGCAGCGCTTCTCCCTGGATAGCTGGCAAGCTCGGGTGAGCAGGAGTCGCTCCGTTTCAAGGAGCATCGATCTCATCTCAATATTTCTACAGCTGGTACGCCTCGAGCGGCTTCTGCTGGCTCCGAGACACCACACCCGGGATGCAGCTCCGCTGGCTCGTGCCGACGGAAATGGTCTGGAGGGTCCTCATGTCCAGCATCGACGTCCTCTCCTTCGCCACAATCCTGATCTTCATGGTGCGGCATGAAGTGCGTTTCTTTCCTCCAGTGTTTCATCTTTTTCATATATCGTACTCACCTCCGCGACCCAGATGCGGATTCGGCGACTTCGGGGGCACACCGGCTCTAGTTTCCACCAGTCCGGCATCTCAACCCTCGCTTCTAGCCGCCCTCTACCGCCCATCGTGCGCTACCGACGCATGATCATGCGCATCGGTACGCCTTCACCACTTAGCATCCTACTCAGGCTCACAGCAGGCTTCGACCCAGGCCTGTTCCCACTCTTCTCCTGCTTCTTGAGCATCACGACGTGCATCCTCGACGTGCACACAATCAAGAACCCCGTCCTCGCCGGGCGCAGCTTGAAACTGCGTATATTAGGTCCGCATATCCCTTCATCCCGAAAAATCCGGCGTCGGGCTAACTAACACCTCGCAGACATGATCGTGCACCCCTTCCGCCCGACCCTGTACGCCCTGCTCGCCCCAACAGACCCCGTGCGTAGCGACCCTTCTCTTCTCACCTTCTGTGACCCGCCGCCCCCTCGCTAACATGCCTCCAGTCCTTCCTCGCTGCACTCCGTGCGCTGCGCCCCACGTCGTCGTCTGGGCGGAATAAGAAGACAAGCATGGCGATAGAGCTGCCGTCTCTAGAGCCGGACCTCGAGGCGCGCAATGACCAGCTGAACGCGACGCGGCGGCCTTCGACGGCGGAGGAGGCGGCCGAGGAGACCCGCTTGGAGAGCATCGGGCACCAGATATAGTCTTTTCCTTTCCTTTACTTTCCTCTGCCAGGAACAATGTAATTTCTCGGGTATTTGTTAGAAACAGCCGCGGCGCTATTGACCTCGAGCGTCTGCAAAGTGTATGTGAAGAATCATGAAAAGCCGGTGGCACGTCGATCGATAGCAATGCGCTTTGCTGGCCGTTGGACCGGTCACCATGCGCTGCCCACGAACGAGTCAGGAAAACCCGTGGCAGACAAATTGTGCGGAGAACAGCGCCGAGCATTGACATAGACAGCCATCTGGAAAACATATACCCCACAGCGCCCATCAAGTACACCAGAATAGACAACCAAATCATTATAAATGTCATCATTCCTCCGAGCACCAACGTATTGACGACCTCTGAGTCGCGTTCGGCATTGGCTCAACTGCGTGCTGAATGCGGCATTCATCTTTAATCAAAAGTTGGGAACCAAATCGTGATGAAGAAACCCACTTGTGAGCATGAGCGTTATCCCGAAGGGACTCAACCACATTTACCCATTAAAAACAAGAAGCTCCGTCCTATTGGGGACCCAGTCTGACCGCCGGGATAAATCATGATGAAATCCAGGGAATCGCAGTGTATTGAACGATTTTCGTAAGCGAGGCAACAACCCGAGCAGGCGGAATGTCGCAAACGCAAGAAGAATCAGGACCACAAGCCCGATGATCCCCACCGAGATCCCATAGAGTATTGGCGGATGAATGCTACGACCGAACGTGAACGCCATTACACGGTATATGACTAGACACTGCGTTCAGACCCCCCGTAGGCACAGGTCTGCCGGATCCCAATAGGCAGATGTGTAGGCCGACCAGTGCGCCGAGCCCTGCCGAGCCCTGCCGAGGGGTTGGTCTAGGTGTTCCGGCAGGAATAGGCACACATAGAATGACGTGGGCCGATGAGCCTAGCTAGGAAATTCAAGACCCGGCATGGTTCCTCATTTCACCCGCCACCAACCTGGACTCGGATCGGCCAAGGTCGGCCAAGATAGGCGCACCACCGTCGGCCGAGATCGTCCAACGTGGGCAGGCCTCGCGTAGGCAGACGTGTTAGACCAACATCGGCCAACGTAGGCTTACGTAGTCATACCTCGGCAGAGATCGGCGTACGTAGGCACATCTGTGCCTACAGGGGGGTCTGAACGCAGTGAGATGAATGATTAGCCTGTGTCAGAACATACTTAGCTACGGAGCCTTCCGCTTACCAGACCAAAATATCGCGACTACCAAAGCGACAAAGAATCCAGCGAACCCTAGGCGCACAACTCCGGAGAAGTCGGCAGTAAAGAACCACGAGGCGACTTCAGGGGTCTCTTGTTCCACTAGGGACATTCATTCGTGGCCCGTGCATGCAAGGCCAACGAGGCAGGTGAACGTTTGTGCACAACAAAAATCACAGAGTCTGTTTAAAACTGTTTATCAATGGTATTTTTGGGACAAAAAAATACAGCTTTTACCGCGACACAAACTGAGTAACTCTAGTAGTCCAAAACCCCGCCTTGATCCACATCTCGGTGAGCATTGCTTTCATGACCGTCTCGGCCTTGAGAGAGCCCCGAGTTTCATGACATGAGTGGCGCGACCGCGAGAATAGACGCTCGACAGAGGCACTGGTCCCCAGGATAGCCAGAAAATCACGGGTCACCCGCGCGACAACCGGGAAGTGATGCTCGGAGGCTTGGCAATGGCGAAAGCGTGTAGGAGCCTGCCAGCGACCATAGTGGAACGGAGAGTGGTGGACGCCGATGGGCCCCCGAGGTGGTCTTATACGCTATATCATCACCGCCGCGCATCGCCGCTCAGTACAAGAATAGACGGACTGAATGGCCAGCAGTTTCGTCGTTCCATGCGCAAGCGCGTGGCATACACGTGTATCCCAGGGTATCATTAGCTTCTTGGCGCTGCCCGGATAAGTGAAATCCCGCGCTCATTATCAATCGTAACTAGTGCTGGCCAAAAATACAATACGGTAAAATATATTTTGAATATATCTAACTAAATACAAATACGATGCGGCCTCCGGGGTCAACTGAGAATATTAATACAACTGAATATGAATATGATATATGAATATAATACGATACGGGCCCAGTCGTATTCAAATACATTTGAATACGGTCGAACTGAGTCTTTGCCGCCCCGGAGCATCGCCGGCACAGTTCGGACCATGAAAATTGACTGCCGAGCATGAAACTGTGATCTGATTTGCCCTGGGCCGTCGAACCGGAAAGGCGTTGGTGACCTGCCGGGCACTCAACGGGCAAAGTGAAACTGGCGCCGGTGGCGCCATGGCGCCAGTTGGCGCCAGTGTGGCGGCAATCAAATTTCTGTGCCTTCGGTTTCACTTCCCGCAATGTTAATAGACAATACTCTTTGAACACCACATATTGTACAGTAAATTTGCGAGGCTCAAAGGCCCAGATTGTCGGTTCAACTTCGAAAATTACCATACACCTTGGCATCAAACGGCGCCAATGTACCTCTTTGGCCGGCGCCATTCGGTGCCAGTTTGGCGCCAGAGTCAGTGGGACGGGCGTCACCGTGGCGCCAGTTTCACTCGGAGGGGGCGCCACTTTTACTGCGTGAGTCGGCGCCAGTGTGACGTGGTGCCAATATCGGCGCCAAATTGACGCCTCGATTTGGCTCAGCAATGGCTGAAATCCGGCACGAGGTCTGTGCGTGGGGAGCAAGGTGACAGCATGACAGCAACTCTACTTCTGACGTCCACCCCTCACTCTGCGAGTCCAGCCTTTGTGGGTGCCACTTTGCAAGCTGAAGTTCCATTCAGGACTTTGTGCATTACTTGCTTCCGACCTCACCCTTCACTCAGACCATTTCCAGGAAATTCACAGGAAATTCGCATCCATATTGAATACAATAGGTTCAATCTTGCGCCAGGACAAACCTCCGAATGCTCACAGGTGCAATGGGCTCAAAAGAATTAATCATCACGGGCTTGTATCCGTCATTCACTCAGAGCAGTCACTTGAAATGCCATAGCTAGACTCAATACTAATTGATAATGAACTTGTGAATTGAAATAAATGGGCGGCGCCAAAGCATTTGCAGCACGGCGCCAGTGTGACAAAAGTGACGCCAATTGGAACATAGGTGGCGCCAGTTGGTGCCAGTGGTGGCGCCAAGGCGCCACTTTCACCATGCCCGCACGCAACCATCAAAGATTGTGTTCGTTGATGTTGATGGCTGTTGAAATTTGCCGACCACCAGGATTTACAAATTCCATGTCCACATCCTTCAGACTTCAGTGAGAGATGCCCATACACGGGAACACCTATGTGCGAGTCTTTGGGACCCTCGAGGGGCTAATTGAACATGATTTTCCAACCAGGTTTGCACTCAGAATATATTTGGATATATTCAAAATATATTCATATTCATCCTCTAGAATATGATACGGCCTCTCAGAGGTGAATACGATATAGATATGAATATGATACACCATTTGCCGTATCGCATTCATATTTGGTCAGCACTAAGACGGGACGAGAGGAGCGTACTGAGAGCATGCGCCGATGCTCGGCCATCAGAGATCATTGCCAAGCTAGACCAAATCCTCGTGTTTGCCGTTTCTGCCGAAGACTCCGCCAAGGCTCTGCGTGTCGTCGGAAAGTCAACCTGCAACTCCCGTTGGATGATAATTGCATAAATTAAATTCAGTTCGCCTCGCGGATCATCGGGATTCAAGTTCGGGAGGGCGAACATCGATTGATTTCTCTACATATTTTACACTCTCGAACTAACACGACCTTCGTCTCTCTAGGTTCCTGTTAAAAATGCAGTCGACGAGATGTATCAGTAGGACGACAGTGTCGCGGTTTCGCAGTAGTACATTTGACCCGGCATAAATAAACACAGCAGCTTGTGAGCCCTAAGTAGTGCACTGCGGATTTACCTGCACGTGGGAATCCACACCCTCCTGTTTCCACAATGCACCTATCCGTTTCCAATTGTAACTGGGCAACCCGAGCTGCACCTCCTGCAAGAGAGGACACTGATTGATGAGCCTCGCGAGAACCTGATGGCGTTTCGCCAAAGAAATTGGTAGGAAGTCTGGTGAGTCGGTCTTGAGTCGAAGGACCTCGATTGCGGGCGGGAAGGAAATGCAGTCTTTGTTGATCCGATTCAACATATCCTGGGCAAGGTCCATGTAAGTACTGCGGCGTACATGGACCAACGATACGCACCTCGAGCCGGGTGAAGGCGGGCAAGCGGTCGTTCGGGAGTTCCCCTATTTCGATAATGGAGGGTTCGTCTTCTTCCGAATCTGAGACCTCCTCGGAAGGGAGTTCGTCAAAGGCAGTATCATCACGGAGCGATGGGCAGCGAGTGTCTACGCTGTGACTCTGAGGACGCGACATCCCGCAGATGTTCACAGAACCCTCTAGGATATCAACCGAAAACTCCCGGAGGCACGGGAACAAAGACGGGAGGGCGGCCAACGACTCATCGGATGGAGATCTCGTGACGATACCGAGGGATAGGAGGGGTGTGGAGGTGTGGGAGATGTCGAGTAATATAGGCAGGAGGTCTTCGTCTGCAGCATGCGCGACGGTCCAATCTATCAACACCTTCACACTGCTGACCGGCCGCCTTGGCGCAAATAATCGGAGTAATCTCGGTGGGGCAGTCAGATGTCGCAGACCCGGTGTGGTGTCGGGTGGGAGGGATTCCGGAAGAGTGATGTTGGGCGAGCGGGAAACATATGTTATCTTCAATGATCGAAGCCTTGGACACTGCCTCAAGAAGGAGAAAATTCGCCGGACATCGGATAGCACGTCCAGCGATACCGAAACGAGGTGAGTGAACTTGCCAGGTCCAAACCCGGTGATCAGGGACCAGGTTTTGTCACGAGCATGCAGTTGTAGATTCTGCAGGTGCTCTCGAGATGCGATTTGGAGCGGGTGTTCGACTGGGGCTTGTGCGTCGAGGCTCCGAATTTCAGAAATTGCAAAAGACTTCAGTTTCATGAGAGGGCCTTCACGGGCTATAATAGAGAGTTTGCGCAAAAGCCGCAAAAGCCGCACGCGGCTTTTTTGCATTGCGCAAAGCCGCGGGGTTGATTTAAATTACTACCTTTAAAACCAATCCAAAACTAGTATTTGGAGTTGGAAACTGGTCTGTAATAATACGCAATGTCATGTTGACGCCTTGGTGGCCCAAGCGTGGAAAAATCAACATGTGACCGCATCAATACCGCATTGATTTTCGCTCCAGTGAGCCACTCAGTCCTCAGGTGTCAGTTTCTACAATGACTTGCGGTAAGAGACGTGCCAAAGCCAGTCCCTCTCCGACCCGAACATGGCGCTCGACGCGTTTACAGGCTAAGAACAACGACCGAAATACATTCTGCACACGCTTCCCCCGCACGCGATGACAGCCCATCTTGGCTGGGCATAGAAGGGAGCTGGTACAGCGCAAAAGTATACACATTCTGCTAATATACATTTGTTACAGGGCTCACAGGCGAGATTTCCCCGTGCGGCTTTGCGCAATGCAAAAAGGCCGCGTGCGGCTTTTGCGGCTTTTGCGCAAACTCTCTAATGTCGCAGCCATCGAGAGCCAGATCGTCGAGGACGGATAGAGACAGCAAGGTGTCTCTAAATGAAGTGTCGATGGTGAGCCCCCGGATATCCAGGGACCGCAGGTTCTGGTAACGACCGAGGGTGGCGGAGAAGGTCGCGATGACCCTATCGTACACGGTGTCAAACAGCCCAATATTCAGAATTTCCGGATATCTCCGTACTCGATACACCGTGTCTCTGGCGCTGAATTTCCAGGAGTGGACCAACAGGGCGTGGTGTCCTTCCGCCAACCGATCCAAGCGGACTGCAGTCCGGTGGAGACGGCGGACCGGGTCTATCCAATTCTTCCGGTCGAGTGTCTTCTCAACTGCTGCGACGTCAAAGTCTTGGTGCTGAAGTAGAAGCGGGAAGCAGAGAGATCGAAACAGCTGGCACACCAACGAGATGCGGCGGAGTTGTCGACTCGAACTCAGTGTCCAACATGCTAGCCAGATTTCCGCGGGGAGGATAAAAAGGTAAGGGATGGGTGGGTTGCTCATGGTCGTCGTGATACAGAAGGAAGAGTGTCCAGCATCGATGCCAACTCGTATCAGCTTCACAGAATGGTTCTCAAGATCCATGATAAAATCAGATCGCTGAAGTTTTATTGAATTGAAGTCCTATTCTTTGCCGCATTTGACGAAGAAGGCTACACCCGGTCAACCCGTTGTGCTCACGGCCAATAAAACTAGGGAGGGAGGCCCGGGGCCCGAGGGGGGGTGCTTCAACGCCACGATGCACGATGCCCGCGTTGGGTGCTCCAGCTGAGCGCGGCGCACCCGCTGATGGAGCTGTCAACCCTGCGGTGGGCGGTGGCTCGGTCCCAGGTGCCTCCTTGCGATCTTGCCTCTCTTTACCTTCGTACTTCAAAAAGAGAGAATATGCAGTATTCTGACGACTTCATTTATGGTAAAACAAAGCACACACCTCCGCGCTGAAGCTACAGCATCACGCGCTCGACACGTCGCCACTGTCCGAGCGGGTAGCGTACCTCGAGGCGGAGATCTACCTTACTTACAGTCCTCTAGAAAGATCACTGTCTTAACCTTTTAGGTATTTAATAAATCAGCGCCGTTCTTTGGCCGTTATCTCCGCGTTCGCTGAGCTAAGGATTACTGTCTTTTTATTTATGAAGGTCATTCTTTGGCATTTTCCTTACAGGTCGAGAGGATTTTCTTAGATCCACAACCACAGCTCCTTGAACTTCTAGCGAATGCCTTCGCTGGATTTCCGAAAAGGCAATCCCATTGCCGAATGCAGCCGCTGCGGACCAAACAAGGCCAACTTAATGCCTCCTCCGTCTGCCACGATTCTCTCCTAGAACCCGCTTTGACCGCGACAGATACGACTCCCTTGAACGCACCATGGCCCCGGACGGCCTGCAGCTGAGCGCGGGGCACCCGCTGATGGAGGAGCTCGCGAGTCTGCGCGGGGCGGTGGCTCGGTTTCAGGTACGTTCTTCATCCTTGCATCTTTCTCCATCCTTCAAAGAGAGAGCAGATTATTCTAACGGTTAAAATGGGATGTAGAACGAAGCGCACACCTCCGCTTTGAAGCTGCAACACCACGCGCTCGACACGTCTGCGCTGTCCGAGCGGGTAACGCACCTCGAGGCGGAGAACGCGCGCCTGCGCACCGAACTGGGTGTCCTCCGCTCCTCTCCTTTGCCCTCCTCCTCCTCGGCGCAAGACGGGGCTGCAGAGAGTCCCGATACCGTAGCCTCTCCCTCCGACGCCTCTCCGCGAAACTCACCCTCACCGAATCCTCTCTCGCTGAACACACCCTCGCTCTATCTCAAGCGAACACGCTGGCGGAGAAGACACGCGCGGCACATGAGGCGTACGCGCTCGCCGCGCGCGCGCGAGGGTGCGAGGAGGAGGGGGTCCTCCGGATACGGGAGCTGGAGAGGGCAGTAAGGGAGGAAAGGGAGAAGGGCGCGATGAGTGAAAGGGCTGTCAGCGCGTATGCGGAGCTTGTGCAGGGGCTGGAGGGGCGGGTCCACCGCCCTCGGCGTCTGCGTCGGCCGCCTCTTTCGCTGCGAACGGTGGTCACCCCAATGGCACCGGCAAAGACGATTTAGAAGACACAGCGCACCTCCTCTCCTCCCAATCGCAGCTCACCGCCCTCTCCGCATCCTTCTTCGCCTTCTCCACCGCGCTCGAGAAGCGCGTCTTCGCATTGGAATCGGAGCTGCAGGTCGCGGAGGCGAAGTTCGAGGGGGAACGGGCAAGGGTGGATGATCGGAACGCTAGCGCGGCGGGGATGGTGGAAAGGTATATGTATGCGCGTGCTCTTCTGTCGTGCTGTTTTTGCATTCTTGTTTCTTTTCTTCCCTTCTTCGTCCCTCCGTGCGGCGCGTGCGGATGCCTTCACCGCGCCACGAGATGCGGTGGCGCGTACCCTCCCCCTCGCCCGGTTCCGGTTCTTCCTCCCCCGCGCCACGCGTCCCTTCGGGCTCGCGCGGGGGCCTCTCGGCGGTGCTGATGGTGCTGGACGCGGACGTTCGATGTCATCCTTCTTCCGCGGCACTCCCCATGCGCCGGTGCCCTTCTGTCTGTGCGCAGACGGGCAGTAACGCCGGCAGCCTCTCCTTTTCTTTTCTTTTCTTCTTCGCGTCCGCGTGCGCCGCCATCCCTCGGATCGATCATGCGCGATGTCAGGCGCAGGCGGTGTGGGAATGCGAGGAGGATGCGGCGTCCGTATGTGGGCTCGTTGTCAGTGACATGGGGCTCGCGGCCTGCGGCGTCTGTGCTGGTGTGCCGCCCAAGGCGACCGTAACGGCGCGTTCGAACCAGGCAGGGCGCGCGCGTCCCCTCCCGCGCACTCTCCCCCCTCTTCTTCGTCCGGTTCGCATTCGTGTCTCCGCCGTCGCGCTCGTCTCCCCGGCGGTGCATGTCGCGCGGCCGTCGTACCCCGCTGAGACACGGGGCGCCTCCTGTAGTGCGAAGGCGGGGCGGCTCCTTAATGCGAGGGCGGGCCGCCGGAATGAGAGGCGGCGCGCACATCCTTTCCCGTCTTTCTCGCCTCTTCCCGGTCGTAGGGATCGCCCTCGGGGATCTCGCACGCGTCCGAGGTGTTCGGCTCGCGGCGTGCGGGGCGTTCTTCTCGTGGCAAGACCGAGGGCATAGACGGAGCGGTGGTGGTATTTCGCCGGGCGCGCAGCCGCTCCTCTGCCTTTCCTTTATTTCTTTATTTCTTGGACGTTTCTTTCATGGCCGCCGTTCCTCGGATCGAGCGCGTGCGAAGTCGGGTGTGGTGCGTAGTCTGCGCGCCCGAGTCATGTAGTATGCGGCGTCCGTGTCTGGGCGTCGCGCGCGGATGGACGTGGACATGAGTGTCCTTGCCTGCTTGGCCCGAACAGCACTGTGATCTAGGCAAGGATACCCGAGATACCCGAGTGCAATTAAACATCAATCAAACAACGTAGTGGATTCTTGTGAATCGCTATGCCCTCGAAGATAGCCGCAGCTCGAAACTCCGGCATAAGGACAATTCGAACCGAGTCTCGACGCTCCTAGGTAGACCGACATCACAAGCGAAATGTAGCATTTGGTTTCACGTATTGTAACATAATTCAAGCGGTAAATCTACGTCGACGAAGCAAGAGCAGTGTGAAACGAAGTTTTTAGATTTTGTGTGCAAATACAGACCCATCTTAGACTCGTAACCAGTCTGCCTACGATTGGCAACAAATGTGGCGAGCACGTTGCCGTGTGCTTGCCACATTTTTGCCCTTCGTAGGCAGACTGGTGACGAGTCTAGACCCATCTAACAGTCTGAAGAATGTGTCTCGGAAATTTATGTTCTCCACATCTCAATCGGAAGTCCTGCAGACCCGTCAGCATCAAAAGGAAAGGAATGGATTTAAGTTAAACCTTGAGATTTGCCCGCATGCGAGCTCACCGTCCAAGACATTCATCCAACTGCACGAAATGTCGAGAACGGGAGCATCCGCGCCTCTGCTGCGCCGGCGAGCTTTAGAGCCATGTACGCCGCGAAGCCATACTTCGGCAAGGCAAGGTTGTTCCGCGAGCAGTGGACCTCCTGCAGGTGGAGCAAGGCCTGCATCAGGTTGGCTGCAGAAATGAACAGCGGGTGCGCGCGCGCGGACTCGGGCCACCTGATTCCCGAGTTCGATAGGGAATCGACTTTCAGGAGCGAGGTGAGGTCGTCGGACTGTATTTTGTTTGCCAGGTTCCTCGTCCTCCGTCTTCTGTGCTTCTGCTTTTCTTGAGCACCATCATTGACTCCGTCTCCTCATGCGTGGCAAGAAGTATGCTGGTGCTCTCCTTCATGTGGGAAACGTCGATCGGATCGCACCCGGCGGCGTCATTATCGTGATACGGAGGATAAAACCCTCATAAAACCCTCCGAGTCAGACTCCGAGTCTGAGCACAACAGCTCTCCACATCACGATACCGAGCCCATCTCCGAAGTTTCTGCAGCCATTCTTGAGGCACAGACGCACCAAGAAAGTGACGACATGGATTATTTTATCGCAGAAGAGGAGCCTGCTGGCGATCACCTAAGCTCGCTAGAACCTGAGCAAGCTCCCGACATGAACCTAGATGCATGGAGCGGGTTTGGTGAGATGCAGGATGCCGACACACCAATTTCACGCGAAGAGATGATACGTCAACTGGAGGAGATGATCATGCCCGATGACGAAGCGGACCTCTGGGAAATCCGTGTCTTACGCTTGCAGCTGCTGACTGTGCTGCATATGAACATGTTTGAATAGGAAACGACGTGGTCACGGAGCAGGATAGAGAGTATATCCGCGCTTCATACTAAAACTTGGAGTACGGTGTTCTGTTTCATCAAGAAGACGATGAAAACGCCGACATGCAAGAGGTCAATAGGCAGAATATGCTGGCTGTTCGTCGAGGAGAGCGGGATCGGAAGGAGACGACGGGCACGGCGGCGCCTCTAGGTCGTCGAAAGGGTGTTATCAAGCAAGAGGGACTCACGGTAAGGTAATTCCAGCAGGCTCTCCCGCGATTCGATGCTCCACAGATAGCGATACCTCCACGAAAACTCGTTGGGAAACAAACGATCACTCTCCAAGACTTTCCCTCTGTGAGTTGGCTGCTCTACGTTCATCTGATCGTCTCCTTTACAAAGAAATAGCCGCTGTCGCCAAAACCTAAGCCATCCAAGCCTAAACCAAAATCAAAGCAAGTGGTGAGCAGACAAACTTCTTACAAATGTGCACAATATTGACAGTGGTACAGGAGGCAAAGCCCGTCAGCACCACCACCGCTTCGACGTCCACTACTGTAACAAGATCTAAATCCAAATCGGCCGCCAAACCAATTGATACGCCTCCAATACTACTTCTATGTATTCCTAGTGCTTACCGCACACTGCAATGTATTAAACATGCTGATCCATGGATCAATGCACTCAATTTTTGTTCTTACACAATCGAGCTCCGAGTCAAGTTCATTCGGTGTATCCAATGGGAGCTCAGGCTCGCAGAGCGATTTGGTGGCAGAAATACATTTATTTCGTGTGTTTATACTTATCCAGACCAACGCGGGACACCCACGGAGGCCTGCCCACCTCCATAGATCTCAAGCGCGTCGCGTCGACGCGTTATTTGGCCGTATTGTGTCACACGTGACACTGGTCACCTGTCCTCCTTCCACCATCGTCAATACGCCCATCCCGCCCGAATATCGCCTCGCATTGCTCCAGAATGGTGGAAGACATCTAACTGCACCCATTTACGCCTTTTTCCCCGCCATCGTACCCCGATTTCGGCAATCAACGCGTCGACATGCGATTAGTGATGTCGCGGGCCGGGCCCAGGCCCTCAGACCGAGCCAAGCCCGGCCCGGGCGTGGTCAAGCCGAGCCGAGCCCGACGCAAGGCTTTGGCGGGCTCAGGGCTCGGGCTTCAGGAATGCCAGGCCTGCCAGGCCCGGCAGGCCCGGGCTTCGAGACATATCTATTATTTATATTCCGGCCGCGCTTGCCGTCTCCTTCTGGCCAGTACGTATTAAACTTCGGCACAGCGTTGTGACAAAGCAACGATCAGCGCTCAGCGCCCGCTGTCCTTGCTCTCCCCGTCGACCCTATCCATACAAGCGCGGTAACTCTGAGGCATCCCGGCAAGACTCTATCTTCCTGTTCCTGGAGATTGAAAATGCGGTATTTTCCTGACCTGTCTACGCAGCTCTTTGCATCCTCGGTGTCTCGGCACGTCTCTGACGTTCGCTATATGCGTACGATTTTCGCTTTTCTTTTAGACTCTGAGTCTCTGGTATCAAATGGACTGAGATACTGCTTGAAACTTGATTTTTATCCCCGCATACACCCGCCACAGCCTCCCGTACTCTGTCTGCCAACAACGCGCCTCGGACTTCGTAATTATCGGCTAATTTCTTCAAGCCTTGGCTACGTCTTTGCCGCTATGGGTCGCGCCGCTGCCAAATTTCCAATTTATTCAGTTTATCCGACTCGACCCTTGCTCAATTTTGTTCCCCGTCCACCAGTTCCCCGTCCTTTTCTCTGTGGGCTGTCCCGCTGCCAAATGTCCAATTTATTCAGTTTATCCGACTCGACCCTGGCTCAGTTTTTTTTCCCGTCCACCAGTTCCCCGTCCTTTTCTCGTAAACTTTCCGTTGCCTCTCCGGCATGCTTTGCCGTGCTGTATAAATATTCGCAGAACCGGTTGAAGGGCGACATCGTTGAGGCACTGCAATGCTTGAAATGTTTCATTCGAAAAGATCTTCTGTTTCGTGAGCCGGTGATTTTTAACGAGGGTGAGGATGACGAGGTGGAGCAAGGGATTGGCGCGAGTAAGGAACTGACCAGCTGGGATATTTTGATCGACGACGACCCAGATAATTACGAACTTCTTCCTATTTTACCTTCTAGTACAGACACATAATACGCACATGTTCCGCAATCTAGCTTAATCCCGTTTTTTTTTTTTTTGCTATCAAGCCCAGGCTTGGGCCCGGGCTCAGGGCTTCAGGCCGCCCACCCAGGGCTCGGGCTCGGGCCTGGAGAATTTGGAGCCCGAGCCCGCCCAGGCCGAGCCCAAGCCCGGGCATCCAGGCCGAGCCGGGCCCGCGACATCACTACCAGTGATGCGATTCTCTGATGTTCCACCAACAAGGCCGCGAAGAGTTCTTCCAGGGCCCCAGATAGTTCCCGTGAGTTACTTAAAACCACGTAAGTCATCTCCTACTCCCCACGAAGCTCTTTTCCTGACCTTCCTGGCCCTACATGGCTCAAACCAGAGACATCGGCGCAACATCGGCGAGGCAAGTCTGGAAAAGAGCCGTCTTGCATTTAATAGACGGCATGCACACAGTCCACGAACGACCGACTTTGGAGCGGCTCACGGTGCGTACGACGGGCACGACGGGGGCGGTGTAGCTGGTGAAGAAGCACGAGCTGCGGTGATTATGATATTGCCGTTTTTCGAGTGGCAGGGTGCGTCTTCCTCCTTTTATTTCTTCCTTTCTTCCGCCCATCTCGTTGGTGGCGGCCTCCCTTCAGACGTTCCTCCTTCCTCCGTCGACTTCCTTGTGTGCATTTAGTGCAAGCAGACATCCTAACGCCCACCGCAGCCTCCTCGCAAGCACACGCACTCGCCCACCAGCGACGACGCGCATCGCTTCATCCTCGCCTCGCGCAGCCCGTATTTCCACACCGCACTCGTTTCCTGGCCCCGCCCGCCCCTTCCAAGCCTCTCTCTTTTTCTATTTCTGGCGCAGAGACCCTCACGCTGGTGCTCCCCTCCCCGCCCTTCACGCCCGCCTCCCTCTTCTTCACCCTCGGCCTACACCGGCACCCTCGTCTTCTCGCACCGCACCTACGACCTCTCCACCGCCCTCGCGCTTCTCCTCTCCGTTAACTACCTCTCGCTCCCACGCTCTACACTGACGTCCAGGCGCGCGTCGTCTCCGAGATGACGCACGGCCTCTTCCGCGCCGCGTGATGCGCGGGCGGCCGCACGTGCCACAAATGCGCATATCTTCGCGTTCGCGCTGCGCCCCGACGTGAACGACGAACTCGTCGAGCGCGGTGCGCGCTCGTGGGGCTTTTCGGGAATGGGTGGTGCATGCTCGAGTTCGCAGCACTCCCGCCCAAGCTGCACGCGGCTGCTTTGAAGGGCTCGCGAAGCGCACCACCCCCGAAAATGCGCTGGCGATCCTGTGGGCGGGCGAAGGCGCGTGCGCAGCTCGCGCGTTTGGTCGACGTGTCGGCGGACGTCGTGAGGCCGCTGATTGAGAGTAGGGTGAAGGGCTGCTGGCGGGGGAGACGGCGCGTGCGAGTGGGATGCGGTCGTGCGCGCGGACAGCGTGGGGTTCGAGGACGGAGAGAGGGTGGAGTGGGCGATGCGTGCGGTTGTGAGGGGTGTGGACGAGACGAATGTGGGAAGGGTTTATCCGGTGCGCGGTGTTTCACTTAGCTTCCTTTCCTTCGTTTGGGATTGGGTGCTGAAAGGATGGCAAGCAGGCGTTCGTAAACGTACTACTCCTACCCCACCCGGAGCCCTCGGAGGAGCGGACGTCCCCGCGCCGCCGCTGCTCTCGCAGATGAGTCATGTGGGCTGGACGGCGTTTGTGGACCCCACTGACGACCCCGCTTGACAGATCAATCATGTCCAAGATAGATTCTCTGCAAGTGTGTTGCTGGTAAGCAGTTCTACATACCAGGACATGCGCCGTATTGCTAACCTCCAGGCGGCGTAATCCACGCCCGAAAGGACCTCCCGTGACTATCTCCTCGATGCCATAAAGCTTTTTCTCAGCTACAAGAGGCCGCGACAGCATTCATAGGTGCGTGAATTATTTTGCATTGAGGTATCTTGGAAACAGACGGCTTGAATTCCAGTGTTGTGGACGCACCATCAATTTACTTACAGGTGAGCTCGCTCAATGATTTTCGCGTCTATACTGACTTCCTTTCCCTCCGAAGTTGACTCCGAACCAATGGTTCCCCGCCACGTCCACGTGAATGCCGCTAATGACTCGTGTCTAGGATAATACTTCTTTGGATCGGACTCCGAGACTGAGACGGTTTCAGGTACGTACATCCAGAATACGCGCCATTTGGCACTTACATCAACCACAGAGATGCTTTCCCGCAGCGCGGATCTTTAGACTACATTGTTGTATATACCGTTAATAAATGAGATTTTGAGCAGTCCATATGAGTGATTTAAACAGTCGAAGCAACTGTAAGGAAGCATTCAGACCAACTGCCTATACACACCCAATCTGACCGCTAAAATGGCCAAAACGCACTGCCGAAACTTTCCACAGTGAACACAGTAGGCACAGCAGTTATCAAGTCATTGGTAAATCAATATACTGTACGTGAGTGTATGGAGGCAACCGCCTCCCAAGGCGTTACGGAGGCCAACTTTGGAAAGTTAGCAACCGGTGCCTTATTGGGCTCCGGACCTTCCTAAAAAGGCAATTATCGGCCCCGCAGGGCCGAAAAATTCCTCAAAATAGCTCCAAATGAGGATTTTTGAGCGTTACGAGCACAATTTAGGCAACATTTTGAGGCCCCGTTATGCGTTACGGTTGCTACCATACACTCACGTACAGTATATACAGTCAATCTTTCAATCAAAATACAAAGTGTGTCTTGCTCGCTCGAAGCTCGGCTCCATCGTGTCCACCCTCAGTGTTTGACAGAGTGGCCTCTGGTCGCTTAAAATCAGTCTGAGTTTGATAGGTGTTAAGCTCACCTCGAGCTGTCAGTAGATCTGGCCAGTAGGTTTTGAATGCTCGGTGATCCCAGCCAGCCTCTCCTCAACATATGCAATTTGCTGTGTTTGTGATGACCGTTGAAACAATGGTCGTGATGTTTTCGGATCTTTCCACAACTGTGCTGCTTTCAAACTGTCTCCATCCTCTTTTGAAATATGTCCCAGGCGGAGCATGCAGTCTGCTCTGCTGCGGTGAATATTCTGCATAAATCCCTTTAGAGCAACAGTGAAAAGGTTGAAGGCCGTCTGCTGATCACCAGCTACTAGATACTGCTCTCCTTGAAACTGGAGTGCTTTGCGGATTTCTCGGTTCTGTTTCAACTTGAGGCTGTAACACACGAATATCACAGGCCAAAGGGATAGAGAATGATTCCAAGTTGTGAATGTGCGAGCTAGTCCCTCCAAACAGTAGCTGACAACATCAGCATCATTTCACAAAGTAAATGTCAGGGTTTGTTGGAACAGACTCTTTGCTGTCCTGAAGTCTCCTTCTCTGACAGCGAGGGCGGCTAGGATCATATTGGAATATGCCATTCCCTTGGAATTTGATATTTCACTGAACAGAGCGGTGGCTTTATGAACATTTTCCTGTATATCATGCCTTGATGCACCAATTTCAACATCAATCTGGGCAATGTTTCCCAAGGCTACAGCACCATCATATGCTCTCTGGCTAACGGAGTCTCGGCCTCGACAAGGCTTTGGCTTTGGCTTGAGATGTGGGGAGCCAAAAGCCAGGGCTGCAAGCCCTGGCTTTGACCGGCTAAATTTCACCCTCAGCAGGGATTTATCTGGATGAAGTGGGAGCATGTTGACTGTTTCTCCTCCCCTTCTCCGTTCTAGGTACCTTTCTGGGCAGACGATTTAGTACGCTACGACCGAAGATTTCAACATGCGAGGTCACGTTTCTGTTGAACCTCCGACAAAATATTAAAAATAACCTCGGTCATGCCTTGAAAACAATGAAATGTCGAGAATCATTCTCTGAGTAGTGCCCACTGCATATACTAGCCGTAAATGGGTATTCTACTAGGTCCCTCACCTGAAATGGCAGCATTTAAAAAAAATCTACCACAAGCCATGGCTTGAGCCAAAGCCAAGCCAAGCCAAACCCTCGCTCAGGGCTCTGGCTTTGGCTTCGGAATTTGGAAGCCAAAGCTATGGCTTGCAAGCCAAGCCAAGTCAAAGACATCACTAGTAGCACTGTGCCTCGGTGTAAAGGCAGTGGCACTGCAGTGGCCCTTGTCTTTCCGACTCTTCAGCATCTCGAGTTGGGGCTAACCGCCCAGAATACCTGCAGCACCCGCTTACACTCCGCATCATCACTGCGCTTTGCTCGCCCCAAACCCGTTTGCAGTCTTCTTCTTGTCTTCTGCTTGGTGTGACCTTGGGTGTGACTGTTGTGCTGACACGTCGGAAACCGGGAAACGGCCCCGCGCGCGACCTAGACATTGTCTCTTCCTATCATGCCTTCAAATGTACCATTGCTTCTCCCAAGCTTTAATCCATATGGACGCCTATCCCTGTGAAGAATCTTCTACGGACATTTTCACTGAGAATATAGCAGCACTCAGTCACCTCGCAGAATCCACGGGCCCCGCCCTCGCACCACTCAGCGCCGGTGCCCTCGATACCCTCGAACCATCCCGATGGGGAAAAGAACTATGACAAACCTTGTCGTCCAAATTCTGTCCGCCAGGAGCTGGGGATCCTTCGTCCGCCTGCAGCTTTCGTCGGATGGCAATTGCATAAATTAAATTCATTTGGCCTCGCGGATCACGGGACGGCAAACATTGGTTGATTTCTCTACGTATTTTTCACGCTCGAACTAACATGACCTTGGTCTCGCTGTCAATCAGCCGAGAGTATCACAGTTCCGCGGTAGTACATTTGACCCGGCATAAACACAGCAGCCTGTGAGCACTAAGTAAGGCACTGTGGATTTACCTGCACGTAGGAATCGACATCTGGAAAATGACGGATGTCTCCTGAGGTCTCCGGGAGACGCGAGAGACCGCGTAGAGCAAAAGACTGCCTCCCGTCTCTCAGAGACACCCATAGACAGATGGTTTCTAAGGGAGACCGGATAGACCGCGCAAGACACGCGCGTAGAGCGATAGACCGATCACCATCATCAGCACCATCACGTCCATTTTGAGGACTATTTCGCAAGCGAGGGTAGGATCTTGGCAGGATCAAATCCTGATTTTGCATTGGTAACCAATGGGATGGTGGCAGGGGAGAAAATAAAATGCATTGGGACGATACATAGGTAGCCAGTGTACGTATACGTAGGTAGGTATGTACTGGAACGAGAGTGCTCCGCCTGGGTAAAAAAATCAGAGAGCCATTAGATATGAACGTGTTTAGATGTACTGACCCTCTGTAAAGGATCGATGAATGGGCGCAGTGGACAGACAACGATATCGATGCTGGACAGCACCAGTCAGAGAGGTAGAACCGAGATGGGATGGGACATACTGACCATCGCTGTTCATCCGGCCCAGTGCACGGTAAGGCTGATTGAGGAGAAGGGACGGCGGGAGAAAAGCGCGGGAGAGAAGAGTAAGGAAGTGGGAGGAAGACATGAGAGATAACAGACTGACACGCACTGACACCCTTCTTATAGATTCCCTACCTCGCTAATCAATCTGCGCGCTCGGTAACGAGACTCCGAAAATTTGCACAAGTCCGCTCAGTATTTTGGGCAACTCGAGAGCACAACAATGGCACAATGGGACAGAGCGACAGCCGGAAGGAGACCCATTGGTCGGGATCACCTTCTAATTTTGATGGCTGGTGAACCATGCGTGGACGATCTCTAGCCGATGTCTATGGCGGTCTATCCGTCTAGAAGTGTCTCTGTTAGAAACCGTTCGTCTAACAGGGATATAGCATGTCTATCCTGCTAGAATGTGTTTCCAGATGGACACCCTCCTGTTTCCACAATGCACCTATCCGCTTCCAAGCGTAACTGGGCAATCCGAGTTGCACCTCCCGTAAGAGAGGACACTGCTCGAGGAGCCTCGCGAGGACCTGATGGCGCTTCGCCAAAGAAATTGGTAGCAAGTCTGGTGAGTCGGTCTTGAGTCGAAGAACCTCGATTGTGGGCGGGAGGGAAATGCCGTCTTTGTTGATCCGATTAAACATATCCTGGTTAATGTTCATGTCAGTACTGCGGCGTACATCGACCGACAATACGCACCACGAGCCGGGTGAAAGCGGGGAAGCGGTCGTCCGGCAGCTCCTTTTGTTCAACGATGACCACGGTGGCAGAGGATGTGTCTTCTTCCGCATCTGAGACCTCATCGGGAAGGAGTTCGTCAAACGCGGTGTCATCGCGCAGCAAAGGGCGGCGATTGTCTACACTGTGACTCCGAGGAAGCGGGAACTCGCAGAAGTCCACAGGGTCCTCCAGGATATCGATCGATAGCTCTCGGAGGCACGGGAACAAGGGCGCGAGGGCAGCCAACGACTCATCGGATGGAGCTGTCGAGGCGATACCGAGGGATAGAAGGGGTGCGCAGGTGTGTGAGATGTCCAGCAATACAGGCAGGAGGTCTTCGTCTCCTGCCTGTGCGACGGTCCAATCTACCAACGCCTTCACCATGCTGACCGGCCGCCTCGGCGCAAATAATCGGATTAATTTCGATGGTGCAGTCAGATGTCGCAGACCCGGTGTGGTGTCGAGGGAAAGGGATTCCGGAAGAGTGATGATGGGATAACGGGAAATGGATTTTATCTCCAATGATTCCAGCCGTGGACACTGCCTCAGGAACGAGAAAAACAGCTGGACATTGGATAACTCGTCCAGCGATACCGCAACGAGGTGAGGGAATTTGCCAGATCCAAACCCGGTGATCAGGGACCACGTTTCAAAACGAGCGTCAAGTTGTAGATTCTGCAGGTGCTCTCGAGATGCGATTTGGAGCGGGTGTTCGACTGGGGCTTGTGCGCCGGGGCTCAGAATTCCAGATATTCCAAAAGACTTCAGTTTCATGAGAGGGCCTTCACGGGCTATAATGTCGCAGCCGTCGAGAGTCAGATCGTCGAGCACGGATAGAGACAACAAGGTGTCTCTGAATGAAGTGTCGATGGTGAGCCCCCGGATATCCAGGGACCGCAGGTTCTGGTAACGGCCGAGGGTCGCGGAGAAGGTCGCAATGACCCTATCGTACATGGTGTCCGGTGCCACTCGATACACATATGCCCCGTCTCTGGCGCTGAATTTCCAGGACTGCACCAACAGGGCGTGGTGTCCTTCCGCCAACCGATCCAAGCGGACTGCAGTCCGGTGGAGACGGTGGACGGGGTCTATCCAATTCTTCCGGTCCAGTATCTTCTCCACTGCTGCGACGTCAAAGTCTTGGTGCTGAAGTAGAAGTGGGAAGGAGAGAGATCGGAACAGCTGGCACACCAATGAGATCCGGCGGAGTTGTCGACTTGAACACAGTGTCCAGCATGCTAGCCAGATTTCCGCGGGGAGGATATGAAGGTAAAGGATGGGTGGGTTGCTCATGGTCGTCGTGGTACAGAAGCAAGAGTGTATAGCATCGATGCCAACTCGTATCAGCTTCACAGCACCGTTGTCAAGATCCCTGATAAAATCAGATCGATCAAGTTTCATTGAATTGAAGTCCTATTCTTTGGCGTCTCACGGTCAATAAAAATAGGGAGGGAGGGGGAGTACAGAAATACCCGTAGATGGGATTTGGATGCGGGCGAGATGCAATTCAATGCGAAAGCTCTCAGAATTCCATTCCCTGCTTTCAAGTTGCCTACACAACGAAAGGCGATTTCAACTCCCGCGATCCCGCAGTAAAGGCACCCCCATTGCCGAACACAGCAACTTGATGCGTCCTCCTACACTCTTCTGACGATCCTCTGCTGAACTCACGAGAACTCGCTTTTTCGCATACAACTTGTTGCTTTGATCGCAAAAGGGACTTTCTGACACGCCACCCTCCCTCATCCTTCGGTCTCCGTATCTATCTTCCGCTGCTCGTGCCGATATCTCCATTCTCTCACAACTCCGCACCGACTTCTCTGCGCTCAACGCGCACAAATTCCGATGCCGTCTTACCCCATCTCCGGCCTGTGATGCGTGTGGTGCACCCAAGGAGACCCGTGCCCACTTCCTTCTACACTGCCCGGCGTGGGAGCACCTGCGCGCCCCTCTTCAGTTCGCCTCATTCAGCGCCGGGATCCTAGGCGCTGTAGATGTCCGCACTCTGTTGAACCATCCAAAGCTCCTCAAACCCGTTATCAACTTCATCACACAAACACGCAGATTCTGTTGAGTCCTCTACTCTTATCTCTCTCGTATTTTTCTTTCTTTCATTCTTATGAATATTTACTTTACATTCCCTCATAATTAACCTCATCTCATCTCAAACACCACCCGCACCGCCCAAATATCATCGCACGTCTCGAATTTACCTGTTCCGGCTTACTTACAACCACAAGTTTCCCCATTTGTTCTCCACTTATTCTTCTCTGGCTTTCCCTCATATACGGTCCTTCATATTAAACCCCAGTAGATTGGCCTTACACCCACTCACTAGGTAGTTTTACCTGGGTACTGCTGCGTAGCCATTACGGCCAGGTACAGCAACACAATAGAATTCCAGTTCCAGTTCCAGTTCCAGACCGGACCGAAGGGATTTTGACCGGCACGAAGGAACACTTCAACGCACGATGCCCGCGTCGGGTGCGGACTCAAGTCTCCAGCTGAGCGCGGCGCACCCGCTGATGGAGGAGCTGTCAAGTCTGCGGTGGGCGGTGGCTGGGTTCCAGGTGTGTCCTTGCGTTCTTGCCTCTCTTTATCCTCATACTTCAAAGAGCGATAATATGCAGTATTCTGTCGACTTCATTTATGGTAAAACGAAGCACACACCTCCGCGCTGATGCTACAGCATCACGCGCTCGACACATCGGCATTCTCCGAGCGGGTAGCGTACCTCGATGCGGAGAACGTACGCCTGCGTGCGGAGCTCGGCGTCCTGCGCTCCTCTCCCCTTGCCCCCCCCTCCTCTTCCGCCTCCGCTGCAGAGGGTGTCAGCACGGGAGACACAATGGCAGCACTGACCCTCTCCCTCCGACGTCTCTCCGCAAAGCTCACCCTCACCGAGTCCTCTCTCTTCGAGCACACGCTCACTCTGCCGTAACAGATTTAACTAGCGACGGACATCCCCTGAGTCCCTCGCCGCGCGTGCCCCCCGCGGGTTGCGTGCTAGTGGCTGTGGCATCTCGCCCGCACTTCCGCCACATGCCGGCATTCCCCTTTCCGCTGCTGGCCCGTCTCCCTCTGCTTTCTCCGCTCCTCGCACTTTGTTTATCCGCCGTTTGCACGCAGATGTGTAGAGGTTCCAGCCTGCATCTCGGGTGTTCTCCGAGGAGCCGTGCGTGATACACAGCGGATACAGGGCAGATGGTTTGAACACTTTTCTTTTGCTTCTTTTGTTCGCCTGGGATCCTTGCACGCCGAGTTGCGCGCAGATCCAGAGGCGTCCAAGCCTTGTTATCTGAGCGACGTGTGTGCTCTGCACCGTCTGCACCGTCTGCGCGCGTGCCCTACGCCTCGGCGAGGTGTGAAGCTGCAGCGCAGCCTGATTTTTCCCTCTCTTTGCTGCGCTGGAGTCATCCTGTCATCCCATCATCTCCCTCTCCTCTCCTTTCCTTTCATCCTCCCTCTTGTCCACCGCTGTCTCCTGGAATGTATCCAACCCAAGTATCATTCCGGGATTTTTACGAACCGAGGACGGACATCAGATTCGGATTCCTTTGGATTTCTGTTGGCTCAACTCTCATCGAGCACGTTGGATCCGCGATCGATTTCCCTCTTAGATGGCGCTCAAATGGGTGCACTGAGCTATTCGCACCCTCCTGTTTCCACGATGCACCAACTCGTTTCTAAATCTAAATGTAACTGGACAGTCCGAGTTGCCTCGTGGTAGTTTGTTTCGCTTCTCATCTATTCCTCCCACGATTGGGAATTTGCTGTGAGGTGAGCGCAGTGTGCGGCTCACCGCGCCATAGCTACAGTGTGCGAGTCCACCTTCAAGTTAAATCAGGATTGGATCGGAACTCGGCACACCGTCCTGTGGCCGAGGTTAAGAGTCCGAAATTTATATTATTTGAAATGTTAAATTCCAGTCTTGATGACATGCATACGATCTACAGTCGAAGTCCTAATAACCCATATATCGGGGAAATATTAGCGATTTGGGCCGCTTTAACCCATTTGCCAAGATTCTGGAACATGCCGAGTCTCTCCTGCAATCCACCTCCATGCCTCCTAATACACTTGCTGTCCTGAAAAAAGGAATCGCTAGACTGAAAAGCAACATAAAGAGCCGGAAGGATGCTCTCACGGCCAAACTCAGTCGCAAGGAGAAGATCTCGACGGAAGATGAGCAGTGGCTTGATGACGCTGCGAACGAAGTCGACGAGCAGCAAGTCATCGACTAGCTCGACGCTGCCTCCGATGTTGACCGCGCCATTTCACGGCTCAACCCAAAGCAGAAACGGATCGTTGGTGTTCTCAAAGAGCTTGGGGGTTCGAAGGAATCCGTTACAGAGGATAGCCAGGGTTTGATGCCGAGCAAGAAGAAGAAAAGTGCGTGGCGTTCCGCTCATCATCTGAGTCTGTGATACCTCTCAACATCCATAGGGGCGACCCGACCCGTCGAGAAGTTCGACAAGGCAAAGGGGAAGGGGAAATCGAAAGCGCCGCCGGTTTTTACCAAGAAGGAAACCGCCACCCTCGACCAGCGTATTGAAATTTTAGATTGGCACCATGCTAATGGCAAGAACCAGACGAAGACGGCGAAACACTTCGACCCCATTTATCCAAATCTCCGCATCAAGCAGCCTCTCGTCTCTGACTGGGTGAAGGACGAAGCCAAGTGGCGCGCGCAGTACAACGACGCGAAGGCACAAGAGGGTAGAGCAACGATGGCGAAGCGGATGAGGCAGGTTGAGCACCCGGAGATTGAAGAGATGTTAGAGCTATGGGTTGCAAAGGCTATGCACGATAAAATCCATCTCAGTGGCGAGATTCTTCGCCAGAAATGGACGCGTTTTGCTGATCTGAACAACATCCCAGCAGACGAGCGTTTAGCGTTGAGTGACGGCTTGCTGCGCGCTTTCAAGAAGCGTTGCGGGCTGAAGGAGTTCAAGCGTCACGGTGAGGCAGGATCTGTCGATCCCATCGACGTCGATGCAGAGCGCGAGCGTGTCCGGAACCTCATCAAGGAGTATAATTACGGGTTGAAGGACATTTTCAACATGGACGAGACAGGTTTGTTCTGGGCGTAAGATCTTCGAATTTCTTTCTCCGTAATAAAAATTTCATCGTCTATTCATTCAGCATGCCACCTGACCGTGGTCTGATGGACAGCCAGATGGCCGGTGTCAAGGGAAGCAAGAAACGACTGACTTACGCGCTGACCATGAATGCCGATGGGAGCGAAGTTCTCACACCCTTTATCATTGGGAAAGCGAATAAACCGCGCGCCTTTCGGAAGAAGACCGGGGCCCAGCTTGGATTTTACTACAGGCACAATGCGAAAGCTTGGATGACAACCAAGCTCTACCAGGAGTGGTTGCGCGACTGGGACAAGAAGCTCCGCTTGCAGAAGCGGCACATCTTGCTTCTCCAGGACAATTTTAAAGGCCACGAGCCCCCGAAACGCCTCACCAATATCCGCGTCAAAAACTTCCGCCCAAACCTTACCTCCCAAATTCAACCGGCCGATGCGGGCATCATTCGATGCTTGAAGGCCCATTATCGGCGCTTCTACATGCAGAGAGCCCTTGATCGCTAAGAAGAGGATATTCCAGCGGGGAAATTAACCAGTTGGAAGCCATGCGCCTCGCGGACCTTGCATGGGGCGAGGTTTCTCAGCAGACAGTTTTTAACTGCTGGAAGAAGACCGGCATCCTGCCTGAATCTCTGCTCGTGGGATCTACTTCACAGCGTCCACGATCGCGCGCTTCCTCCTTCTCATCTTTAACCTCGTTTCCGGCGTCCTCGAATCATTCGGGTATCGGTCAAACTGTGTTAAAAATATCCGCGCCGCCTGCAGGTCATTCGGCGGTGGAAGACGTCGCTGACGCAGAGCGAAAGGTGGAAACAACACTAAATCAACTCCAAGCCACCGGTGTCCTTCGCCTCACCAATTCTCTGAATCTTGACGAGCTGCTCAACATTCCGGAAGAGCAGGCGACCATTAACGAGGCGACAGATCAAGAGATTTGCGAGGCTGTGATGGAGAAACGAGCCGATGAACAATTGCTGGAGATTGAAGGTGGCGATGATCATGATTTTGCCAACGAGGTGCCCAAGCCATCGAGGCTCCAAGCGCTACAGGCTGCGGCGACCCTTCGCGGATACATTTCGGACCGCGACGATGATTTCGCACGCCAGTTTGAACGCATTTTGGCTGGGTTTGGCCGCCAAACACGTCTTGATGATATGAAGGCAATGCGCGATACTCAAATGACTGATTACTTCGCTAGGATCGCAGCTACGAAGGAATAGATAGCCTATACGTCAATATACACTGAATTTTGGCTCCACAAATCGCCCATATCTCCTGATAACCCATACTTTTTCACGTCCACGGCGGGGTATGGGTTATTAGGAGTTCGACTGTAGTTCCCTCCCTTATATTTATTTACTTGCGCACTCGGCGCGCTCGCGGCTCCTTCATCATTTGCCAATGTAGCGCTCGGCGCCATTCTCTTCATAGTTTGCTCTACTTCTACTTGACTTACAGCCCTCTGGAAGGATCACTGTCTTTAAGGTATTTAATAATTTAGCGCCGTTCTCTCCACGCGTTCGCTGAGCTAAGGATCACTTTATTTTTATGATGCTCATTCTTTGTCATTTTTTCTGTGCTACAACATTTCCTCAGATCCACAACTACAGCTCCTTAAACTTCCAACGAATACCTTCGCTGGATTCCCGAAAAGGCAATCCCATTGCCGAATGCAGCCGCTGCGGGCCAAACAAGGCCAACTTGATGCCTCCTCCGTCTGCCACGATTCTCTCCTAGAACCCGCTTTGACCGCGACAAACACGACTCCCTTGAACGCACCATGGCCCCGGACGGCCTGCAGCTGAGCGCAGGGCACCCGCTCATGGAGGAACTATCGAGCCTGCGCGCCGCGGTGGCTCGTTTCCAGGTGCGTTATTGCATCTTTCTTCATACTTCAAAGAGAGAGAATAGTATTCTGACGGTTAAAATGGGATGTAGAACGAAGCGCACACCTCCGCTTTGAAGCTGCAACACCACGCGCTCGACACGTCTGCGCTGTCCGAGCGGGTAGCGCACCTCGAAGCGGAGAACGCGCGCCTCCGCACCGAACTGGGTGTCCTCCGCTCCTCTCCTTTGCCCTCCTCCTCCTCGGTGCAAGACGGGGCTGCAGAGAGTCCCGATACCGTAGCAGAGCTAACGCTCTCCCTCCGACGCCTCTCCGCAAAACTCACCCTCACCGAATCCTCCCTCGCTGAACACACCCTTGCTCTATCTCAATCGAACACACTAGCAGCGGAGAAGACACGCGCAGCACACGAGGCATACGCGCTCGCCGCGCGCGCAAGGGGGCGTGAGGAGGAGGGGGTCCTCCGGATACAGGAGCTGGAGAGGGCAGTAAGGGAGGAAAGGGAGAAGGGCGCGATGAGTGAAAGGGCCGTCAGCGCGTATGCGGAGCTGGTGCGGGGGCTGGAGGGACGGAGCCCCCCTCCCTCCGCAGCGTCTTCTTCCAGCTTTACTCTCAACGGCAACGGCGGGGAAGACACCTCTCCCGGTGGCCCAGCGGCAGACCTTGCCGCGTCCCAATCTCAGCTCACCGCCTTCTCCGCGTCCTTCGCCTCCACTGCTTCCGCGCTCGAGAAGCGCGTCTTTGCTTTGGAGTCGGAGCTGCAGGTGGCGGAGGCACAGCTCAGCGCTGCGCGGGCGTTAAACGTGGAGCTCGGCGAGGCGCTGGCGGGCGCCAAGTTCGAGGGGGAGAGGGCGCGGGTGGATGATAAAAGCGCAGCGGGGATGGTGGAGCGGTATATGTGCGTGTCCCTCTGCTTCTCTCATCTGTGCTGCTTTTCGCCTTGCTTTCCTTTCTTCTCCTTCTCGGCGGCCCTCTTTTGACGTACGCTTTTTGCATCTTGCTTGACGGGGATCTCCGCGCGGCTGGCGATGCGCCGCCTTTTGTTCTCCGCTTCTCTTTGCTGTGTCTTCTCCGCTCATTTTTGCTGCGTCTTCTGTCTATCTTCCTCCCGGCAGGCGTATCCCTCCCTCCCTCCCGACGCGGGCATCTCCCTCTAGTCATTTCCGGGCGATGAATGGCGCGCGACATCTGTGTGGAGGCTGCGCGGGACAGCCTTCCTCCGGCTTGACGTCGTTCTTCCCGTCAGCGAGCGCAGTCGTCAAGGGCAGCTCGACAGCCCCCCCTCCCGCTTGCAGAGGTGATCCGGACGTCCTCTCGTAGAGGTGCACGCGGGCGTGCGAGGATGGGCGCATATCGCCGGCAGCGCCCTTCATTCTTCGTTTCGCCCACCTTCCCTCTTCCTTCCTTCTCGCTCTCTCTTCTCCACGGCGCGTCCTCGAGTCGTTCGCGAGTGGGACAGCGACACGGCGTTCTTCCTCCTGCACGCCATGCCTCCGTCTGCAGCGCGGTCGTTTGGCCAACGCCCACAGTCGCGCTGAGCGGGCGGATGGTGCCGTTCGTGAGGCGATGGGATGCGGTGTGGGCGGCGGGTGGGCGTTCTTCGGGGCTGCGCGGTGTGTGGTGTGCTATGGGGCGCGGAAACTGTACCGCTCGACGGCGTACACAATCGGACGGGCGCATACGTCCCCAGCCGTCGCTCTTCCTTGTGGCGTGACGTGGTAGAGTCTATGGGCGCGCGCTCTCTCCCTCATGCTCGCCGCGTCGTATTCGCGATGGGAGGCGTACAGTAGACGGGCTGGGCGGCAGCGCATTCTCTCATTTGTTTTTTCGTCCCGGCGGCGCAGCACGGTCGAGCTGCCCCTCTGTCTCTCGCGCTGTGTCGTGCTGTTCTCGACGGAGTCTCGGTCTTCGTCCGTCTCTTCCTCGGCCCGTTTCCTGCCGTATCGCTGCTACGCGCCCGCATCTTTAGCTTTCTGCTCCTTCCTCTCTTCTCTTCGTCGCCTTTCCGATTCTCTCCCTCCTCTCCCCTCTCCCCCTTTTCTTCCTTTACTAATCCCCCTCCCCGTCCTTCATAGGCGCTTCACCCAATCCACCACCGCTGCCCTCCACACAACGCTCACCTCCCTGCGCGCGCGGCACGCCGCCACGCTCGCGACCCTCCATGCCTCCCTCGCCTCCTGCGAATCCCGCCTCGCCCAATCACATCAGCAAAAGGAGCAGCTGAGACAAGCGTTAGACGAGACGGGGAGCGCGCTAGTAAGGGAGACGGTGGGGCGCAGACGGGAGGTGGGCGCGAGGATGAGGGGGGTGGGAAGGGAGGAGGGGGTTGTGAGGAAGATGCGGGAGGTGGTGCTGAAGGCGGAGGAACGCCGCGCCAGAAGGCAAGGGCGGCGGAGGCAAGAGGAGCGGGAGGAAGGCGAGGGGGAGGAAGGCGTGAACGGGCACACAGCGGACAGGGAGAGGGAGAGGGACATGGAGTGGGAGAAAGAGCTGGAGGAGGAGCTGCGCGTGGTGGAAGAGGGCGTGCGCGGGGTGCTGAGGATGCTTGATTCCGATTTCGACGCTGCCTCGTCTTCCTCCCCTTCCCCTTCCTCGTCCCCCTCGCGCGGCGTCGTGAACGGCAACGCAAAGACCAAGACCACGAAGGCAGAGGGCAGGGAGGAGCGCAAGACGCCGGGCACCGAGGGCCGGATGGTGCTCCTCGAGAGCGCGGTCGAGATGCTCGTCGCGGAGCTCGAGGGGGAGGTCGCGCGGCGGGTGGAGCTTGAAAGGGCGCTGGCGGTGCGGGCGGGGGCGGTTGTGCGTGCAGGTGCGGGTGCGGGCGGGGGGGACGCGGAGACGAGGGAAGGAGGGGAGCTCGACGCAGAGCCGATGCACGTCGAGCCCGCCGCAGAGCGGGAGAAGGAGAGGGGCGCAGGGACGGGGGCGGAGCCCGCCGTGGAGGACGAGACGACCCCAGTGGATGACGTGCCCGCGCAGAAGAGCGAGACGACCTCAATGGAACCTCCACCCACCCACGAGAAGCCGGATGCGCGCCCGCTCACCCTCGCCCCCCTGCCCACCCACGAGACGCACCCCCCGTCAGAAATGGACCTGGAGCTGCACCAGCCTTCGCCCCGTCTCCCGCCCGACGGGCGGCTGCTCGAGCCCGACTACCTAGAGCCGGAGGCGGAAGGGGAGGAAGGCGACAGGGACGGCGAAGGAGAGGGCGAAGGGGAAGGGGAGCAACGGGGAGAAGCTGGGGAAGGAGAGGAAGGAGGGAAGGATGAGGCTGAGCGTGAGGCTGCGCTTGGAGGTCCGCGGGAAGCTGCTGTCGCGTTGCCGTCTGAAGCGGAGGGCACGCATCTCGAGGCGGACGCGCCCACGCGCGACGCGATTACATTCGCCTCCGCAGCTGGCGAGGACGTGGTCGCCTTCCCGCCCAGGAACGGGGATGCGCCCGTGGAGTCGACAGTCAATCCCCTCCCTCCCTCCGCACCTCCACCCGCCCCCGCGCCGGCACCGACGCATCCCCTCCTCGCGGACCTAGCGGCCGCCAGCAAGCGCTACGACGCGCTCCAGCGCGCATTCCGCGACTGCCACCTTGCGCTCGAGGCCCTGCGCGCCGCGCCGCTCTCGTCTGCGCACGCGGTGCCCGTCTCCCCGCACGCCACCGCCGCGCCCATCGCGCCCTCGCACCCGCACGCGGCGGCACTGCGCGGGGCGGTCGCGCGGCTGCACGACTACACGGAGGACGCGCGCGTCGAGCTCGAGATCCGCGTCGCGGACGCGCGGGTGCTGGCGCGCGGGTGGGAGACGCTCGTCGGGATGCCGGACGCGGCGTCGTCCGGCGGCGCGGGAGGGCACGGTGCGGCAGGAGGAGGGGGCGGAGGGGCGGAAGAAGGGGCGCTGCAGCAAGAGGTGGCGTCGTTCATCCGGCGCGACGCACAGGCGCAGGAGGCGTTCCGCCGGAAGCTCGAGGACGTCGAGCACGATATCGCGGTGGTGAAGCGCGCGCTGTACGCCCCACCTGCGCTCGACTCTATCCCTCTCTCTATTTCCGCGTCCGTCTCGCCCAGCGCGTCAGGGTCGCCCACCGCGGAGGAGCGGGAGGGCGGAGGCGGGTGGGCGGCGTGGCTAGGCGGGAGCAGCGCGCCAAGGACACCGCCGCCCGAAGCGCCAACATTCGGGAGCGTGATGACCTCGCCGCGGCTCCGGCACTCCGCCTCTACAGCGCGGCTCGGGAAACAGCGGGAGAGGAACCCGCTCGAGGGGCTGGGGCTGCGCGTCGCGATGCCCGCATACGTGCCGCCGTCGCCCGAGGGGGAAGGAGTGGTGGGGGCGGGGGCGCCAAGGCAGCGCACAATCTCGGGGGTGTATATGCTTGGGCTCGGTGTGGGGGCGGGGTCGCCGGGGAGGAGACCGAGCGGGCTGGGGATGCCGGCGAGGGTTGGGGCGGGGAAGGGGGCGGTGAGGAAAGGGGAGGAGGAGGCGGATGTGGAGTAGAGTAGCTAGAGTAAAGTTGGATGGATGGATGGGTTTTCTTGCATAGATATTTTATTCAAAGCTACAAACACAGTAGTTAATTGAGGCGTTTATTGTGGACAAGTTTGAATGATGGAGCGCCCTTCAATGGACAGCGTCAGTTCCAGAGTGCGGATAGTTGTAGTGTCTAGCATGTGCTCGTTCATGGAGCATCTGGAAACACAGGATAGACATGCTATTACGAGTCCTAAAAATTTATTTTTAGACTCGTTCTTACTTCCGTTTCAACGCCAAAGCTGATGTTTTTTGGCCACTATGACGTACGAGACTCGTGTATTCTTTTTTTCCATATAAGGTAGAAAATCACTGATGGCTGCTCCTTTTGGTTGAACTGTTGGTCATTCTATCTGACTTGTCTTTCGTTTTGGTCATCTACATTACCTCGCGCCGCCCGTTTGCGATGGTCTCTGTCATGTTCTGGCATGTAATCACATAATGGCCAGTGCGTTCTCGGTCACCTTCTCTGTTATGGACACCTTACTTAAAGCACTTAAACCGGTCCGCTCAGCAATTGATCCTTCGATCTATAAAGATCTCCCTCCTTTACCTGCCGGCAAGATGGTCCCCGCGTCTTCGGTATCGTCCGACCTGCACCCAGTCAAATTTTCTTCGTGGCCGAGTGGCACGTGTTAATCCATGTTCCATCTTCTCTGTATTTTATCGTCCCAATAGTCCACATGCGTGATTCTTCTCGCGCCTTCATCAGAGTCGATGTTCCCGACAGTCATCCCTCTTGCTAGCCTTAGAGGAGTAGTTTGATAGAGATTTAAAGTTGTTTGCTGCTGCATACGCTTCTTCAATTCTCATGTATCGTGTCTTGTATTTAGATTAGGCATTTTCTCGAGGCTGGTGTATGGCCCAATCATTGACGGCCGCAACATCTTTGATTTGTGTACAACTTTGATGTAATGATGCTTTATCGCCTCTTCTGCCTTCTTTGCAGCTGTCGTGTCGTATTCTTCGCTCGCTCTCTGTGCTACTACGAACTAAGGGTGATATCCGATGAACTTTCCTCCTGAGTACCATGTGCAATCATTCACCCTCCACACGATATCGGTCTGTTCGTACCCGGGCTTTCATCTAGTCGGCTCCCCGGATCTACTGTTGAATCTATACCACGCGTCTGGGATCTCTTAATTGATTTCGATCCGCCTTCGCATCAGAGCGTCCTCCAGAACTTCATATAGTCTGAGCGACGCAATGGCGTCAAGACCTGCATCTGAGATGGACATTAGCACGGTTTTGGGTGCGGGAATATTGTGTGTTACATTCTAACTGCTCGTCTTCGAGCTTGTCTGCTGCCCAGTCGCTGACGGACAGGTCTTTCGACAGCTCGAAGCCCAGCACATCCTGGGCGCATGTCTTGAGTGCTAGATTTCCATATGACCCTTTCGGGTATCTCTCAGCGAGCAGAAGTCTTGCCATCATCCCTACGTCTACAAGGTTGCACATCTCAAGTCCCAGATGATGGCTATGTCCTTGATCAATCCTACCCCCGTTTTATTGATGTGTGGGGATTTAATGCGCGACAGTGTGGAGACTAGTGGCTGGCTGGCTCCTTGCCAAGATATAAAAAACAACGAGCCAATTGACCGGTCAATGCCTCCGTACAACCTCGAGCAGAATGGGCGAGCATCATCAAGCATCAAAGAGCCGCACTGACGGCTAATAAATTAGTCGACTTGCCGCCAGAATCAGCACGTTCGCGGAAGAATAAAAAGGTCAGAGAGGAATTAAGTATCTTGCCTCACAACTATTTCAATGGCAACCCTCATATTACGCCGCAAGAAAATGCAGATGTTATCTCTGGCATCGTAACCAAGTACAACCTGAACAGGGACCAACTCCGAGCGTTCAAACTTGTAGCTCATCATGCAGCACAGTCACAGAGGATGAAATTGAGGATGTATATGGGGGGGATGGGAGGCACTGGCAAGTCTCAGGTTATACACGCGATCATTGAATTTTTCAAACAGCGGAAAGAAGAATATAGATTCATAGTCCTCGGACCTACAGGATCTACCGCCGCACTACTAAACGGGTCAACTTATCACTCTGTCTTCAAAATACCTAGGGAGTCCAAGAGCAAAAATCATGACGATGTTGAGGGCATCCGTAATGACGGCAATTCGTTGGCTGCAATCAACGAGCGATTACAAGGGGTTGACTATGTTTTTTTGGATGAAATATCCATGGTGTCCTGTAATGGCCTACAAGCCTTGGCCACTGAGGCAGCCAAGGCCAGAAATATCCACGACGACTCCTTCGGATCCTTAAGTATGGTTGTGGCGGGTGATTTCGCATAGTTACCTCCCATGTCAGGGCCTTCGCTCTACAGCGGAAAAGTCACACTGCAAGTAAAAGATGCCATGGATCAAAGAAATCAGAATGCGGTACTCGGTAGGATCCTATGGCACCAGTTCAACACTGTGGTGATACTACGTCAGAACATGAGACAGCAAACACAGTCGGTGACGGATGATAAACTTCGGACAGCACTGGAAAACATGCGATACGGAGCATGCACCGATAGCGACATCGAATTCTTACAGTCTAGGGTCGCAGGCTTTCGCCCAGAGAATCCACGTCTGGGCAGTAAAAAAATTCGAAATGTGTCTATAATCACTGCTCGTAACAGTCAGAAAGACGCCTTAAATCAGTTGGGGGCAAAACGATTTGCAGCGGATATGAGCCAGACATTGGTTGATTCCTGTTCGATCCACAGGATAAGATCAAGAGCCCTTGACAGGTCGAAGTGGAAGGGTTGCGAACAATCAGAGATTAAAAAGATGAACAAAGGCTTACAAAAGAAACTGTGGGGTGCGCCGCCATGCACAACGAACGAATTTATACCCGGGAAGCTGAGTTTGTGCTTGGGTATGCCTGTAATGTTGCGAGCCAAGATGCTACTGAAATGTGCATTACTAAAGGGCAAGAAGGGGAAGTAGTTGGGTGGGATGAGAGCATCGGGCCTATCGGTCAAAGGGTACTTGACACTTTATTCATAAAACTGGGCAAGCCGCCGAGAAACATTCAAGTGGAGGGCCTGCCTGAGAATGTAGTACCGCTGGTCAGAACAGTGAGCCAAATTACAGTGTTGCTCGAAGACGATACCTTACTATCTGTGCTTAGAGAACAAATAGTTGCGCTGGTGAATTTTGGGATGACGGACTATACGTCCCAAGGAAAATCACGGGAGATAAATCCTGGTGAATTGACGAACTGCAAAACTCACATGTCGTACTATGTGGCTCTATCTCGAGATTTACTGCAGAAGGGACTGTCATCGTTCAAGAGCTCAATAAAGACATAATCACGGGGGGGGCTGCATGGTGTATCGGTAACCAGCGCTCCTAATCTCTGAGTAAATCGGAGATTGCCGGGCCTCGCTAAGATCGAGGGTTCGAACCCCGGCTAAGCCGTCACTAGGAGGGTTCTAGTGGGTATTACCTAATTTAGGTCGAGTCCCACACTGTTCGGCATCTGCCGTTCGTGCGTAAATGCATTCCCGCCTTTGGAGTAGGGTCACATGTCCCCTACCAGCTTTGCGGACCAGCGGGGCTAACCAATTGTTAGTTGCCAATGGTCATAACAAACGCACCTCAAAAAAAAAAAAAAAAAAAAAAAAGACATAATCACGGGTGGAATATCTGGATATCTTCGACAAGAACTTTGAGAGCTGGAAATCTTAGACGAGATAACACGACTGCGTCAAGAAGGACTGCTGCCTGCATCAGTAATGGGACTCTATAGAAGGAGGTTAATACGGTCCTACTATGCATGGAAAAGTAGCCACGCCGATCCTAGACATTTTCATCCGGCAATGAGATGGGAGCCTTTGATGGGGCCCAGGGTGCCCGAGGCTATAACCTATAGCGAATGGCATCCTTCTGTCCCCGCTACGAGAAAAGGACAGAATGCTGCGGTAGACGCAGACACAAAAGGCTCACCTGCAAGGCGACCCAAGAAGGCCAACGCACAAGAGGCAGAAACGGCTTTACCTGTCTCCAAGGAGGTGCGTGCTCTGGATCGGCCCATACGGCGGGGTCCAGTGGGGCTGATATGGTACAGCCGTGACCACAGCTGTGCATACGATGCGACGTTCACTATCATTAACAATATTTGGGAGGAAGACCACTTACTCTGGTCCGCCCGCTTGATGGGCTTGAGTTTGAGTCCCATTATGGCCAAATACATCGGTTACATGTGATCGTCTGTACACGGTCGCCACTCCTTGGAACATATAAGAGATAATATGAGAAGTCATTTACATGCGGACAAGCCGGGCCACTTTCCATACGGACCAAATCAAACGTCAATAGATCGCCTGGCGGCCGCCCTATTGCCGGCAAAAACATACGCATTGGGCCGGCAATCATGTCCAACATGCGGATTTGCAGACCCGCTGGAGCACAGTGTGTTAGAAGCCCGCTTGTCTGCAGGGCTAAATAACAGACTCAGTTACGCATCACCAGTGAGAATGCAGGAATGGCTATCAACTCACCTTGCCAAAGGCATACACCGGTGTCCAGCATGTCGATTTAACGGCGTGCGCACCAGGATGGTAATGGTGACCCGAATCACTGAGGTCCCGCCGGTGATGATCATCGACATCCTACACAATAGACTGCTTCGACAAAGAGCTTGCCCTTGACTGCGGGGGCTTGCTAACAAAACTTAAACTCAGAGGGGTTATCTATGGAGGGCAAGGACACTTTGTCGCAAGATTCATTGACCTGAACGGAGCTGTATGGTTCCACGACGGGATATCCACGGGCAGATTATGCGTGCGAGAGACGGACTTAGCATCGTTGCCGGACAACATGAGTTGTGGTCAAAAAATTGCTGTCGCAGTGATATATGCGCGAGCATACTAACCAAGGATAATATGCTCCTCGCCACAGAGGAGGTACTAGTAAGACACCGCCAGTTTACACTGCCAACGGTCGGACACCTGGCCTCCACCTGCCAGGAGCATGTGGACCAGATATCGAACAAAGGTGGTGGCCAGGGGCCTGTCAGGCGTATTCCAGGTTCAATCGCCTATGGGTCCAGCATGGAGCCAGGTCTAGCTGGCCACCAGCTGGTTGCATGCCTGGAATATAGCTGATGTTACAGGCAAGATACTCCGTACTTTTTTCTTCTCCGCTTTCAGGCATACAAATGATATCAAGAATAATGATATATTGGGAACAACTACTGCACAATAACATGTAGACCACAACTATGCAAAACCGAGATGGAGAGGGACACACAAAGATCGTGCAGGGCCGAGCGGATCATTTGCCACATGTTTGAATGGAAAATAGAAACACGGCGGAAGCGTATGTTGCACCCAGGGCAAGAGTTCTGCCAGCGCGAACCAAAGTTGAGTATCATAGAGAATATTTTGACTAGAGGGGCTTGCAGTCAGCTGTATAACTTCGGAATCAATTGACTTGGGATTGCTAGTGGATTTGGATTGGGAAAGCATTGAAGAGACAAGTCTTAGGAATGCCTGCTCATTTGAATTGTAGAGAGAACATATTGAGGATTGAAAGTTTGAGAGTTTGAGGGGGTCAAGCAATCGGAACGCGAGATGCACTCATCTTCAGGTTTGAGTCGCATAGACTTGACCAATGGCTTTGGTGTGATCAGCAACTTTGAATTTTGAATCCTCCCCAAGTTTTGGTTAGCTTGAGATGTCTTGAGTCTATGGGTTCACATTTGCAGGGGCTGGAGGACGCCCGGGGATACACTGGCAGGCAGCTGAAACGAGAGTCGTAGGCGAGAATGGTGCCAAGAGTACCAGCGTGCACGGGTACCAGGATGGTAGGAGTGGAGGGCGGCAAAGCAGTGGGCAAGCAGGCCGTATGTCTGCGGGCCATACGGGGCGCAGAGCGGGTGAGTGAGGGAAGAAAGGAGAAGAGGACTCGGAGTCGACCAACATGCACGTGACGAAACACATGAACAAACATCGTGCACGGGTGCAAAACGACAACTTCATGCTTGCTCCTTCTCAGCTCCCAGTCTTTACATCTCTAGGCTTCAAAAATCCGGCCCAAAATTTTGTATTTGGGGCAAGAATCGCAAGATGCGGCCGATCAAATAAATAATCATCTGAGTCTTCTTTGAGTCTTCTGCCACTCAGTATTCTTCGAACAACCGGCCGTGCACTATCCAGCAGCGAGGATTAGCAGCGTTCTTCGAATGTAATGATTGGATGGCACATAGGAATGTAGAAGGACCGACCATTTAGTAGGTCAATATATCAATGTTCCGCTCGCTTAACTCTCCGTCTGGAGTTCAATGAATTAGACACCAGCTACTTGCCCTGAGCCTCGAAATGCTCAGACATGAAGTCAGGAAATATTCTATGCAATTCTCGTTTCAGCATTATTATTAGTGCAACTGCATTCTATATGGTCCCAGGTTACTGGGAAATGTGGGAGAGATGTGACCGCCCAGCCAACACCCAGGTGAAAATTCAGGCTGTGATGTTCAGGTGACAGACAGCTAGAGGCAAGCTGGACACAGGTTCCTGAAACTATGGCTGCCACCTGGGAGCTTCAGGTGCAGGCAACATGTGGGCACTTTGGCGGTGTACCATGATGGTACGATCTAACGTTCGGTCCGACATCACCGCAATCTGATTGCCGGAATTCACCAACCTTTGGCGGCCGCACACTTGCCGCACACTCTCTATTTTACAACAGACCAGGAGATGACTGGATAGAGTCGCACGCCTCAAGATGTCCCATCAACTATCGGATATGACCGTCACTCCGAAGGTACTTGCCATTATGTCAGTAATCAATATACTATGATCAAGACTATGATTATCCAGTGCTGCACTACCCGCTGTACATGTCAATCTGCCATTCCAGATAATTGGGGAAATCTTTTTGGTTCTCATGGGTACATTCTGGGCGACATCTGCGAGGAAGCTGTTCATCCGGAACAGATTCTTAGTTTGCCATGTATGCCGCTAGCCTATGGTGTTCGCTCGAGACAGGATCAGGCAAGTCCCTGGAAATGGCAAAATGGGCCATAGAACGCAATGGAATATGATAGGCCAGTCCTTCTGAGGCGTCAACCCGCCAAGAAAAAAGAAAACCCGCTCCGGACTCGTTCTGCCATGCGCATGCAATGGCCCTAAGCACAAGTATCCCTGTTAGACGAACGGTTTCTAACAGAGACACTTCTAGACGGATAGACCGCCATAGACACTTGCATAGACATCGGCTACTGCTAGAGATCGTCCACGCATGGTTCACCAGCCATCAAAATTAGAAGCTGATCCCGACCAATGGGTCTCCTTCCGGCTGTCGCTCTGTCCCATTGTGCCATTGTTGCGCTCTCAAGTTGCCCAAAATACTGAGCGGACTTGTGCAAAATTTTCGGAGTCTCGTTACCGAGCACGCAGATTGATTAGCGAGGTAGGGAATCTATAAGAAGGGTGTCAGTGCGTGTCAGTCTGTTATCTCTCATGTCTTCCTCCCACTTCCTTACTCTTCTCTCCCGCGCTTTCCTCCCACCGTCCCTTCTCCTCAATCAGCCTTACCGTGCACTGGGCCGGATGAACAGCGATGGTCAGCATGTCCCATCCCATCTCGGTTCTACCTCTCTGACTGGTGTTGTCCAGCATCGATATCGTTGTCTGTCCACTGCGCCCATTCATCAATCCTTTACAGAGGGTCAGTACATCTAAACACGTTCATATCTAATGGCTCTCTGATTTTTTTACCCAGGCGGAGCACTCTCGTTCCAGTACATACCTACCTACGTATACGTACACTGGCTACCTATGTATCGTCCCAATGCATTTTATTTTCCCCTGCCACCATCCCATTGGTTACCAACACAAAATCAGGATTTGATCCTGCCAAGATCCTACCCTCGCTTGCGAAATAGTCCTCAAAATGGATGTGATGGTGCTGATGATGGTGATCGGTCTATCGCTCTATGCGCGTGTCTTGCGCGGTCTATCCGGTCTCCCTTAGAAACCATCTGTCTATGGGTGTCTCTGAGAGACGGGAGGCAGTCTTTCGCTCTACGCGGTCTCTCGCGTCTCCCGGAGACCTCAGGAGACATCCGTCATTTTCCAGATGAGGAGCGAATTACTTCGGATTAGGGCATCGAAATTTCTCAGAGGTATTATTTTTGGGGCATCATTTTTCATTTCGACATTTACTGTAAAAGTGAATCGGATTCGTAACCTCAAGGTGACCAAAATGTATTTCAAGAAGAAGTACCTGAGGACAAACGCGCCAGCGCTCCGGCCGGGTGCCCACCCCTCGGCGCTTATGTGCCCCTCGGCATTCCGGGCGCTCCGCTCGCCTCACACGGCATCTGTTTTGCTTCTGGAACATTCAAGTTCGCCCATGTGTTCCCCTCTGTGGAACTTCAGCTTCGGTTTGTTTTGTGCCTCGATTACTCACCTTCAATGGAATATGTATACTGTATAGCTTCGATCAATTCTCCCCGCCTGTGACCTGTGACCCGCAGATTCGAACTTGAGTATTCGTAAATCCGCCAGAGCGCCCGTGACAGCCCAAAAATGTTCGTAAATGTGGTGGAAAGGTCGCAGGGCATGAGCCTAACACACTGCTGGGCCTCCGTGGTCACATCGCTCAGGTGTATTGTGCCAGTTCTCAGTTAACTGTGGTGTTTCTGTGCGTCAGATGTTCGAAAGAATCGAAACTGCTTCCTCCATTTTCTTTTGTTGTAACTTGCCGCCACAGCGCAAATCCACCGGATCACGTCAAACGTGAGAGCGCGGCGAAAAACAGGGTTTTTTTTTGTGGTCTCTGCGCGATTTTGTGACTCTTTTCGCATATTCGAATATGCCCTCGGTGACCTGTGACAGGTACGAATATTTTCTTAAATTTTGGGGCCTGTGACCCGTGACATACGAATTGATCGAAACTATACAGTATCTCTTGTATATCTCATCCTTCTGCATCCAGATTTCCTCCTTTGCATCCGCGCCGAAGCCTATGCGCGTTGTCCACAGGACCCGTCACGTTGTTAGCGCCAGTCGGGCGTCCCGTGCAGACAGCAGATCAGATAGCCTCATTTTTTCGCGGCGTGCATGGGTATCATACTCTTTGCAGCCACCCGGTACAGGCAGTTCAGAAGTACAGCATCAAGGACAGGGTCTGCGCGTCCGTGGGTCCTCGAGGCGGTCACATGCCGATGTATTTGAGGAACCCAGAAGCCCCTCGAGTTTGACCGCCCGCTTAACGCTAACCCCTCGGCGCTTATGGGCGCCTCGGTCAGCTCTGGGTCAGCTGTCAAGCCGCTCCAAAATCATTCAAGCTCCACAGTTCGCCCGGCGTGTGGGCAAGTCTATTTTTCTCTCTCTCCGATATGTCCCCGACGTCAAAGCTGTGGGTGGAATAAAAACATCGCCGGCGAGCGACGTTGGTGTGATCACCGGCGAGTCAGACGCAACTCCCGAAAATGGATGCATCCTCTGTACTGATGCCGGCCGACAAAGGTCTCTCCTAGCATGGCGCCTGTCAGAGTTTATATCGCGAGGCCTCTTCATGGAAATCATGTCTGTGATCTAGTGTTTCTGTGGATAGTTCCACTGACCGCTGTAGCATTATCGACTGCGAGCGGATCCTGGATGCTTACGACACAGTTTAAGAATAGATGCACTGCGTGGCCACACCGGAGCGCCTACTAGGCGCCAACCCGAGCGATTGGTTCTCTCACAGATGGTATCCACGTGGGCGGGATGGGAGAATGTTTTCAACACCACATATGGTAAGATCAAACTGCAGCGAAGGTTGTCCGAAAGTCTGATCTTGATGTTCCGAATCTTTACAGCAGCGCACAGCCGGAGATCCGGAAGTGGGCGCTAATCTGATGCTGTGTAGACGTCGGTATATAAGCAGGCCTTCCTGAATCTCATTCCTAACCTGAACCATCACAAACATGTCAATGTAAGTATCTCGAGCGCCTCATAATGATACTGCTGATACATCCCCTCGACTAGCATTCGCCTTCAAAGTAACTTGACAATCACTCATCTCAGTCGTCCTAAACCACTGAATTTTCTGACCCAGGTATTCGGATCAAGTCCTTGACCAATCCCCATGACGATCTTCCGGCGGATATGCAAATGTTCGCTCAGCTGATTCTCAACGAAAATATTTTCCTTCAAACCGCGCCCGTGGCTTTGGAGGAGTCTCAAAATAGTTGGAAGCTCGATTTTGGATGTAACATGTAAGTACGGGAGAGCCTTCAACAAGATACCACTCATGTCCTCTCGCAGACCGTCCCACACTGCGATTTTCTCAGTGGCAATTCTAGGCGAAAGTGAAACTGGGGGAAAAAGACTTCTGGGCTCTGTCGATATCGGGAAAAGGGAGGTTATTCAAGCTGTGGAATCGAATCAACGTAGGTGCAGACTCCCCTCGTCAACCTGGTCACTGATTATGCCACTGCAGGAGTGTTGCACCTTCAGCTTAACAAAGTGAACCCCGATGGTCCTTCTCTCAAATTCAGTGCTGGTTTCTCTGTTTCTGATGCCCCAATGACGGAGCCATCCGGATTCAATATGTTTTACACTCCAGACAACCACAGTGAGATCTCAGTTACCGTACTGTATTATCTTCTGAGTTGTCCACAGTCACTTCGCTGCACAGTGCCCGGATGGCAGATGTTATGCTAGGAGACATTTCCTTCAGTTGTTACAAGACATCGAAGACGGTGGATCACCCGAAACAGGCAGTGCGGTTCGAGGCCACCACCATCTGGGCAGCATCTGCTGGAATATTCCAACACTCATCGCTCCTCGCGGCACATCAGACGGCCATCGACCTCCTCCCCGAATTAGCCTGGCTCGGCTTATCTATCAGCAACCGCCATCACCAACTCCTCCAGGCAGGCAAGGTGGTGAGGAATGCAGCGTCTGCAGCAATCACAGCCAATAAATTATCCACTGCAGTTGAGTGGCTTGAACAAGGACACTCTGTTATCTGGGGGCAGGTCCTCAACTTGCGTACTCCTGTGGATGATCTGAGGAAATCCCATCCTGGCCTTGCAGATGAACTTGTCTCTTACTCCACCAGGCTGGATGCAGCTGGCACCAAGAGTGGGGCTATACCGGGGACAGAGGCTGGATCACCACAGTCATTGCAAGCTGTTCCACAGGATGCCCATGCGCTGGCGTGTCAAAGAGCCAGACTCCTTAGGGAGATCAGAAATTTGGCTGGGTTTGAGAGGTTCTTATTGCCAAAGTCAATTTCTGAGCTTTCACTGGCTGCAACCATGGGCCCTGTTGTCCTGTTGAATATCACCAAAGACAGCTGCAATGCTCTCATCCTTATGCCGGGCCTCGAGAATGAAGTCATGCATATCCCACTCCCCGACTTCACCTTACAGGATGCACGGTCGATGGCCGAATCTCTTGGCTCTCTTGTGAGTGGTGCTGCATGCGGTGAGAACTTGGAGGGCAGCCAGGAGGGGAATATGCCTCTGAATGAGACATTTTCCCAAATACTCTCCACACTCTGGAAGCAAATCGTTAAGCCTATCCTGGATGGAATAGCTTGTCTGGTAAGCCAGTGTTTTGAAACAAAATCCAGCTCTCATTATTGTTCTAGACTCCACCAATGCAGGATCTACCAGGACATATTTGGTGGTGCCCAACTGGGCCACTTGCCTTCCTCCCCATCCATGCAGCAGGCCTCTACGGGAAAGATGAAGGCTTTGGCTCGAAGTTGTCTGACTTCTTCATTTCTTCCTACACGCCCTCATTGACCGCCTTGATCGAGGGCTTCCGAGCCAGACACGAGTCTGATGAAAGACTCCAAATCCTTACTGTCGCTCAACCGTCTGCCATCGAACAGGGCTACCTTCCTGGAACCCTGGTGGAAATTGACTCTATTCAACGCCTGTCGACCATCCCTATTTTGCGTTTAGAGAGAGATTTGGCAACAATAGACAGTGTTGAAGATGGCATGAGAAAGTCTCGCTGGGCGCACTTTGCTTGTCATGGTGTCCAGGACATTCTCAATCCGACAAACAGTGCCCTCCTGCTTGCTGAGAACTCAAGGTTAACCCTCTCGAGGATTATCCAGCTGTCTCTACCAGAAACCGATCTAGCATTCCTCTCTGCCTGCCAAACTGCCACTGGGTCCACAAGCCTTGAAGACGAATCGGTTCATTTGACTGCCGGAATGTTATTGGCAGGATACCGCGGTGTCATCGGGACGATGTGGTCCATCGAGGACAATGATGCTTCCAAAGTCGCCGGTGATGTTTATGCACATCTATTCAAGACATCACCACCAGATTCAACAAGAGCAGCGGAAGCACTTCATCTTGCCGTCGGGAAGCTCCGGGACTCGGATGGGGCTGGTGGGACCAAATCATTTGCCCAGTGGGTGCCGTTCATACATGCAGGGGTTTAGTACGTGATGGAAAACCATCAAGAATGTAAAACGTACTGTAGGATGTACCTCTGTATTCCTGTATTTCGCTCTTTTCATGTTCTGATCGCCAATTCAGATGTACTATTTTAGACCACTTACCTGACCACATAAGCATTGGTGCCTCATCCGTCATCATTGTAGCGAGTCAATCCAGGCCCAACTATATCAGAACAAAGGTGTGCATCCTAGGAAGAATCAAAGACCCCAAGCTCTCAAATATCCCAACATTTGAGTTCACAGTGAATTTATTTTGCGCGGCAGTACAACATGGCCAAATAACAGGCTAGTTGGCCACCCCGCTAAATAATGGGCTGACCTCTCAAATGGCGGCCAACTGTACTCTAAATTATAGAGGTCGATCATCTTGACTATTTTACATAGTTTTGGTACATATGTGAGGCATACGAAAGGTCAGAAAATCTGCTTCCGACCGATGCGGAACCCCAAAATTGGGGTCGTGATATGAACAAGTGTTCTGCAAGTCAAAAAAAAACCCGATACAGTAGAGCGGGTCATAATGCATAAGGTCGGTGGACACCCAGACCCTATGCATTATGAGGTTTATGCAGCCACGGATATTGTCACGCCTTGTGACATGGTGTGATCTGTGTGACATTCACCATAAATGAACCAGAAAGCAACCAGAAAGTCATTTGATGGCAGATTTTGGACCCACACCTGGTGGCAGTGGTTGATCGACAAGGTTCCTGGACTGTTAAGTTGAAGTTTAGGCTTAAAAAGGGGCAAACTTGACCAAAAATACAATTTTAACCCGAATATTTTGATTCTCATAGTGCATACACCCGCCCAAATTTCCTCAGGAACCCTATGCATTTTTTTGCATAAATCCCTGCCTCCCAAGTTGGTGGACAGCCCAACCCAATGCATTATGAGCTTTATGCATTATGACCTTATGCATTATGACCCGGGCTACTGTATGGGCCAAATTAAGATCCAGGCTACTCAATGGGAAGTATTGAGACGTACGTGAATGCCCAACTCCATCCCAAGATGCTCGCAGCTCCTCCGAAAAATCCAACTATTAGTGAGACCGAAATTGGGTGGTTTGAGATAATGCCCTGCAGAGCTATCAGAGGTGGATAGATAAAATCTCGAAATACCTCTGAGAATGAAGTATTTGATAGTGAAAAGTCCTATGTACGATTCTAGACTGATAGCATGGCGTTGTCGTGTCCCGCGAAGGTGGCCAGCATGGCTGACCCAAAAAAGCAGTTGTGCTTTCTCGAGTGTATAAAAGAGAGTACTTCGGCCCATTGCCATCCAGGATCATCATAGATGGAGGCCCAGAATCGGGGGATCACAATGAGCCACAAAGATCGTGGATCGATGAAGAAATGGTGGACAAATAGCGATGCCAAGTGAGGCGAGCGGTCCGATGTAGTGTTACCGCGGTCAGGTTCTGAACCGCTAGCGAACCTGAACTGGACCTGAACCGGACCCAAGGTCCAGTTCAGTGGCTGTGTGGTTCGCTACAAAAAAATTGAGAATTTACTGAACCCGGCTGAACCGGTTTGAATGGGTTCGAACCTGAGTTTTCTGCTTGATATTCAAGGTAATTACAAGCCATACAACACTATCAGTCATCTATAAGGTCCAGAAAGTCGTCTGGATCATCATACTCAGTCGATGAACACCATGCATCACAAGTAAAATTAAAAGCTTCGCATTCATGATGGGCGAATTTTATTGAGGCACGCATGCCCGTCTCTTAGGCCGCCTTCTATGTAAGGCGGCGAGTCATCTCGCAAATAAAGTCCTGGCAACTATGTGTCATTTGCAAGGTTTGAAAGTTGAGATCAGTGAACTTACATCAATTGAGAGAAGATTTTTACTCCGCCTAGAAATGAACTTGATATCCGAACAGTTGAATTGAATAAGATGCAAGTTGTCAAAGAGGGCCACGTCAATGACCCTGACCAGATCAAGTGCTGTACAAAGCTGATATAGAAGAGGAGGGGCAAAAGAACTCCAGCGGCTGCAATGAATGAATCTTGGCGACCACCGTGATGGTGGGGGGTCACTGTTCCTACTTACCACCGACTTCATTTCTCTGACTGATCTCTTAATAGCACCACACCACGCAGTACCCTACGCTGTCCCGTATGGCTCGTGACTACCTTGTGATCGAAGGTTCCGCCACCGCTTCCGAGCCATCTTTTTCAAGCGGCTTCCTCACTGCAATACTCTGACGCAACTGCCCATCGCCCGAGATGTTTGAGGCTCTGCAAATACTGAAGAGTACGTACCGTAATGGCCATATCGGGGCCTCAGAGGAAGCTAGGAATCACATGATTGATTTTTTAGATGCCTTCGACGTAGAGGATGACTTGGAAGATGGAGTTCTGGGGGCGGGAAGTAACTAGTTCATTTTGTACAGGCCTGCAAAAAAAATCGTGGAAAAATCGGTTCAATTGGGTCCGAACCCACTCTGAACCTGGACCGAACCGCGCTGAACCTGAACCTGCGGTTCGGTCCAAGGTTCAGCAGTTTCCCTGAACCGAACCCGAGGTCCAGTTCGGGTTTCGGGAAAATTAGCTGCGAACCGGACCTGGACCGGACCGCGGCAACACTAGGACCCCGATGGCAAGAAATTGATGTCCCTACGCCTCGGATTCCGATCCGGGATGCCGTAGCTTTCGATCAAGCCATCACTGTTGGCTGGAATTTGGTCTGAACCTTCGTCGGAGGTCCTTCTCTGTTCGTACATTGTGCCCAGTCAAAATTATTAATCCCTAGCCTTCTAGCTCCCAAGTGGCCAACTAAGTGGGGTGGCCAGGTAAGGGGTCCCAAATAGTATGGGCACACCTGCAAGGGATTAATATAATAGTCACCGAGAGATTGTAGGCCTAAGGGAGGTCATTGGGTATGATTCGAGTAGCCCGCCAACGAGGTTCGCCACTCATTCATGACTACCACTGAGCATCATGTGGAACTATCTGTCTCGACCCGTCGTATCGAACATTTGTTGGTTCAACGGCCACTCGGGAGTTTGGGTTTTCTTTCAGAGATGGCCGATAAATCGTAATGTCCGAGTTGGCATATGTACATGTTGGAATTAGCCTGTATCTCCTGCTACACATCAATTAAATATCTTCTGCTAACTTACCAAAGCCTCCGGACCCGTAGGTTAAATCTAGATCTGGGCGGAACCCCCCGGTCGCACAAGATTGGTGCACCTGGCTTCGAAAGTAAATGGTTAGTGAATAGTATACTCCGAAGGAAACCCTCGAAGAACAGCAGAGGGAAGAACAGCCGAGGCAATTATACACTGACCTTCGGTCGACAGTGAGACACCGCATACAAAATGAGATAAAGGGCTGAGATTACGATGCATACTGTGGTGCTATGTGGGTCTCTGGCCATGATTTGCCGGACACAAAAAGATTTGGGGACACCAGATGTCAAACCTGGTACAAAGCAAGTGTGGGCGGGCATCCAATGAAGATTTTTTCCTCCTCACATTCACGAAGGAAGGGCCGTTGGGGGCAGAAGCAAAGCGGAACGGACAGGGACAGGGTGGGTCCCCCGCATATCCGTCCTGCGTTGCGCGAAGTGAGAGAAAGAAAGAAGTACCGCGACTGGCGAAGGACGCTCCGCGCGCAATATAGAGGATGCGCGCGCAGCCTCGCGCCGGTTTTCCCGCCGAGGTAGCACCGCACAGCGCCCACGAACAGTACCGCAACAACCTCCGCGTGTCTCAAGATAAAAGGATTGCCGTCCGCCCAACCTGTGCTCCACAAATCCGCGTAGCGTACGCGACTCAAACAGGGACGCACCGATGAGGCAAGAAGGAAAGAAAGAGAAGCGAAAAAGATTACCACGAGGCGATGACGTTCAACTCAAACTGCCCAGCGACATTTAGTAACAAATTGGGGATCGAAACTGAAGGGTGTGAATACCACTTACGCGCAGCTCGGTGTAGTATCTTTTCTTTTTTTCATACGGTCTGGATTCCAAGGCCTACCAAAGAGGGATAGATACAAGGTGCCCCGATGAGCATTGTATCCAAAGGATTCTGATGTTCTGCCCTCGGTTCGCAAAATCCCGGAATTATACTTGAGTTGGAAAATGATAGTACAGGACACGGCGGCGGAAAAGAGGGGGTATGAAAGGGAAGGAGGGGGGACGGATAGGATGGGATGATAGGATGACTCTAGCGTAGTAGATGAAGAGGGAAATCAGGCTGCACTTCGTCCCGTCCCATTTGCGTCCACTGTCTTTTTCCCACTCGATCTCGACGCGTGAGCGAAGTTCAGAGCCAAAAAGTGGGGTGGAGGCCTCAGCACTGTTCTCCGACATCGGGTGAGCGAACTTGACGCCGAGGCGATTGCTCATGGTGGCTCTGGGAAAAGTTCTAGTCACAGTCTGTCACCACGTTGCCAGCGATTGCCGGTCTTAGCTCCCGTTTGCACTTCACGTGCTGTGATCTCGCGCTAAAGCGCGCGCAAAGGCTGTAAAGAGTCAGTCGCGTCTTTTGGGAAGACACACGAGTTAATGGGATCGTGGGGCCCCGAATACCCGCTCTGTCCATCCTGAAATAATGGAATATAGCTCACTTCGCCATATTTACCGGGGGGGGGTTACTGTGTTCCCGAAACTTTGGGAGTTCAAATTTCCACCGAGTATTACGGTAAATTGAGGGAGAGCGAGCGCGTCTATTGGGAGTCTCCGGAGTTGGATTGTGACTACTGAGTAGTGCTGGGCGGGTCCGGTTCAAAACTCGGTTCAAACCTGAACCGGACCGGACCGAACGTCGGGTTCAGGTTCAAGGTTCGGATATTTCCTGCACCTGAACCGAACGTCAGGTTCAGCGTTCGCGCTGCCAAGGAGCGTTCGAACCCCGAACCGAACTCGAACCTGAAAAACCGAAAAATACCGTGATTTCTGGAACATTTTGTGAGTGCGTGCAGTGTCACTCGAGGTCAGATCGCTGCTAACCTTGATCTCTACATTGTCTGCACCTGGGGGCAAATTCGAACTGCATTTGAGTGGAGCGGTGAGTCCCGACGTGTCACACGCTCACCGTAAACTTGTTTATGGTTGACCCCGGGCACTGTTCTGAGCGCTTTTGCTATGGTTTCATCGTCTTTTAGTTGAATTGACACAATCTTATAGGCCCGTACTCGAGGTCCTTGCTCGGAAAAAAATGCAATATGCTGGGCAGGACGCGTTCGAACGCCGAACTGAACCTGAACGCAGGTTCAGGTTCGGGGTTCGAGGGATCCTTGAACCGAATGTGAGGTTCAGGTTCAGCGTTCGGGCAAAAGGGCCCTGAACCTGAACCGAACCGAACCTGCCCAGCACTACTGAGGCCATGTAATTCCCTTTGCAGACTCTACAGTGCCTGCTTGTTCCTTATTGGGACCTCTGCAGTAATACATCCTCCTCCTCCTGTCGAAGAGATGCAGCTTGTTCTTGTCCCAGGCCTATTTTTGTAGTGCCTCTACTTTGTGACATTGGGCAGTACTGGTTAATCGGGCGTAACTGCTTAGCCCTCTAGGCTCTCAGCCTGAGTACCCCAAAAATAGAACTTTAATTCAATTCAATTCAACGGCATCCATCATTGACCTTGACAACAACAGTGATGTGAGCTGGTCGTACCACGTAACTCTTGCTTCTGGACCACAATGAGGACCATGGGGGCGTCCGCAATTGCGTCCCATCCTGTTCTTCCCCCAGAAATCTGGCTCGCGTGTTGGATACTGTGTTCGACTCGGCAGCTTCGCCGACTCTCATCGGTCTGCCACCTGTTTCGATCCCTCTGCCTCCCGCTTTTGTTCCAGGACCAGCTCTTTGACGGGATACCATTGCAGAATAAAGTCGACCCGGATAACTGGATCGACCGTGTGCGTCATCTGCATCGTACTGCAGTCCGCCTGGATCGGATGGCGGAAGGCCACCATGCCATGTTGGTGCGGTCCTGGAAATTCTGCGCTCGGATCACTGCACATCCATTTCGACTCGCATCGAGCCATCCGGACATCCAGAATATCAACATTTTCGACACTGTATATGACAGGATCATCACTACCTTCTCCACCACCCTCAGCTGCTACCGGAATTTACGCTCTCTGCATATCCAGGGGCTCACCATCGACACTCCGTTCCGAGAGACCTTGTTGTCACTGCCGATGCTCGACAGTCTCACCCTCTTCAATTGCGACATTATAGCCGAGGAGGGACCTCTGATAAAACTGATGTCATTTATGATATCGGAAACTCGCAGACCGTCCGACACGCGCCCTTCCCGACTCGTATCGACAGAGTGTCTGCGGAGCCTCGACTTCCCCTCTCTGCGCGCCTGGTCCCTCGTCGCCTGTTCTAGACCCCCGGAATTTCCTCACCTCCTTGAAATATCGCTAGGCGATCTCTCCGATGTGACCCTGTTTTTCACCGTCTTGAAACAGTGTCCCCGACTCGAACGCCTAGCCATATTATCACTTGATCCGACACAGGCGCCCTCCCTTCCTGGCTCCATTCACCCTTCCACCATACCATCTTTGCGACATCTCACCGCCCAACGAAAATTAATCCGATTATTCACGCCAAATCGTCCGGTCAGCGCAGTGAGAGTCGTTGACATGCAGCGAGCAGATCTCCTGCCCGTGTTTTTGGAGATCTCCCGGACCTCCGCACCCCTCCTGTCCCTTGAGATCTTATCCACATCTCCATCAGAAGAATCCATGGCCGCCATGGCCTCCCTGTTCCCGTGCCTCCGGGAGATAATGCTGGAAATTCGGGAGGGCTCCTGGCACGCCTGCGGTCGCCCACAACAGAAAGAACGTGTTGTAGACCGCCGCTGCCTCTCCCTCTGCGACGACGATGCTTTCGACGACCTCCCCTCCGAAGCGATCTCCGATGCGGAAGAAGATGAACCCTCCATTGTTGTAGTCGTCCCAGGATCTGGGCAGGTAGCCGGGAACAGGCGTCTCTCTAGCCTCCAGGTACGCATCGTCTCCCTACCTCGCTACATCACTGACGTGCTGATTAACCAGCATACCTGCCGTCGGATATGTACAGACCGATTTCCTCTTCCACCGACAATCGAAGTCCTGGGCCTGCAGACTGGCCTAGCCTATCCAGAGCTCATCCCAGTGTCGGCGGAACAATGCCATCAGACCATCGCAGCGCTCAGCCAACAGTGTCCTCTCTTGCGGGAGGTGCATCTCGGATTGCCTTGTAACATCTGGAAACGGGCGGGTGCGTTGTGGAAACAGGAGGGTGTGAATTCATATGTACAAGTCAATGCTTGCGCGACGTAGCGCCGAGTTGCTATTTTTTATTGTGGACGCAGACAGACTCATATTTTATTCGTGATTCCGTACTCATTACATCTGGTGGGTATTTAGATAGTAGTTCCGAAGTTCAGAGGCATATTTATCCAATCCAGCGCATCCGAGTGGATCTATTCAAAGCCTTCCAAGGAAGACAAAACCGCGCACTCGCTATTTCCGTACTTTCTGCGGACTGGATCGCCGGTGTCCAGCCCCGACTCGGAAATCGCCAGCGGTGCATGGATCATATTCTCCCCTGCGTCCTCCGACTCGGAGTCCCTCCCCATTTCGCCAGCCTTTTCCGCGCCGGACGAGATCTATGTGCTCTCCTCGCCCGATTTTCCCTTCTATCCCTCCGCTCCGTCCCCACCGTCCACCGACGCCTCGCCGTCCGCCTCCCCATCCGCTTCTGAGGACCCCTGGACGTGGGAGCCGACCTTCGAGGAGGTGTGTGGCGCGATGGGAATCCTCCTCCCGCTCTGCACTGTCTCGCTGAGAGCCTCGTGGCCTTCGTCACGGGCTTCAATGAGTGTCGGCGATGAACCCGTGTATCCGCTCGACTCATCGTTCGCTCCGCAGCACTTCACTCCGCCGTTCATCAGCCAGGGGGATGTATTTGTTTCCTGGGGGCGGGGTCGCTGACGAGGGCGGTACTGAGGCGGCACTTCTCCACCGCGTTATTATTATTATTATTATTATTTTCGGTGGTACGATATCAGCAGAGGGCATTTAACAATTGGTTAACCTCCAGAGTTGCGTAAGGGACAGAGGGCTATCGCCCTCCGGTTATTCTTATTCTTATGTATTATACATTCGTGTATATTGTTCCGCTTCATCCTCCTACGAGGATTTCTGACTTTTGTTAGATTGGATAAGTAACTAGGTTTTCCGTTGATGTAGAACTCGGGGGAGTGTAATTCATTGGCTCTCGGCATTCGATTCCCTCAACTTGTGAATGTCAGAGTAAAATCGCGGTATTTATTGAAGCGCCTAAAGACTCCTCTTCCGTTGCTAGGATATCTCTGGACATCCTGCCCCAGAGCGCAAGGAAACCTTGGGATCCGGAGTGTATGAGATTTTCGTAATAAATGTTGGGTACTCAAGTCAAACTCAAGTAATCGTTTAGAGGCTAATTTTTTAAGTTGAGTTTGTTGGAGTTCCAGTGAACAAATTCATAGCCCGCACAGCTGCGTGTAACACTCTACGCAAGTTCACAGGCACATGAGCGGCGGCCGCATTGTTCCTCACGCATTAAAAAGCCTCCAGGGCAATCACTCCGTAGAATGAGAGGTGACTCCCGATGTAGACGTGCCCAACGAGTTCACGTCCTAGGCAGATGATGAGATTATTCGTTCCGATTACGTCGAGGTCCTTTGTATGCCTTCTTAGCAATTCACCAGAGCCGGTTAAAGTTGGTATCAACATACCGGCACCTGCTTTTCATGAATGGTTGAATGATATTGTTGCAGCAATGAAGTCACCCGAGTCGGGGCGAGTGGCGGGACGGGGAAAGGGAAAGAAAGGACGATGGTGGAGGAATTAAACCTTAAGGACAAGTATTCAGAGTTCTCTGAGTGTATTGCTACATCCTAGGCACCAGGGATACAAATACGGTGGTTTTGCAATTTTTTTGGAGGCCTGATCCGAAATACAGATAGAAAGTCGACATCACGGAGGCTAGGGTGAAATTCGGGTAGAAAGCATCCGATCAGGGGTGCGGATGAAAGGTCAAAAATTTGGGGTTGTCTGGACGGGCATTTTGGTTGGTTGTCAGGTCCTGGTTGAACCGGCATTTAGCCGGCGACTTCTTGCGTCCAGATTAGGTAAGCAGGCACCTCTTGCTCTCGACCATCATGTCCCTCGCGCGTTTGGCACACGAGCTCCTCGATGCCATATTCAACGAGGTGCACGCCGCAGCAGATTTGAAGGCATGCTCTCTAGCTGCCAGATTCCTCGTTGAACCCAGCCAACGGCGCCTCTTTCGCTCGTTGTCCCAATTCTCCAATGTTCAAGAATCTATATGAAGATACGAAACCAAATCCAAAACGCCCGCGATCCCGCTACCCATCCTCGCATCTTGCAAACTACGTCAAAGAGCTCACGGTGCACTTGGACTCCGCCGCGATGCAGTTCGCCACGCTTAAAAGCGTGTTACGAAAGCTCGAGAGGCTGGCAGGGTTTGGTCATTGCGATTTGCCCGTTTGCATGGTTCGAGATCCCTTGCCAGATGCAGTCGTTCCTGCTGGAGATCTGTGGGCGAGAGACTCTGCAATCTTTCTCCTTGCCTCGTACCTGAAAGGAGCCGTATCGCGAACGATTCTTCCACACTTCAAACTTTATGCGACCCTAGAGTACCTCGAACTATCCCGAGAATATCGTACGCCTGTCTCCATTTCCATGAGTGCTCTCTCAACTATCAATCCACTGGCAGCTCTTCCGACGCTGTCGCTCCCGAAGCTCCTGTTCTCCGCTTCTTCAAGATCCAGTGTGAATTCCACGGAAACCACCTCCCGGAGGCGCTCGACGCCCTCCTCACCTCACTCTCCATCACCGCCCCGCTCCTTGAATGGCTCTTTCTCAAGGCTGACCCGCTATCGAACCCAGACACTAGTTGGCCCGAGTCCGCGCGCACGCACCCGCTGTTCATTTCTGCAGCCGAGCTGAGGCAGGGTCTGCCGCGCCTAAAGGAGATCCACTGCTCACGGAACAACCTGGCCTTGCCGAAGTACGGCTTCGCGGCGTACATGGGCTGGCGCAGCAGAGGCGGGAATGTTCACGTCCTCTACATTCCGGCAGTTCGAAACGATGTGATTGTCCTGGAGGGGGAGCTCCCAAGCGGGCAAATCTCAAGGGTTAACTTCATTCATTTACTTCTAGATTGAACGTACTTGTGCTGAGATTTATGTTCCATTGATATTGACGTCCTGCAGGATAGCCCATTGAGACCTGGAGGACATAGAGTTCCATGCTTACAGATCTCGACTCGTTGTTCACATTGCTGTAGATTTGCTCCAAATCACGAACGAAAGATTGCCATTCACACTGCTCGTGCTTCGAATATAGCTGTTGAAAGTCTTGTATGCAACACGGAAACAAGGTGCTACGCTTCAATATTGATGGAGGCGGGCATCCTTACCGTGTCCTAACTCCCTTGCTTAGATGTTGTATTTTGATTAGTCACCTGTCTTTTCTCGCCCTTCCTGCAGCGAACATGTGATTTGGTTTCTGAGATTCACGTACAAATATTACAGCCGACCAGAATACGGAAGAGCCCAAGCACAGATCCAAGTTCCGTCTGGAATTTACCGGGCCATACCTATTATCTTCAAGTGGTGCAGGATGTGAATCCAGAGAGCGGGATTGAAGATGCAGTGGCAAAAACATGCACTGCTGCGCCGCGTCTCCGCGTTCTGGAATATGCAAAGCGCGGCGAGTAGTCTGCCGCAAGTGCGTGGGCTTTTGATAGGGATCACCCGGCGCTGGCGGCGTATTGACGGCGCGCGGCGGCGGCACGAAATGCGGAAGACGGCATATCGGCCCGTGACGTCGGATTTTGAACTGATTTCAACCACACCCGGGTTGAGTTCCACCACGGGAGAGCATTTATCGCTTTGTGTTTCAGGGAAGCAGATGCGAGTCTACGAAGAATTTAATCTGTACCGACGCCTTCATCCCCGCAGTGCACCACCTACTGAGAGGAACAAGTATCAACGGCTGTAAAATGGCATCCCATTTGAGTCCACATCGTGATACATAAGTACCGAAAAGCCAGAGAGCCCTAAGTAGCTCCCCGAAGATCTACACGGACATATGAGTTCACACCCTCCTGCTTCCACGATGATCCGATCCGTGTCCAAGTGTTACAGGGCAATCCGAGCTGCACCTCGCGCAACAGAAGACACTGTTGGCTCAGCGCTGTGAGAGTCTGGTGACGCCACTCGAGCGGCGTTGGCATGAATTCTCGGAGGCCGGGAGGGGTCTTCAGTCTGAGTATCTCAACTGTCGGAGGCAGAGGAAAGCTGTCCGTGCAGATCCGATGGAAAATTCCCTGGTTATTCAGGGCGTCAGTCATGCGGCCTGGATGAGATGACGTTGCGTACCTGGATCGTAGAGAGAAAGGGGTTGCACTGTGCTTCAAACAGTGATGGTTTGGCTATGACCACCATCGAGGGGTCGTCTTCTTCCGCATCAGAAATTTCCTCGCTAGGGAGGTCGTCGAAAGCGTCGTCGTCGCAGAGCGACGGACAGCGGGAGTCCACACTCTGGGGCCTGGTCATCGAGTTGCTAAAGGCGGACCACGAGCTCTCCGGAACCTCGATCGACAGCTCCCGAAGGAATGGGAACATAGACACTATGGTAGCCATGGATTCGCCGGATAGAGATGTGCAGGAGATCCCAAGAGAGAGCAGGGGCGCAGAGGTATGCGAGATCTCCATCAATACAGGCAGCAGGTCTGCGGGCGGCACCTCGCTGCCCACTGTCACCTCATTGACTGGGCGATTAGGCGTGAATAATGGAATCAATTCCCGTGGGACGGTGAGATGTCGCAGAAGTGGTACGATGGTGGGGTGAAGGGAGGTAGGAAGGTGGGGGGTCATGTCGCGGTGAAGATGTGAAATTGTTAGGCGTTCCAGTCGGGGACACTATTTTAAGAAGGAGAAGAACAGCGTGACATCGAATAGAACTCCCAACGACACTTCAACGAGATGCGGGAATTTCTCGGTTCCGAAACTGGCGAGCAGGGGCAATGTGTATAGAGTGTCCAGGTGGAGGCTCCGCAGGTGCCCGGGATCTGCGATTCGGAGAGGATCGTCCGTCGAGAGTCGTCTGTCGGACTGAACATGGGGTCCAGATATTGTAAGTGACTTGAGCTCGAGCAGGACACCATCCTGGGCGATAATGTCGCAATTACAGAGAGTGAGTTCGTCCAATCTTGGGAGAGAACACAGAGTCTCTCGAAGGGAGGTATCGACGACAAATCCCTGAATATAGAGGGTGCGTAAATTCCGGTAGACGCCGAAGGTGAAGGAGAAGGTCTTGATGACCCTCTCGGATAGGGTATCGAAGAGCGAGAGATTCAGGATCTTCGGGTGGCCCGATGCCAGTCGGGACGGATATGCTACCTCTCTGGCAACAAATTTCCACGACCGCACCAGTAGGGCGTGGCGACCTTCGGCTAACCGATCCAGCCGAACTGCAGTCCTATGCAGATGGCGGACGCGGTCTATCCAATTATCTTGGTTGACCTGGCGCCCCAATGATACGCCGTCAAATTGCAGGTCTTGGAACAGCAGTGGGAGGCAGAGAGATCGAAACAGCTGGCACACCAATGACAGTCGGCGGAGTTGTCGAGTCGAACACAGTGTCCAGCATGCGAGCCAGATCTCAAGAGGAAGGATGTGCTGATAAGGCGTCGCAGACGTCCCCATGCTTGTCGTGGTGCAGAACTAAAAGTGTACAGCCCCATGCCAGCTCATATATCAGCTTCACAGGCCTGTCAAGATCATCAGATGACAGATGAGTACCATTTACATAGAAACCGTGGGACAAAATCCTCGGTTGTAGCTGCACGATCAGTATAGTTGGCGCTCTAGCCCAACCGTCCTGAGACAGATCAGGACGGCGGAAAAAAAAACGGGGAGCCCTAGAGCCTGGTCCTCTAACCGGACAAAAGAACAACAAAGACACCGATGAGAAAAGATTTTGATAATGAGCAATGAAACAATTCGGCTCGTCTGGTTCAACTTTTGATAGCCTCCTGTTGTACTGCAGCTCCGCAACTGCGGAAAAAGATAAAGAAAGATCCCACGTTGTATGGCTCGGGCCTGGTTCGAACAGGCGGCTCCCACCAGACAATTCTCAACTTCCTGGCCGTCGATTAATAATGGGCGCGGTCCATCCGCCACTGAGTCGCTACGTCTCGCTCCCATTTCCCTTTCCCTGCGACTGACACGTCGACCAGGCGCGCGCCGTGCTCTGATATGGATCGCAGAGTCGTTGATTGGCTGGATGTGCGCAGATATTCATCCAGGACGGCAAGTCCCGCGCGGACTCGTTGCCGTCCGCGCCTGACTCGCCCTCCCTCCGCGCCATCCGCGCCATCCGCATCCGTGCCGTACGTCCGACGCACGGGCGCCGCCTCACCGACCGGCGCAAGCAGATCGCGCAGGTCCGCCCGCACGCATGCGAGCACGAGCAGTGTCTCGCCTTCCTTGCCGCACGCAGGGCGCCATGTTCGCCCGGCGTCTGGCTGCTCTCACTTTGCGCTCAGACCACTCTGGCGCAGAAAGGCGATATCCAGCTCATCGCATGAGTTTTCTCAGTCTAAAATCCAGCATTAATATGAGGATTAGTACTAATAGCACAGCCTACAACTGATGTTGCATCAATGGGTTACGGAGAATTGGGAGTCGAGCGCAACGAAGGCATGCCAAAGCTGCAGTTTCAATCGGTAAGCGAACGTCCCGAGCGATGTGTACATTGACTTCGCAGTCAGAGAAAGCAAAGAAGGGCGCCGCCGTCCACAAAGAAAGCGAAGGAAAGCGAGACAGATAGCACATCACACACGTCGCGCGCGGGGTGCCGATCATTCCCTGCACGGCGCGCGCGCTAAAAAGCGGGGCGAATTCGCCGCCCCGCCCATTCCCATTCCTGCGGGAAGAGCCCGCGGGGCACACAAGCGGCGCGGAGGACCACAGCCTCGCATGTCGCTGCGCATGCGGGCAGGGATGCACAACGCGCCTGCGCCCGCAAATGGGTGGCAGAGGAGCAGAAGCCGATGCGTGCGCCCATCACACCCTGCCCAAGACGCGCGTGCAGACGTGAGAAGCTGGCCCGCCTGCAGGAACGGCAAGGCAAGGAGCGGACGATGATGGAGAGGGAAAAGAAGAAAGAAGAGGGCAGAGAGCGGGGAAAGGAAGGGGAGGAGAAGGGGGGAAGTGGAGGGAAGAAGTAGAAGGGAAGGACAAGTGAACGGAAGAAATGAACGGAAGCAACGCGAAAGCCGCACGCGAAAAGGCGCAAAAGCAAGCAGTAACTCACATATACCTTTCCACCATCCCCGCCGGGCTCCGATCATGTACTCTCGCCTTCTCCCCCTCGAAGTTCGCCTGCGCGACCCAGCTCACCTTTTAACGCGCGCAGCCGCGAGCTGTGCCTCCGCAACCTGCAGTTCTGATTCTAACGCGAAGATGCGCTTGTTGAGGGCGGTGGAGGTAGAGGCGAAGGACGCGGAGAGGGCGGTGAGTTGGCATTGGGAGAGGAGATGCGCTGATGCGCTTCTTCCTTCTTGCCGTCCGTGCCTCCGGTGAGAGTGAATAAAGAGAATGATGCGGAGGGAGGGGGGCTCCGCCCCTCACCAACTCCGCATACGCGCTAACCGCCTTTTCGCTCATCGCGCCGTTCTCTCTGTCCTCCCTTACCGCCCTTTCCAGCTCCCGTATCCGTACGGCCCCCTCCTCCTCGCGCCCGCGCGCGCGCGGCGAGCACCTACGCCTCGTGCGCCGCGCGGCTTTTCTCTGCCGCGAGAATGTGTGTTTGAGATAGAGCGAGTGTGTGTTCGGATAACGCGGCTTCGGCGAGGGTGAGCTTCGCGGAGAGGCGTCTGAGGGAGAGCGTTAGCTCTGCTACGGTATCGGGACTCTCTGCAGCCCCGTCTTGCGCCGAGGAGGAGGAGGGAAAAGGAGAAGAGCGCAGGACACCCAGTTCCGGACAGCGCAGACGTGTCGAGCGCGTGGTGTTGCAGCTTCAAAGCGTAGGCATGCGCTTCGTTCTAAATCCCAGTTGAACCGTTAGAATACCATGCTCTCTCTTTGAAGTATGGTGAAAGATGCAAGGATGCAGAACGTACCTGAAACCGAGCCACCGCCCCGCGCAGGCTCGATAGCTCCTCCATGGGCGGGTGCGCCGCACTCAGCTGCAGGCCGTCCGGGGCCATCGTGCGTTCAGGGGAGTCGTATTTGTCGCGGTCAAAGCGGGTTCTAGGAGAGAATCTGGCACGGAGGAGGCATCAAGTTGGCCTTGTTTGGCCCGCAGCGGCTACATTCGGCGATAGGATTGCCTTTTCCGGAATCCAGCGAAGGTATGTATTCGTTGGAAGTTTAAGGAGCTGTAGTTGTGTATCTGAGAAAATGTTGTGTAAGACCGAGACAAAGAATGAGCTTCATAATAATAATAAAAAGACAGTGATCCTTAGCTCAGCGAACGTGTGGAGAACAGCGCTAAATTATTCAATACCTAAAAGACAGCGATCCTTCTAGACTGTAAGGAAGGTAAAAGTAGAGCAAGCTATGAAGAGAATGGCGCTGAGCGTGGCATGTGCAAATGCGGAAGGAGCCGCGATGGCGGCGAGTGCGTAAGTAAATAAATATAAGGGAGGGAACTAGACCGTATACATGTCATCAAGACTGGAATTTAATACTTCAAATAAATTTCGGACTCATAACCTCGGCCGAAGGCGGTGTCCTTATTTCATTGTCCGGGTATCCACGTCGAATCCGTTCATACGTGGTGTTTGCGGGAACACGGCACGTTATTGCCGCGCGCCTGCCGCCCGTCCCGTGCAGATCGCACACAGCCGCATTGACGGTGGCGAGAGTGCGGAACACCCTTTTTACAGTTGCAAGGCCCGGGCCGTCCCGAACTACAGCATAGGGCACAGCGTCTGCACGTCCGTAAGTCCTCGAGGCCGCCACAGAGTGACATATTTTTGGGACCCAACGAAACACAAGGTTTTCCGACAGTCCGATCTTGACGATCCGAATCATGATCGGACCCGGACAGAGCTATGGACGGTCAGATTCCCACCTGTCAGGACATTCGGGGAAGTGAATATGTCTAGAGCTGGGCAGGAATAGGAGCAGAAGATGTGCCTAAAGCTGGGGATATGATTAGCAGGAGCACGACCTCTCCGGACCCGGATTTGCACCAGACATCTGAGATGATCGGAGCCTGTCCGGAGGCAGGATTGGCCATATTCCCCAAGATCCAGACATGCTCGGGATTTTCGGACAGGTTCGGGCACTTCGGCTACTCAGATCTGGTCGGGTCCTGAGAGTTTTAGCTCTCCGCAGTGAATCTTTACCGCAGCGCACAGCCGGAGATCCGGAAGAGGGCACGTTGATGTTGCGTGGCCGTCGGTATATAAGCCAGCCTTGCCGAATCGCGATCTTTTCTTGAACCATCAGATTCACAACAATGCCAAAAATAGGGGTAGTCAGAGTAGCGGTTTTCGAGCGGTTCTGGGTCAGTTTTGACAGTCGGTTCTGGGCGGTTTTCAAGAATGTTTTGCATCATAACCATGGGATAACTGATCTGAGTTTTGACCGACCTATTTTTGGAGACGGCTCTCGAGGCGGTTCTGCACCTTTTGATGGTCTCAGAACCGGAACCGCCTCAAAAACCACCTTGTAAAACCGGCTCCAGACGCGGTTTTACGGCGGTTACGGTTCTCGGTTCTTGATTTTTGTTAGCTTTTCGGATAAATTTGGGATACGAGAGAACTGACTCCAAAATCTGCGCAGAACCGCCTCCAGAACCGCCTCTGGAGGCGGTTCTGAAAATATCCCACGATTAAATAAATCAGAACCGTTTTGAAAACCGACCGTCAAAACGCCTCAAAACGGTCTACTCTGACTGCCCCTAATGTAAGTATCTCAAACGCTGCGTAAAGAAAGTGCTGAATCATTCCTCCGTTAACCTGCATTCGCCTTCAAAGTAACCGTGGCCGACGTGGCTCGTAATTTTTCTCAATTGTCGCGGCATCAACGCGGCATTGCATGTGCGGCACTTAGATGATCACCTCCGGGCGCTGACTCATCTTCGGAAGTGCAGGCGGTGATTCGGCAGTTGCCGAGTATTGTGTAGGAATAAAACATAAGACTATTGATGACTAGGGATGTCGATGTGACTCGTATGCTCTTCGAGCTGCCGCCGCGTTTCATGTTGGTTGGATGTGGAACACTTACGATGACCGAGCGCTACACCGAAAAAATCGAAAAATAAATGGGAGCCTAATCTGTTTCATTGGGTTTTAAATGTTGTTTACCTAATTCTAACGGGTGCGCGGAAAGTCACGAGAGCATGGACCCGCACCCTCTTCATGCCGGGGTCTTACACCTTGGGTGCTGAATGAAGTAGGTGCCGTATTTTTCTTGTGCGCACCGCCTCGCTCGAGTGGAGTCAGTGGACCGATCACACCCGAGACAACTAGCGAGCACAAGAGCCGAGGGGGAGACAGGAGATTTCTCACTTTACTACTGTGCTAGCATTAAAGCTCTTACTCACCATCTCCTCCCTGGTAAATTTAGTTTATTATTCTATTGTATTCTTATAGTGGTCCGCGGTCGAATACAATCCGTTATCGTTACTCCACCCGTGCCTCCAACGCAAGCCAGTTAGGGAATTATTCTCCTTCGACACTGTCTGTCTGTAAGCTATTGATGGTTACTGACAGTTCCATCCGTAGAGGTGCGGTAGACTGCCACCGGTTTCATCATAAGTGTTCCCGGATAGATTGAGAAGATGACGCGGAATCAACTTAAATGCCGCAGATAGTGATCTCCGCATTCAAAGGAACTCGAACACGAATCCGGGAAGCACGTGATCCAGGGGCAGATTCACCGACGTCTATTTTCTCTGAGACTAACACAACGCGGGAAGCCGTATTGCGCAATAAAAAAGTCAATTCAATGTTAGCGGTCTCCGAATCTTTCAAACGAACAGTCACCGGCGAACCCAGGGTACTAGTAGCCTAAATACAGGGAAAACTCAGCCAAATTTATGTTCGCTGGATTGGATGACGAACGAGATCTGAGAACAAAACGCGAACGAAGGCGGAGGTTGCATGAATACAAAAAAAAACCATGAGCGGCAGAATCATGGTCATAGTGCTTGTTTGCTTTCCCACCGCATGTAGAGACGGAGTGCCGAATGTTCATGTGGCTACTAGAGCCCTTGCTCATTCGGGGATCCTATGTACGAGGCATCGGACTACGTCCCCGGATCTGCCATTCTCGCGCGTCATTTGATTGATGTGTCGGCCCGCACTCCGAGGCTTCCGGACATCTCTGTTACATGACTATTTTAGGTATCGGCGCCACTCGGGTTCTAAATGAACACTACTGCTTCATGTTGGTAATGAGAGGCGTTCAATTATTGGCCAGGCACAATGGACACCAAGAATTGCCCTTCAATATCTCATTATGTGCGCGGCTTCAATGACTCGGAAGCAAAGTCAACGACCTCGAATGGACCCAAACAGAATAGAGTAAGAACGGTTAGCGAAACAGATGTGGGTGATGGGATCAATGTGTAAGTATGAGCAAACTCCATCTTCCCGCCACCACGAAAGAAATAGGGACCCGCATATTTCGCTGCCCTAGCCCCTCTTCCACTGCCTATGAGACCTTCCCAACATGCGAAACAACAGAAAAACTGTTCCTGCACTTATCTCCTCGAGGATAGCGACGGAGAGACACAACACCTCTTTCATCGAAATGAATGTCATCAAATGAGACAATCAAGCCTTCAGGGTGTCAAAGATTAACTCGGCAGCACTGTATCCTCCATGCACTGTTCCAACTGGGCCTACTTCTAACACTCCTTGCCCCGTTTCAGAAAGAATGTTCGTTCACAATCTGGTCCTGATCCGTGATGATGATACTGCCTTACGCGGGACCAAATTTATCCTTGTGAGGCTATGAATCCCTCCGGCGTGAACATCTCGTCGAGCCACTTGTGCCGAATGTGTAAGGGCTCGCGGGTATAAATGACTCTCGGGCAGACGCTGTTTCTTCAGTATCTTCTCCCCTCTTTAATCCCTCTCATTCTTCGCAGTGACAATGCTCTTGCCTGCTGCCTTTTTTTTTCTTTCCACCTTGTCGGGAAGTTATGCGGCCATTGGGCCTGCTGCGACCCTTGACATCGTCAACAAGGTTATTGCGCCTGACGGCTTCACTCGCTCGTGCGTTCATTCCGCATTGCTTGAGGCCGAACTAATCGAGAGTGTAGAACTGTTCTCGCGGGCGGCACCTTCCCTGGCCCGCTCATTACAGGGAACAAGGTGAGGATATCCCTCGAGGCTGCTCATCTGCAGTCTCTGATTGATCGGTGTCAGGGAGCCAACTTCCAGCTGAACGTCGTAGATCAGCTCACTGACAGCACCATGCTCAAGAGCACCAGTATCGTGGGCGAATTTCCACTTGATCGATGTTCCTCGGTTTTCAATCCGGAAAACATGTAGCACTGGCATGGGTTCTTTCAAGCTGGCACAAACTACGATGATGGACCGGCTTTCGTTACCCGTATGCAGCTTCGATCGCCACAGGACCCGAGAACTAATGAGATCTGTAGAATGTCCCATAACGCCCAATAACTCGTTCTTGTATGATTTCAATGTCCCGTAAGTGCCCCAATATCCCCGAGAATCCAACTCATCCTCGTTATAGGGACCAAGCAGGCACGACAATTTTTCTGTATCCATTGTATTCGTTGACATCCCTCCAGGAACCTTTTGGTACCACAGCCATCTATGTACGTACTGATTCTCGGCGTCTTCCGGAACCATTCTCATCAAAGACGTAGCCACTCAGTATTGTGATGGTCTCAGAGGACCCTTTGTCGTCTACGATCCTGCAGACCCCCAGAAGGATCTGTATGGTCAGTGATCCCACGCCTTCATGCTGCAGCGGTGAAACATTTGTTTTTTCTTTAGATATCGATGACGGTAAGACCTCGTACTCATTATGTGCTGACTGAGCTCATCCCTTCCAGAATCGACGGTACGTTTCCTATGATTCTCGTTTCACTGTCTGACATATCACGTGATTCTTTTGTTTCTGTTCTCTCCTACTCCTTGCTTCCTTCTTTATTCTCCGTCGCCTACATGGACAGATCATCACTCTTGCGGATTGGTACCACATACCCGCCCCATCGGTGCCTCGCCCTCCTGTCTTCGACTCTACCCTGATCAATGGGCTCGGGCGCTATGCCGGTGGTGTAATAAATTTCATGGTTTCCAACCGAATCTGTGGCTTATCCAGTCACGCAGCCTCTCTCTCCACTCGCAGTCATCAATGTGGTCCAGGGAAAGCGCTACAGGTCCATTCCCCTTTCACCCCGGTTAAAATTTCTCTGAACACTTTCCTAGGTTCCGAATGGTATCGATCTCGTGTGACCCCAACTGGATATTCAGGTGAGATTGTCGGCGATTCATGTTCAAAATAATAAGTATTGATGCTGTAATCTCCAGCATCGACGGACACAAGATGACGATCATCGAAGTCGACAGCGTCAACCATCAACCTCTCACCGTGGACTCCATCCAAATATTCGGTTTGCAGATTTCCTCGGTATTAAGGCTTCCTGTAACATATATTGCAGCCGGCCAGCGCTACTCGTTCGTTCTCACCGCCGACCAGACAATCGGCAATTACTGGGTCCGCGCTCAGCCAACCTTACCTGGAAGCAACCAGGGTTTCGTCAACGGGACGAACAGCGCCATCCTGCGCTACGCTACCGCGCCCGTCCGTGATCCGATGACGAACTCGACTATCACGCAGCCGCTCGTCGAGACCGCCCTCCACCCTCTGGTCAAGTCTCCCGTGCCGGGAGCTCCGTACCCTGGCGGAGCCGATGTGAACCTGAACCTGAACATCACCTTCACGGGGGGCAGATTCGAAATCAACGGAACTGTATGTTGGACCGTCCTTCGGGAACTTGACCGAGCTGACATTTGATCTGTAGAGTTTCGTTCCGCCGACCGCCCCCGTCCTGCTCCAGATTTTGTCCGGCACCCACTCGGCTCAAGAGCTCCTCCCGAAGGGCAGCGTCATCGAGCTCCCCCCGAACCAGGTCATCGAAGTCAGCATTCCCGGAGGCTCCACAGGTGCCCCCGTGAGTGTTTCCTTCCCATTCTTGTGGTTTTCGACTGACACCGAATTCAGCATCCTTTCCATTTGCACGGGGTTTGTGCATGCACCTCCATTGTTGATCGGTGCTCATTTTCTATCTCTCTTTAGCACAACTTCTTCGTCATCAGGAGCGCCGGTAATTCCACGTACAACTTTGATAATCCGGTATGTCATGTTTTTTCTCCTTGGGGTGACGGCTGATTGGGCGAATAGGTCATCCGGGATGTGGTATCCACAGGCCCCGCCCTGACCGATTTGACCACCTTCCGGTACGTGAATCAAGCTCCATTTATTCCAAAGCTCATCTCCTCTCTCCCCAGCTTCGTAACCGACAACGCCGGCCCCTGTATGCAAATCCCTCTCGCTTTGACCCGTCTCCCCACTCACCAGCGTTCCACCAGGGTTCCTGCACTGCCATATCGACTGGCATTTGGACATGTAAGCCTGGATTCCTTACGCTCCTCACCCTGACTGACACAACACCCAGCGGTCTTGCCATCGTCTTTGCCGAGAACATCCCTGCGATAGCGGAGGAGAATCCTCCTCGTAAGCCTAATCAGTTCTTTTGAAGCCGAATCGACACTGACTTTTCTCAGCTGCGTGGGACCAACTCTGCCCCATCTACGACGCCAGCGCCCAAGACTAAATGATGCCTGTCTCGCATCCTCCCTCCGTTTTAATAGTCGAATTCCATACATGGGCCTCCCCCTGGTCTCCATAACTATCCATAATATCTACTTTCCTTGCGGTGAATGTTACAGGACTTCCTTTAGGGTACCTCAGTGTAGTAGTGCGCGCTCACCCGATGATAATGTATTTATTCTTGTAAGCTACTGCAATCTAAATCCAGCCTTTGTTCGTTTTTCACAAGTCTTTGTTGGCTCCGCACTAGTACTGGCTTCGGGTGATACTACAGTCCACGGCTAGTAATATCTAAGGCACCAGCCAGCCGACGGGCTGAGTAGTGAAGTGAGCACTTTCGCGGTTCCTTTGTAATACATCGGTAGTAATTCGGCAGAGCTGTCCGGCATTGATGTAAGCCAGCACACCTGCCGTCATATCTGTACAGACCGATTTCCTCTTCCCCCGGCAATTGAAGTCCTGGGACTGAGGACCGGCCGAGCCTACCCAGAGCCGCTCCGTCCAATTTCGGTGGAACTATGCCCTCAGACCATCGCAGCGCTCAGCCAACAGTGTCCTCTTTTGCGCAAGGTGCATCTCGGATTGCCCGGTAACAGTTGGAAATGGATGGGTGCGTTGTGGAAACAGAATGGTGTGAATTCCTATGTGCAAGTAACTCCTTGTACGATATAGCACACAGTGGTTAAGGTCTGCGCGAATTCTCCCCTATTGATGGCGGGATGCGTGCTCTAGTTGAATTTCATCGAAACCAACGAAGTTCTGGTATCCTCACCTAGCTGGCTCGCCTGGTTCAAGTTGGTTCGAACTCCGACGTTTGCCGTGATGCGATACACACGTGGCATTTTCGCACGTCACTGACGCCCGCGAGTAAGAAGACTTCTCGTGCTGTCGCACCTCGAGTCGGGATTTCCTGGGAATATTGTACCCAAAAAGCCTTTCTTTACATCTTCATGATCAAGCGGACTATGGTCCATTCGAGTAGTTTGCAATATTTTCGTCGGTTCCCTCAACTTGTGAATCTGAGGACTGCGACTGGGGACCCAGAAAAGTCAAGAAGAACATGGCAGGATGTATTGGAGGCCTTCAAGACACCCTGCTGTGACGTGCGAGCTCCATGCAAATATTTTCCTAGAGCGCGAGGGAAATCTTGGAAGGGTGTGAATTTCCATTGTGGTTCAACCGGCGACCTCTTACATCCAGATTAGGTCAGCAGGCACCTCTTGCTCTCGACCACAATGTCCCTCGCGCGCTTGGCCAACGAACTCCTCGATGCCATATTCACTGAGGTGCACGCTACAGCAGACTTGAAGGCATGTTCCCTCGCTGCCAGATTCCTCGTTGACCCCAGCCAACGGCGCCTCTTTCGCTCGCTGTCCTTGTTCTCCAATCGCCTTCGCCCCGGAGCCAGGGGGAAGGTCGAAAACACCCACGATCCCGCTACACTGTCCCCGCGTCTTTCGAGCTACGTCACCGAGCTCAGGGTGTACTTGGACTCTGCTGCGAGGCAGTTTGCCACGCTGATAAGTGTGCTACGAAAGCCCGGAAGCCTCACGCGGCTGAAGCTTGTTGCCGTCGGCCTTTCTCGATGGCACGAGATCCCCATCGAAACTCAGTTGTTCCGGCGGGATATATGTGGTTACCTGTATTCTCTTTCTTTGAATGGTATCGCGGACGTGCCCGCCGCTTTCATTCAGCACGCAGCATCTTCCCTCCAAGCCCTTTCACTTATAGATATCACTATGCCACTCTACAACTCTGTCATTGCGCACGGCGCTTCCTCCACAGCTCTCAAGGATCTGGTCATCTTGGCGAAAGGTGACAACTTCGAGTCCGCGCTTGACGCCGGTATAGAGAAGCATCTGCGCGCGCTCCGGAAGCTTGAATCGTATCTCGGTGGTGCATACGAAGCGCGGCGCGAGCAGTTCTCCCGTACCTCAAATTTCCACACGACCCTCGAACACCTCGAACTGTTCCTGACATACCGTAAGTCCTCATCAAAGTGTGCGCGCACCTCTGAACTAATGAACTGCCAGCCCTGCCTTCGCTTCTGCTGCCTACTCTCCCTGTCCTCCGATTCATGAAGCTCCAGTTCGAATTCCACGGAACCCACCTCCCGGACGAGCTCGACGCCCTCTTCATCTCACTCCCCATCACTGCCCCACTACCAGCTGGCCCGAGTCCGCGCGCGCACACCCGCTGTTCATTTCCGCAGCCAAACTGAAGGAAGGCTTGCCGCGCCTCCAGGAGGTCCATTGCTCGAGGAACAACCTGGCCTTGCCGAAGTGTGGCTTCGCGGCGTACATGGCCCTAAAGCTTGCTGGCGCAGCAGAGGCGGACATGCTCACGTTCTCTACATTCCGGGCGGTTCGAAACGATATGTGATTGTCCTGGACGGTGAGTTCCCATGTGGGCAAAGCTCCAGCCTTGCTTCTTAAATTTATACCTTTCTTTCTAGATTGAACGCACTTGTGCTGAGATTTATGTTCCATTGATATTGACGGTCCTGCAGGATGTCCGATTGAGATGCGGAGGACATAGAGTTCCATGCTTGCAGGTCCAGACTCATTCTTCACATTGCTCTGGATTTGCACCAAATCACGTTTAAAATTCTTGAGGCAACATGAAAAGCAAAGTGCTGCACCTCGATATTGATGCCCGTCTGCCCAGGCCCCAAAGCGTCGAGATTTAGATGGAATTGTGCTTATGCCACAGCGTCCTCGGGTTCTTCTGTTCCATTCTGCCCTCGAGCTGATTCAGGGTCTCCCGCGGCTGGCGGACGTTCCATGCTCTCACACCACCGAGCAGGGTGATGTGAGGCATGTCTTCACAGGATATATGAAGTAGAAACTTCGTGGTGCCTCGGAGGCAGGCATCCTTGCCGTTTCCTAACTCCCTTCCCTAGATGCTGTATTTTGAATAGCTGTCTTTTCTTGCGCTTCCTTATGCGAACATTGGATTCGATTTGGGGGTTCATGTACCAAAATTGCGGCGGACCAGAATATGGATGAACCCAGAAACAGATCTGAGTTCCGTCTGGACTCGACGGGCCTTGCACACTTGGCAAAGCAGTGGCAATACTGCTGCACTGCGTCTCCGCATTCTAGAACATGGAAAGCGCGGGGAGCGCAACTGCGTGAACTTTTGATGGCAATGACTATCAACCGGCGCTGGCGGCACGTTGCCGGCAGACGGCGGCGCGACTGAAATGCGAGGGCATCATATCGGCACATCGGCCCGTAATGTCGGAGTTGGAACTGATTCCAACCACACGTGGATTGAATTCCGCCACTGGCGGGCATTTTTCGCTGTATATTCAGGGAAGCGAATACAAATCACCAGGACCGCATGAGCCATATAATCTGTTTCCACGAGCTCATTCCCGCAGTGCACTACCTCGCGAGTATTACTGTAAACGGCGTAGAGTGCAAGGGAATAAAATGCATTCTGATTTGAGTCCACGTCGTAATAAATGCCGAAGAGCCAGAGAACCCTAAGGAGCTCCCCGAAGATCTACATGCACATGTGAGTTTACGCCTTTCTGCTTCCACGATGATCCGATCCGTGTCCAATTGTAACAGGGCAATCCGAGCTGCACCTCGCGCAACAGAGGACACTGTTGGCTCAGCACCGCGAGAGTCTGGTGACGCCGCTCGAGCGGCATTGGCCCGCGTTCCCGGAGGCCGGGAGGGGTCTTCAGTCTGAATATATCAGTTGTCAGAGGGAGAGGAAGGCTGTCCGTGCAGATCCGATGGAAAATTCCCTGGTTGTTGTATGACGTTGCGTACCTGGATTCTAGAGTGAAAGGCGTTACCCGATGCTTCAATTCATGATTCTTTGACTATGACCACGGTCGAAGGTTCGTCTTCTTCCGCATCAGAAATTTCCTCACTAGGGAGGTCGTTGAAAGCATCGTCGTCGCAGAGCGACGGACAACGGGAGTCCACACTCTGGGGCCTGGTCATCGGGCTGCGACGGGCGACCCACGGGGTCTCCGGAACCTCGATCGACAGCCGAAGGAATGGGAACATGGACGCTATGGTAGCCATGGACTCGTCGGATGGAGATGCGCAGGAGATCTCGAGAAAGAGCAAGGGCGCAGAGGTATGCGAGATCTCCATCAATAGAGGCGGCACCTCGCTGCCCACTGTCACCTCATTGACTGGGCGATTAGGCGTGAATAATGGAATCAATTCCCGTGGGACGGTGAGATGTCGCAGAAGTGGTACGATGGTGGGGTGAAGGGAGGTAGGAAGGTGGGGGGTCATGTCGCGGTGAAGATGTGAAATTGTTAGGCGTTCCAGTCGGGGACACTGTTTTAAGAAGGAGAAGAACAGCGTGACATCGGATAGAACTCCCAACGACACTTCAATGAGATGCGGGAATTTCTCGGTTCCGAAACTGGCGAGCAGGCGCCATGTGTATGGCGTGTCCAGGTGGAGGCTCCGCAGGCGCCCGGGATCTGCGATTCGGAGAGGATCGTCCGTCGAGAGTCATCTGTGGCGCTTAACATGGGGTCCAGATATAGTGAGCGACGTGAGCTCGAGCAGGACACCATCCTGGGCGATAATGTCGCAATTACAGAGAGTGAGTTCGTCCAATCTTGGGAGAGAACATAGAGTCTCTTGAAGGGAGGTATCGATGACAAATCCCTGAATATAGAGGGTGCGTAAACTCCGGTAGACACCAAAGGTGGAGGAGAAGGTCTTGATAACCCTCTCGGATATGGTATCGAAGAGCGAGAGATTCAGGATCTTCGGGTGGCTTGATGCCAGTCGGACGGATATCCTACCTCTCTGGCAACAAATTTCCACGACCGCACCAGTAGGGCGTGGCGACCTTGGGCTAACCGATCCAGCCTAACTGCAGTCCTATGCAGATGGCGGACGCGGGCTATCCAGTTATCTTGGTTGACCTTGCGCCCCAATGGTACGGCGTTAACTTGCAGGCATTGGAACAGCAGTGGGAGGCAGAGAGATCGAAACAGTTGGCACACCAATGACAGTCGGCGGAGTTGTCGAGTTGAACACAGTGTCCAGCATGCGAGCCAGATTTCCGGAGGAACGATGTGCTGATAAGGCGTCGCGGACGTCCCCATGCTTGTCGTGGTGCAGAAGCAAGAGGGTACAGGCCCATGCCAGCTCATATATATCAGCTTCAAGCCCTGTTGTCAAGATCATCAGATAGCAGATGTAGAGGAATGGCTAACCTGAATTTTTCAATGAGGTAGCGCGCCGTCCCGTGTGCGAGGTGCGCGATATGTCCATTGAATTCATAGCCAAGAATGTTAGCGCGCGTATGTACATACGACTCGGTAGAGGATGGACGGCGCCCGTTATTAGTTAACAATCAGACTGGAAAGATTGTCTAGCAGGAGGCACCTGTTTCCAACAAGGCCCCCGAGTCATATGCAGCGAGAAGGGTAATTTTTTCTTCCTAAGTTCGGAGTAGACCCGGGGAAGGTTGGTGGATAGTGAGCTAGGGAAGAGTCAATGTCCGCCGCTCCTGAGGAATGTACACATAGGCGGCAAAGCGCGACTGGTCCCACTCTAAATTCAGCAGTTACAGTAGCACTGGTACTTACCTTATAGCGAGGCATACAGGCTCTCTCGCCAACTCCGTAGCGGATGGCCGCCCGTGCTCAATGAGTGTTGAGAATCAGACTGTCTCGCCGGAGGCGCCTGTTCGAATCAGGCCCGAGTCATGGGTGTTTCGAGAACATACTTTCTTTCTTGTTTTAAGAGCGGAGTGTACGACGTGATAAGTCCAAGTGTGTCGAGTGCTAAGGGAGAGTCGGCCACGGAGCGTCCGCGTCCGCTGCTCCTCCAATGTTGTTGAGCTGGTCTGTGGAAGACGCCGGTTCAATCCAGGCCCGATTTGTGCGCAAGAGGAGAAACTTCTTTTTCATTCTATTGAAGGCCATTTTTCTTGTTCAATCATGGGAATGTGGATCTTGGGTCGTGATAATGCAGGATTTTTGGAAGCAATCGAAGTCCGCATACCGTGAGTCTTCCCACTCTAATTAATATTCAGCATTCGGATGAGCACTAATAACACGGCCTACAGGCGTTTGTACCGACTCGGTGGCGGATGGACCGCGCCCGTTATAAATCCCTGACACCTGACAGATTTTCTCTCGAGAGGCGCCTGTTGGAACCAGGCTCGAGTCATATGGCGAGAGCGAAGTTTTATCTTTTTTAATTTCTCCTCCTTTCGGAGCGGGCCCTATGAAGGCTCGCCTTGGCGCGACGGGTGCAAGAGTCGGGCAGAGGCGCTGCTCCTGTTGTTAAGCTGGTCTGCGAAATACGCGTCTTCGATCCAGGCCCGACCCGGGGGCAGAAAAACCTCTTTTCTGTCGATTGATGCTCATTTTCCTTGTCCTGCCCGTGATGGTGCGACGACGAACTTCGATATACGCATAACGCGACTCATCCCATTGAGCTTTTACTCTCAGCACTAGTACTGACTAATAGCGAGGCGCACAGGCGTTAGTACCGGCTCGGTGGCGGATGGCCTCCCGCGCTCAATTCGTGTTGAATATAGCATGAAAGGGGAGGCGCCTGTTCGACAGTCATGAACGTGCTGTTTTTGCTGTCTGGCTGCGGAGATGCAGTACAACTGATGTTACATCAATGAGTCACAGAGAATTGGAATTCGCGCTCAAGACGTTATGGCCAAGTTGAATTTCTACTTAGGCAGCGCACGATCCCGATGTGTATATCGACTTCCCAGTCAAAGATGTTGCAGTAGGGAGATAAGACTCAGTGGCGGATGGCCTCCCACGCTCAATTGAAAGCGAACGAAAGACAGCGACAGCACAGGAAGCGAAAGAAAAAGAAAAAGAAAAAAAAGAAAGCGTAAGGAAGAGAAAGCGAAAGCGACGCCCGCCCACAAGCGAAAGAAAGAGAGAGAAAGAAACAGGATGCGTGCGTGCGCCGCGCGGTGTTCTGCGTTGGGAAAAGGGAGACTGGGCCGGGTTCGGCACCACACAGACATCGCGCGCGGGGGTGCCGAGGATTCGAGCGAGCTTTACGCGCCGCCGAAAATTCGCTACACGTCGCGCGCGTGCCGTCGGTGGACCCGTGACGAGCGCGAGGGGCGGTACTGCAAAGAGGGGCGGAAGGCGATGCTGCAATGAGCCCATTCCGGCGGAAGAGCCCGCGGGGCACACACACGAACGGGGCGGTGCGGCGCGGAGACGCCCCGCACGTCGCTGCGCGCGCGAACGGACGGCAGCGGAGCGGAAGCCGATGCGCACTTTGCACGACCTGTGGATGCAGGACGCGCCTGCGCCTGCGAACGGACGGCGAGGCAGGGGGCGGGCGACGATGCAGAAGGAAAAAGAAGAAAGCAGAGAGCAGAGAGCAGGGGGGAGGAAGGGGAGAGGAAGGGGAAAAGGGGGAGGGGAGAAGCAGATGGAAAGACAAGGAGACACGGGCGCGAAAGTAGCACTGTGGAAGGAAGAATAAAACGGACGCAGTCGGAGAAAGAATAAACGGAAGCAGCGGAAAGAAGAAACCCAAGCCAAAAAGGCGGCGAGCGCGTACGCCTCGTGCGCCGCGCGGCTTTTCTCCGCCGAGGGTGTTCTCCCGGGCGAGGGAAAGGGTGTGTTCGGCGAGGGCGGACTCGGTGAGGGTGAGTTTTGCGGAGAGGCGCCAGAGGGAGAGGGTGAGCTCTGCCACTGCGTCCTCGCCTCCGTCTGCGGCCGAGCCGCCGGAGGGGGACGAGGACGAGGAGGGCAAAGGAAAAGAACGGAGGACACCCAGTCCCATGCGCAGGCGCGCGTTCTCCGCCTCGAGGAGTATACCCGCTCGGACAGCGCCGACGTGTCGAGTGCGCGGTTCTGTAGCTTCAAAGCGGAGGCGTGCGCTTCGTTCTACCATCCCATTTTAACCGTTAGAATACTGCTTATTCTCTCTTTGAAGTATGAAGAAAGATGCAAGAACGCAGCTGGAACCGCCCCACCGCCCCGCGCAGATTCGCGAGCTCCTCCATGAGCGGGTGCGCCGCGCTCAGCCGCAGGCCGCCCGCGCTCAGCATCTTCCTTTCCTTCGTGGCGGTCCAAGCGACTTGTATGCGAAGAAGTCAGTGTGAGGATCGTCAGAAGACCGTGTGTGGCGGAGGCAGGAGGCATCAAGGTGGTCTTGTTTGGGTTTTGGTCCGCCGTCGGCTGCGTTCGGCAAGGGGTTGCCTTTTCCGACGCAGTCGCTTATATGGTAAATCTTTCCGCAAAAACTGAAAGAAAGAATCTCAATGCACCTTTTAACTGCATTGAAATTTGCTTTTTCCAGGTGCTCTGGAAGGGTTGCTGAATGATGAACATTCAGCTTCCCTTTCATATCTCATCAATATTCAATAAACATGTGAAGTTTGAAAGTGCCGCTGATTGCGGCCCTTTCTGTTGTAAATTCCAGACTAACTAATAGAACAATGTTTCGTGAATCTGATTTGGCTACAGATTGATACAATTCCCTCTAACATTTCAACCTAGGTCGAAATTTGCCTTTATTTGGTGTGATTACTGACTACACCCGTAAAATGCTAAATCCTAATAATGTCATAACATATAAATCTGTATCCCAGGCTATGGATCCTTCCTCTTTCCCATCATCACTCACGACATCACCCGCAAAATGCTAAATCCTAACAGTGCCATAATATCTAAATCTGCGTCCCCGGCTGTGGATCCTTGCACTTCCCCATCATCACTCACGACATCGGTAATCTATTACTGATTTACACCCGCAAAATGCTAAATCCTAACAGTGCCATAGCATATAAATCTGTGTCCCCGGCTGTGGACCCTTGCCCTTTCCCATCATCACTCACGACATCGGTAATCTATTACTAACTTACGCCCGCAAAATGCTAAGTCCTAACAGTGCCATCACATATAAATCTGTGTCCTCGGCTGTGGATCCTTGCCCTTTCCCATCATCAAGATGCCCCGCGAACCTACCATTATCGATATCCACCTCGACAGTATAGTGGCCTGCTTGAATGCCGTTCTTCCGGTCCTGAACGAGCTCCACGATAGTTTTGGAACCCCTTTCATGCAGGCCATTTCAAACACAAGCCTCAACCTAATTTCTGCAGTGCAGGTAATAGAGAAGAGTAGCCCAAGGTCCCACACTGACTTGGCCTTCCAGAACGTGAAAAACAACAGGGACGAGTGTGTTCAGCTAATGCAAAACATACATGAGATTCTGGTTGCTATTGTCAAGCTTCATATCCAATCTGAGCCACAAGGGTCCCTTGCACCTTCAACTTTGGATCACATAGGAATGTTCACAAAGTGAGTGTCTCCATGCTGAGGGGGTGTGGAAATTCAGGATGGTTCAGAACACTGCACAAGATACATACTTTCTTGGAAGGCCAGCAAGAGAGGAACAGGATCAAACACTTCCTTCGGCAAAGCGAGATGAAGATGCTCCTCAAAGATTGTCGGGCAGGATTACAGCAGGCTTTGGAGGTTTTCAAGGTACGTTTTATGTCAATGTCGACTTAAGCCCATATGAATATGAATGCCGGAAAAAATCAGATTGAGACCAGGGCCACAAGGTTGGCAGATGCTCTCAAAATGCAGGAAACAATGCAAAGACTACACAAGGAACTCCTTGAGTTGGCTTCAAACATGACAGAAGCAAGCTCAGACAGGTCATCCTCTGTATACCAGAGTGTCACTGGCTCCCAAATCAGGTACTGGAATCTGTTGAACATGAACCTGCTTGCTGATCATCTTTGAAAGCTCGATTTCTTTTGGATTGTTGCCAGCTAAACCGAAGATATTCCATGGGCGGGAATCAGAACTCCATGAAATCCTTCAAATTTTTGGCAATGAAGAGGCTCCCAGAATAGCAATTCTTGGAACCGGTGGAATTGGAAAAACGAGCCTTGCCAAAGCCGCACTCCATCACCCAGGCATCAGTTCAAACTATGAGACCAAGCTGTTTGTGGCCTGTGATTCAGCTACAACCAGCATTGAACTGGCAGCCTTGGTTGGATCCAATATAGGATTGAAACCTGGCAGGAACCTCACCAAACCTGTTGTCCAATATTTTGCCCACGGACCTCCATGCCTCTTGGTCTTGGATAATCTGGAAACATCATGGGAAACAATTGAGTCGCGTGGTGGGGTTGAAGAATTTTTATCCCTCCTTTCGGAGGTGTCACATCTTGCACTGATTGTAAGCATAGCCCCAGAGTACCTGGCACTTGTACTAATTTTTCCCAGATCACAATGCGAGGGGCAGAGAGGCCATCCAAGGTCCACTGGACTCACCCATTTTTACCACCATTGAAGCCTCTGGCTGATCATGCAGCTCGTCAGACCTTCATTGACATCACAGATAAAGAGCATGATAACGAGGAAATCACCCAACTTCTTGAGCTTACAGATAATATGCCATTGGCAGTGACTCTCCTAGCTAATCTGGTCGACTATGAAGGCTGTTCTAGTGTCCTGGGCCGGTGGAAGACAGAGAACACACACATGCTTTCTGAAGGCCATGACAAAAGCTCGAACTTGAATTCATCAATCACCATTTCGCTTTCCTGTCCGCGGATGACATCTGGAGCCAAGAACTTATTGAGCCTTCTCTCCATTCTTCCAGATGGTCTTTCCAATGTTGAGCTTCTCCAGAGCATCCTCCCTGTCCCTGATATCCTCACATGCAAAGCTGTCTTACTTCAAACATCTCTTGCCTACACCGACAGCATGCGCCTGAAGGTCCTTGTCCCTATCCGGGAGTACATGCAGCATATACACCCACCATCACCATCACTGGTCCAGCCTCTTCGAAAGCACTTTCATTCACTCCTTGATATGTTCCGGAACCATTTTGGAGTACAGATCAATGGGATGGCTCATCAGATAAATTTCAATCTTCATAATATCCACCACATATTACTACCAAGTCTGCATCCAGACAACCCCGAACTCATGGAAAATATTTATTGCATCCTCGCTTTCAACTCTTTTAGACTGCTTGCTGGACATGGCCGCTCTTTATTGATGGATCAAATCCCACCTCTTTTACCTCAGCTCACAGATCCAAGATTGGACATCAATTTCACTGTGGAAGTGCTCCTGACAGCAAGTCATTATCCTGTTTCCGATCCAGACATTCTCATTGACCAAGCCATCCATCACTTGGCAAATTTAAATGATGCATTGCTTGCTGGTGAGTGTCGGATATTAATTCATTCGTTATGATCCTGATGACAATCTTTTGGAAGCCAAGTTGTATCATATGGCTGGATGGTACTATCTTAACAAGAGAAATGATATAGCGATGAGTCTGCAATTTAATGACAAAGCCCTTACATTGGCGACAAGCTGTGCAAATCTCAAGCAGCAGGCTCTCATATTAAATGCTCTTGCCCTAACAAAGCGTGTCATTGGTGATTATTCAGGGGCCCAAAGACATGCTTGTGAATCCCAAAAGAGGTCACAGATTTGCGGACACATATATCAGGAAGCTGTCGCGCTGCATCATCAAGCAGTCTGTTGTAGATCTCTGGGCAACAGTAAAACTGCAATTGCATTTTGTCAGGAAGCGAGGCAGCTGTTGCAGTTGTGTGGTACGCATGGTGGTCACCTAGATGATGCCATCACAACCACTATTGCCGCTGCTCATTGGCAAAAATCAGAGTATATTGAAGCTCGCAGGATCTTCACAACGATTTCTCAGCGCACTTCACCCACCAAAGTGCCCTCGGCTTATGCCTTGAGCCTTATCAATATCGCACAGATCGATGTAATGACCGGAGAGCCTAAAGACCTTGTGGAATCCAATATTGAAAAGGCTACCCAAATATTTGCTGCGATACAGGTCCCTGCCGTCCTAGATTTCTGTAAAGCTGTGTTGGCAGATCTCATGCTCCGGGAAAGGAACATTCCTGATGCAAAAGAACTATTCCAGGCAGCGCTGAATTCCCAACGGGGTAAAGATGCTGAAGTTGTGATTTACGCCATGGAAAGACTTGCCGATGTTAGCTGCTGGCCCGCTGATGAAATAAAGTGGTCCGCCAAGTGGCAAGTAGTATATCTAGCTCAAGCACAAACGTCACAGCGGAAGGTCGATCGGTACAAGGCATTTAAATTCCTAGGAGATGGATTTAGATTGCATGGGGATGAAGACACAGCACATAGTCTGTTTGAAGTGGCCCTGGAGGCATTCACGACAATGGAGATTCATCAGAGGCGAGGAGATTGCATGCTGGGTCTGGGAGATATTTCGAAGGATAGAGGAGATTTGCTCAAGGCCGTTGGACTGTGGAAAGATGCCCGTCCGTTGTTTGAACGGTCTTCTCAAGCAAACCAGGTTGCTAGCGTTGATACCAGACTTGCTGCTGTGGACGCCCGTATCCTGCAGCAGCATGCGGAATCCTTGCAATATCTCTCCCGGGTGGAGGCATCGACGACATCACTAGCCATTGGGATTCATCCGTTGAATATCAATGTGGGGAAGGATAGGGATTCCACCCTCGAACCAACATACACTTCGCTCTAACTTATAGCGTCCCTCTTGAGACCGCTTTGCTTTATATTTCTGTAATTTGGCGATCTTCCTTACCATATTGCCTGTGTCAATTCTATTTATTTATTTGTTCCCCGGGCGAAAACGTAAATGACAAAGCGATGTGTCATTTAACTTCGAGTAAGTATGAGGCTGAACATTCTGGAGCCGTGCGCTATCCGGACCTCGACGAATGTGCTTGCGGTTCAAGCATCCGACTCGGGTGCGTGAGACCACCGAGTGTGAGTTTGACAATGACATACACAGGAGATGAGAACGAGCTTGAATACACGGGGCAGAAGTAGCGCTTGTTGGAATATTACCAAGCCGACACGTTGTGCACTCGTTTACTTACGTGGCTGTTTGGAATGCTGGCATGGAGATGCACAGCAATGTTGCGAAACACGTCTCAGCTGGTCTGAAACATTGTATGCTCCATTGTTCAACGTTTCTGTTTATGATTGTATACTACATTGTTCTCTGAGGTATAAAAGCCCTCGTACATCTTGGAATCAATAATCAAGATCTTGCTTTCCCCACTTTCCTTACTCTTCCCCACTCATTTGGATACCCCATTCTCACAGCGCTGGGGTATCGCATCCAAGGGAGCACCCACTGAACACTGAAAGAGGGCCAGATTCCCAGTGTTCAAGTTAGAGAGTTTGTAGCTGAAGAGAAAAACCGCAAGAACGAGCGAAGAAGAACAACTGCCGACTGGATACCCAGTCGAAATAAATGGAGAAATAGAGGAAGTGCCACCACCTCTCAGACTCCCTTGGGTGACACATGACGAGTGATGAAGCCGGCAGACTTCTCCGAGTGGCTTGGCCAAATGGCTTGCCCCGCCCAGCGGAGTTTGAATGTGGCTTGAACGGGCTTGTGCGGCTTTGGCTTGGGTGTGGCTTGGCTTGTGCTCACTTACACCAAGCCTACGTACACACCATAGCTGTAGGCTCGTGACCAGCCTTTTTTTTTTTTTTTTTTTTTTGTATCTGCATTTCTATACCGCAACAAGTACACTATCTACTAAGACGCGGTGCCCCGGAATACAAGGCAAATAAATAATATGTGGTGTGCGTGGGATATCCTCGATGATGCCGTAGTTAGTTTGTGGAGTTGGGGGGCGGAGGCCAGCCTGCGAGGGCTGGGCACGCGCGTATATCATGACCAGCCTGCCTACAAATGGCAAAAATATGTGGCGAGCACTTTGCCGTAGGCAGGCTGGTACAACTCGGGACCCACCAAAGGGCTGGGCCCGCAGTTCAAAATTTTGAGTGGTGCCGATGAAACGGTTGCTCAGAGTCAAAGGCTGCAAATGCAAAATGAACAAAATCCAACTTTCGAGTGATTGAGATTGGACACAACTCAAATGAGCGAAAAAGTCCAACTTCAACTACCCAAATACTAGATCTCAAACACTAAACACCTCTTAATTGCCCCAATGATTTGTCTGACGAGTTAGGGTCTTTTTAGACACAAGTATAGGTCTAAGGAGCTCTAAGTCGGGATCTCTTTAATTGTCTCTGTACTGTGAGGAGTTACTCAAAGAGGAACTTTCTCCACGGGCACTTGGTTCAAGTAACAATTTGACCAGGTCAAGATTGAAACCGAGCAGTTTATAGTTAGATTTAAGCTTCTCAGCTATAGTGCAAGTAACGGCTTGAAGGCTGGCAAGTTGTTTGAACCGAAGTTCGGGTTTTTGGACACAAGTCCCACGGTTCGATAATCTCAAATCACAAGTCCCAAATGCTTTCTCTGATCTCAAGACAATGGACACACGGCTCTTTCAAACTCAAACTCAATTCACAATGTTGGCAATCAAAAGAAACTTTATTTCACGGGATCACTATCAAAATAGCAGAGTCCTCAGAGTAAAGCCCTCAACCGAGACCTGTCGTGCGCATGGGAAGGGGCAATGGTGTTAGCCTTCCACACTAGCTTGGGTCAAGATTCAGTGCCGTTCCTTGTCAGAACGTCCTGCTTTTATACTACAAATTATATACTATTACAATGCTTGATTACACTACCGCGGGTATATACAGGTATCTGGCAGGTCATCTGGTATCGGGATATTATTCCCATTGGCTGATCATAGGCTCTATATGTTTAATTCTGACAAACAGGTTACCGATTGCAAGCAACCGTCCCCTTACTGTCGCGATCGGGTATGATTTAACTCCTGTTGAACAAGTTAAACACCTTCTGTACTTATTACACTCTGCCCGCTGTGTCCGGAGGACGCAGATAATTACACGCTCTTCTGTAGCTTTAATTTGATACCCATAACTCCCGGATTGGAGTTACGGTTACTTCTGTACGGGTTACTTTGTCAGGAAACTATATTTAGTCATCCGTCGGAGTAAGCCGATTGAACCTACTTCGGCGAGAACCGTTACTCGGATACTTCACAACTGGATCACGTGACCGATCGCGTCGCGGAAACCATCAAAACTCAACCAAACAGGGTGATGTTATATGCCGTAGTACTCGTTAGGACATCAACCAAGCTTCACAGAGTGGATATTCGTCATCTCCTTGGTAAGTGGCTATGTTTATGTCCTATTGCCATTTAACTGAACACTCGGAGCTTGTGTCAGCCCTCAGATGCGTGCAGAATGTAATTATTTAGTAATTCCATTGTTGGTAAATCTCGCGGCTTATCACCGATGATCGGCATCACGCTGCAATCAATTCCCTACTAAATTTGAGGCTCCAGAACTCACCCGCAGCGAGCTTAATCGAAATTCTGAAGAGACAGATTTTGAGAAGAGTGGAATTGGAGTTGTCCTTCCCTTTGGAGTTTTTCCAACAGATGTAAAATAAGCTCAGAATAAAGGAAAAGGAAAGTGATCGAACTCTGCACCCAGCCCTTTTGTTTGTCCCGAATTGTACCAGCCTGCCTATGGCAACGTGCTCGCCACATTGTTGCAACTCGTAGGCAGGCTGGTAATGAGCCTACCATAGCTGGTTCTTCCATTAAGGCCCTTGGTGATTCATGACTGTCAAGCACCCTGCACGGCATCTCTCTCACATCCCTACCTTGCCCCCACCGAAATTGAACCCCCTGTGCTGGATCCCTGCACACAATATGCCGGATGTCGGAGAAGAATACCCTCACTGCGTTCAGACCCCCCCGTAGGCACAGGTCTGCCGGATCCCAATAGGCAGATGTGTAGGCCGACCAGTGTGCCGAGCCCTGCCGAGGGGTTGGTCTAGGTGTACCGGCAGGAATAGGCACACATAGAATGACGTGGGCCGATGAGCCTAGCTAGGAAATTCAAGACCCGACATGGTTCCTCATTTCACCCGCCACCAACCTGGACTCGGATCGGCCAAGGTCGGCCAAGATAGGCGTACCACCGTCGGCCGAGATCGTCCAACGTGGGCAGGCCTCGCGTAGGCAGACGTGTTAGACCAACATCGGCCAACGTAGGCTTACGTAGTCATACCTCGGCAGAGATCGGTGTACGTAGGCACATCTGTGCCTACGGGGGGGTCTGAACGCAGTGCCTCCTGCTTTTCTGTCATTCCACGAGGCCTCTCTGACACGAACATCATCCGATGACTCGAATTCCTTCTGGTCAGTCATAAACAAGTGGCAGTCATAGGCTCGTCACATTCGTCTGTGAGCTAGACAACCATATATTCTGCTTCTCACCTCCAACAAGGAAATGCAGATTCAAAGCGAGTAGGGCTTATAATAACCGAATCAAGCCATTCGTTGTCAGCTGGCCCGAGCCATTCCACCCGTGAGATCAAGCCACTACATGCATCCCACATGCCGGGCTAATTAGCTCGAATTCAACCGAGCTGTCGTTAACGATTACAGCTAATAACAGTACGGAGGGAACTCTCATGAAGCGGGGACGTGACACAGCTCTCAAAGATCTCGTCCTTTTGGCGAAAGGAGACAACTTCGCGTCCGCGCTTGACGCCGGTATAGGGAGACATCTGCGCAGGCTCCGAAAGCTTGAATTGTACCTCAGTGACGCGTACGAAGGGCGGCACAAGCAATTCTTCCGTACGTCGAATTTCCACACGACCCTCGAGCACCTCGAACTGTTCCGGACATACCGTAAGTCCGCATCAAAGTGCGCCCGCACCTCTGAACTAATGGACTGCCAGCCCTCCCTTCGCTTCTGCTGCCTACTCTCCCCGTCCTCCGATTCATGAAGCTCCAGTTCGAATTCCACGGAACCCACCTCCCTGAGCTCGACGCCCTCCTCATCTCACTCCCCATCACTGCCCGGCTCCTAGAATCGCTCTTCCTGAAGGTCGATCCCCTATCGAACTCGGGAACCAGGTGGCCCGAGTCCACACGCGCGCACCCGCTGTTCATTTCTGCAGCCGAGCTGAGGCAGGGTCTGCCACGCCTACAGGAGATCCACTGTTCAGGGAACAACCTGGCCTTGCTGAAGTATGGCTTCGCGGCGTACATGGCCCTAAAGCTTGCTGGCGCAGCAGAGGCGGACATGCTCACGTTCTCTACATTCCGGGCAGTTCGAAACGATATGTGATTGTCTTGGACGGTGAGCTCGCATGCGGGCAAATCTCAAAGGTTAACTTCTTACAGCTAATAACAGTACCGAGGGTGCGACCAAAATTTTCCTGTTTGGGACATTTTCAAAGGATTACCTATAGCTCGGCCAATTCTTGATAGATTTCCTTGAAAATAGGCTAGATTTGCTAGGTTAATTCATGCGGAATTAGTAATAGAAAAAATATTGTATGGTAGATGAACTTGGACTTTTACCAAAATGATAGCTGTAGACACGCTCTAAACGAAAAGATAACCGTGGTTTTTTACGAGTCGGGCCTGGATAGAACAGGCGGCTTCCGCAGACAGGTTCGATCATATTGAAGGAGCAGCGGACGCGGACCCTCGGAACGGATGAGAAAAGATTGAACATAAGCAATGAAAAAATTCGGCTCATTCTGCTCAATTTGCCATCCTTACGGATACCCGGGGCTCGAATTCCAATTTCCTGTAAACCATCAACGCAAGTTGAACAGTGGTTGTATTACACCTCCGCAGCCGGGCAGAAAAAGAAGCATCCGACATTTATATGACTCGGGCCTGAGTCGAACAGGCGCCTCCCGCCAGAGTCCGTCGAAGCCCATTGATTGAGCGCCGGAGGCCATCCGCCACCAAGTCGATACAAAGCCTGTGGGCCGCTCAGTTTGTGGCAGAAATTCGGACCTCAGTGGTCTTTGTTTGCCTGAAACGAATTCAAGCTTCTTTCATTGGAACTACCTAGGGGATTATCGAGCTGGGAGAACCTCATTGAAGTAGCGAATCAGCGGGGTGAGAGAAAGCGAGAAAAAAGAGTCGCACCTGAATGATCATGACTCGGGCGTGATTCGAACAGGCGGCTCCCGCTGGATGATGTCATTCAGCAGATTGAGTGAGTACGGGCGTGGTCTATCCGCCACCGAGTCAGTATGTGGGCCTGTGCGCCTTGCTATGAGTGTTAGTGCTTGCATCAATGCTGAAAAGGACTCTTCAATCAATGCGGGACGGTTAAAAGACATCCGCGTACTCTGATCAATGTCCATGCATTTCTGAGGCCCGGGGCTTCACGTCGAACTCCAATCCCGACTTGAACTCTGCGTAACGTATTCCTGGCCCGGGGAGTTGAACTCCCCTGACGAGAATTGAACCTGAACCTCGAGCGCGCACTTTTGACCGGCTTGGAGCATGATTGAGTCCGAGTCGGTGACTTCTCACCTCTATAACCCGTACCGTATTCGCGTTCTTGGGTCGTTCAAACGCCGGCAATCCGGCCAGAAGGCGTGGAAATAAGAGCGTTGTGTGGCGGTGCGGGTGACGTCAGTTAAGATGTGTTTCTTCTCTTTACTCCCGTTTCCCTTTCCCTGCAGCGGACTCGTCGACCCAACCAGGCGCGCGCCATGCTCTAGAGGCTAGATATGTTGCAGAGGCGTTGTTTGACTAGATATGCATCCTTGATGCATCCAGCAAGTCCTTGCTTGGGATGGGACGGTCGTCAACGACGGTTCGGCAAGGGCGCACTGAAGTGCAGAAGGCATTCGGGGGCGCCGACGGCACGCTCGTGCATCGCATCACCTGCGCCGCGACCGGCGCGCTGAACAGCCCGTGTTCCTCCTAATGTCAGTCTTTTGCGAACCCCGCGCACGCCCCAGATGGTACGTTCATCGCGCGCCGCTGCTCGTCCCGCCCGGCGCGGCGCTCGTGTTCGCGGACGATGGGGCGCCCGCGCAAACTCGGGGAAGACGAACGCAAAGCCGGACGAGACGTGGGCAGCCCTCGCCGCCCTGCGCGACACAGGCTGCCGCCGACTCTCCCACTGTCTCTCACTTTTCTCTTAGAACAACTCCCGGTAGCCGAAGCGCACGCACTGTCGCAAGCATGCGAATATGAGTGGCCGCGCGTCGCACGCGAGTACCTGCGCGCGGACGCGGGCTGGGGCTGGGGCTGCGCGCGGGCGTCGCGGCGACACAGGCGGAGCCCCGATCCGCCCGCCTCGCTGCCCTCTGAATCCGCACCTGACGTACGATGCCGTACGTCCGACGCGAGGGCTTCCGCCTCACCGACCGGCGCTGCTGCCTTCCCGCCTCTCTCGCCGCACCCGATTACGAGCAGGCCCGCGACTTGTAGCGCCGGCGCCGGGGGTGGGATGGGGATGGGGGTGTTTGCGTTTGGTGCGAATGGGGACCGATTGGTGGAATCAGGAATGAGTGGAGTGCGGAGGCATCGTATGTACCTTCATCTTCTCCGCTCAATCCAGTCCACTCCGCATTGATGTGCGTGTGTAGCCCCTCGTCGTACACACCCCGCACCCGCAAGCCGTCGCCGCCGCCGTAGACCGCGACAACACAGCAAGAAAAGAAAGGATGCCCGCGCGATACAAGCTCAGACGCTGGCCGTGCAGGACGCTGCACGGGCGCGGGGCAGACACGGGCGCCAGAGCCACCACGTCGCACGCGGTCGTAAAGATGGAAGACACACGCAGTCCAGTCCGAGATGCTGGCGTGCGGTAGATTACGATATGGAGCCGGCGCGCGCAGAGCGCCTCGCCCAGCTCGCCATTCAGCGCCCGTGCAGCGGTGAGCTTCGCCTCCGCCACCTGCAGCTCGCTTTCCAACGCGAAGACGCGGGCAGCGGAGGAGGCGGCGAGGGACGCGGAGAGAGCGGCGAGCTGGGAGTGGGAGGTGGCGAGCTGTGTCGCGGGGCTCTCCTCGCCTTCGCCGTCCGTGCGGCCGGTGAGGGTGAATGAACGAGATGATGCGAAAGGAGGGGGACTCCGCCCCTCCAGCCCCTCACAAGCTCCGCATACGCGCCCATCGCCCCTCTCTCTTCTGCCTTTCCTCCTTTACCGCTCTTTCCAGCTCCCTCACCCTCAACACCCCATCCTCCTCGCGCCCCCTTGTGCACGCAGCGAGCGCGTACGCCTCGCCCGCTGCGCGTCTTCTCCGCGGCTCAGCGTGTTCGCTTGAGATAGAGAGAGGGTGTTCGGCGAGGGCGGACTCGGTGAGGGTGAGGTGTGCGGAGAGGCGTCGGAGAGAGAGAGTGAGCTCTGCTACTGCGTCCCCGCCTCCTTCTGCGGATGAGTCGCCGGACAAGCCGCCGGAAGAAGACGAGGAGGGTAAAGTAGGAGACCAGAGGACACCGAGTTCCATGCGCAGGTGCGAGTTCTCCGCCTCGAGGAGCGCTACTCGGACAGCGCAGACGTGTCGAGCGCGTGGTGCTGCAGCTTCAGGGCGGAGGCGTGTGTTTCGTTCTGTCGTTCCATCACATCCCATTAGCTTACCCTGTCTCGTATGGAGTAGCCTGAGAGAAAAGCACACCTGGAACCGAGCCACCCCGCACGCAGACTCCATTAGCGGGTGCGCCGCGCTCAGCTGCAGGTCGCGCGCGTTCGCGTTCAGCATCCTTTCCTTCTTGCCGGTCAAAGCGACTTGTATGTGAAGATCAACTGAATTCTTGTGAGTTATGCAGGGATTGTCAGAAGACCGTGTCACTGCGCAGGGACGAGTTGGCCTTCTTTGGTTTTTGATCCGCAGGTCGGCTTTTTCCGGCACGGGTGGTTAACGAAGAGGTATGGTTGCTTAAGGGGAATTTGGAAGTTTGGAAGGGGTGGGGGACGTTGAAATATCCATGGATTTCGATTCCCTTTGTGAACTGCGAGCAAAAAATTAAAATTAAAAAATTGCATAACGGGCAAGAATGACCCGGGCCCGAGTCGAACGGGCACCTTCTGCTGCTCACTTTCACCATCTTACAACAAAAGCAGACGCGGACCGTCCGCCACTGGGTCAGTATTAGCCTTCGATTCGCCTGCATAGGTGAGGGAGTAAATTCGAACAGGATGGAAACTTGAAGGCAAGTTTAAACAAAAGCATCGTGAATTACAGAAGGGACCCAGGCCCGAGTCGAACACGCGTCTACTTTATTTCGCATATTCTTCGAGCCACTAAAGCAGGTGCGGACCGTCCGCCACTGGGCCTGTATTCGCCTTCAGTTAACCCTGCATACATGAGTTAGGAAATTCGAACAGGAAGGAACGTTGAAGGCGAGCAAAGAAAAACCAAGACGATCAATCGGAATGAGCCAGGCGAACATCGGATCGGGCACGGCTGAACATTGCACATCAGACCGGGATTTAATAATTGTAACCGAATTAGAGATGCCAGCCCGAACCAGTGGGGTCAAAAAATTGGAAATCTCAAGTGTATGACCCGTGCCCGAATCGAACGGGCACCTTCTGCTTTTCATTTCATTTACATTTGATGAAAGCAGATGCGGACGACCCGCCACAGGGACTCTATCTCTGTCGCTGCGCTGTCCATAAACGCAACATTCAAGCCCCAAAATTTAATAAAGGGAGAATGGAACGAACAGTGGGACGACTGCCACTCATGATCAACCTCCACGTCGCCAACACGTCGCGGCACAAAAGGATGTGCATTCTCCTCTCGCCCTCTTTTGCGCTCCAGTTCGCATATCCCTTTCGTCTGGCCCCACGCTGGACCTGAACCAATCATTTTTCACGCCGGAGAACGACATGCTTCCCCAAGGAACTTATATCGCCACTGGATGGCCGGGGTGGCTCAGCTCGCTCACTATCTCGCTCACCATCCAGACACGAAGACCACCCAGCTCTTCATATCGGACTCGACGGTCCAGGACATGGACACTGAATAACAGGGTTCATTTCCCCTCCGGCGGGTTAAAATCACGGAATTTGAAAAGCTGGCGCGTGGTGGGGAAGGGAAATGGGCCATCCAAGGCCACCCATGCCAGAGTTGAACGGTGGTAAGTGTGTTAACGTTATTAGTGTATCGTATTATGCATTAATTTTACCCCCGATGGAATACCAGGAACTCGGCTCAACAGAAACCAGATACTTATTCTGAAGACGAAAGAACGCGTTTGTTCTGTTGCTCAAAACAACTCTTTCTCTGTGCGGAGCCAGGAATTCAGATGTTACTTGTTTAACTAAGTAGCAGACTTAAATATGATAATCGAATGATACTAAAGAGCAAATGAAAGGCGGATCCTCGCACCGCTTACAGCCAGATAGACCTGTATTGCTGGATCGCCGCCTCGAGCTTGACGGGGTCGATAACCGGATCAGTGGGCGATTTCCCAGATTTAGAACTCGAGACCGCAAGGTTCTTAAGGTTGATGCTCTGCGGCAGAATCTCTGTGCAGTCGGTGAGGGTGTTCTTGTTGAGACCCAATAGGCTCATCTTCTCGTGCGCAGCCGCATATTCCCTGGCCCTAAGCCCAAGACGTTGGCGAGAGATGGACATCTATGACGGGGAAGGCGCACCAGTTATCTTGGTTTCCGACGAAGCGGTTGTAGTCTTTCTGCGTCGTCGCATTGTGCGAGAAGTTGACATCGCTGTTGAGCTTGAAAGTGCCTGGTATTTTTCAGTCAGACGAAACGTGGTTGACTCAGGACGACGGATTATCATACCTGGAGCAACGCTTGAGCTCTGAGTCTCTGAGTCTGCAGCCATAGGTCAGCAAACCTGACTCCTTAGCAAGTGAACTCGAACATCCTTACAGAAACGAACGTCCCAGATATCAACAGTACTGTCAAACGAGGATGGTGCCACGAGGGTGTTGACGAAGCGCTGCTTCCCGGTAGAATGCGCGCCGATAAGCGCCATGAGTTCGCGGATGCTGAAGCCCATGTCGGCGAAGCGATCGGTAAGGACTTTGACAGGGCTGTTGGGGTTCGGAAGTAAACCGTCCGGGGCGATGTTCTTGGGTGCCGTGCGCCCAATGTACGTGTTGATCACCGGGCCGCCTGGGCATGCAAGCTGTTTAATCAATCGAGCGTCAATCCCAGGGCTATTTATTGTGGCTGAACCCGACGTACGACACCGAGGACTCCAGCGAGCTGCAGACGAAAAACGTTAATTAGGCAACCATCTGAGTGTGGACACTTGAACGCACATGGAGAACATCGCCAGGAGAGACGTTAAATTTCGCAGGGAGGGGTTTGAGAAGGCTAACGATGCTCTGCAGGCCGTTGTTTTCCGGACGCAGAACCTCGTTAGGGTCAACGAGCATGGATCCGTCGGCCGCACCGTTCGGACGCCCCGCTGCTTGCAACGCGAGGGAGAAGGGGCCTGCATAGAATTGGTTCAAAACTACGGAAGTCGATGTTCATTGTATGCACATACCAGCATCGTGGAATGCTAGACGGATGGAAGCACGAGCGGGATCCCCGCAACGGCCTGTAAAGATAAATCAGTCCAGACTCGCCGTCCTGAGAACCTCACCCACCGTGGTAGATACCGCCCATAATCGCATCGCGGACAGCGACCCACGGCTTGCACTGGGGATTCTTTACACTGGCGACGGTCGGGATACCACTTCCACTGCTCCCTCCGTCGTCATCCCCGCCCTTGCGCACCGTGTGACGGTTGACTTGTGGGCTGGCAGACGCAGACACACCGAGAAGAGAGATTAAGAGAAGAGAGAGTAATGGAGCTGAGAAGGACCGCATGACTGTAGCTGTCTAGGTGAAAAATGACAAAAAACCCAAGAGAAGGAGAAACAATGTAAGTATGGAGTGTTGCACTGGTGAGCCATTTTATACACCGAGGGCTAATCTCCGATCTGTTGACATATAGTGCGGGCACCAAGCACCGTCTCTGAACATCCTGTATAGTGATCTCGTTTCAGAGAAATGCATGTAAATGTATGTACCTGGTAACTTGTGGAGATCAAGGATCAATCGGAAGCATGAACCGGGATATTGACCACTCACTTGCAGAGGGATAATTGGCCAAGAATAGATATAGAATTATACCGTGTCAGTCGCAATGAGGACAGCTCTGGGAACAGACAGGCTGACAGCGCCCCTTTCCAGTGGAATTCACCATGCTGTACCGGCACAGACCTGAATACTGTTCAGGGTAGCTTGTGGCAACGCATAAAGCAAGACGCCGCTTTTGACCTTTATGGAGAAACGTCAAAACTCTAGGGACATGTTATTGACAGGACCATATAGCCCTGAGCCCTGTTCATGGGCTCTATGAACCGTGAACGTGGCCGCCTTTCCTCCCGTGGCTCGGGTTCCGATCTGCTGGATTTGTTTCATATTAAGCAACGATGGACGAACAGAGCCAAGGGATTGAAAGCTGATGGACAGCATTGACCAAGCCGTTGGGCGACAGAAACCCATGGTTCTACGCTGAGACAGCAGAGTCATACCACTGCCAGGGTGCGCCCGGACAGCGGCATCGAGTCCGTCGGTCGTTGCACGTTGGACCCGCGTCGGTGGGAAACCAAGTCCGTCGATCATCCTGAATGCTCGGCACTGGCAGGTATGGACAGCCTTAGACAGCCATCTTGGCATAACGCCGTGATGGCCCAGATATTAATGGGCTAAGTGGGCAATTAAACCGTGTTTTCGTTGCTTTGAGTGTGGCTTGAATCCTAGTACATCACAGAGCCCACAAGGAGCTCAGAATAAGGCAAGGGATACGCCCACATCATTGAGTTTTGTCTTGGCTGGTTTTGAGTCTGAGCCGCAACTAACTTCAAAATGCGAAGTATTGTCCAATGTCAGAAGGAGATCTACTCGAGCGGAATTAGGTGAGTTACAAGTATCACAGAATTATGCATGTCAAGCGCGACTCACCGTACCGCCGGGAAATGTTGATTACTGGCGACGGCAGCGGAGGCGGGCAGTAAACAAATTTGACTTGATGTCCAGAAGACATGTTGAAGGTTCAAACCGACGAATCTGACTCAGACTATGCGGCGAAGACGCTGATCAGTGCAACATGCATAAGCACTGCTTGTAGGCGGAGCAAGAGGAGTTCTGATTCGCAGCTCTAAGGACGGGCGTCGCTTCCGCCCGACATCCCCGACCACCGAATTCACGGAGGAGCAAAATGGCATTAGGATTGAAGATCAGGCAGAAGATTCGGAAACGCGTCAAGCAAAAATCAGGACGCATATAGTTGCGACATGCGACATTTCTGCAAGAATTCCTCGTAAAGAAGGTAGCGCTGCATGCGGTGAGAAGCATGGCACTTACATATGGTTGGAACCACGCTGGACATTTTGACCGCCATGGCGAGCCGAAAAAATAAGCAGCCCTCCCATCAAATAGACTCATGAGTCACGGTTGCCTGGAGCGCCTCTCGAGCGTCAAATTTGCCGGTCACAGCGGAACCAAAGGACAATTGAAATGGAGAGGCAAACTTCCATAGTGTGAGTCACCGATGGTCTTGAGGAAATCAGACAACGACCCATGCATCGTGTTTGGCAAGTCTGACAGCTCGGAGAGCCTCTTGTCAACCAGGAATCTTCGCCATCAACATCAGTAGGCCATGCAGTGGCAATGTTCATCGGGACTAGATGTAGACAAAGCTGATCCCGCTAATGTCTGCCAGTGCCAAGTACAGCCGCCCGGCGCCCACAAAGTACAAAGGAATCGAAGATGCAATGGGACGTCATTCAATCCGAGTCAGGACTCCTCGTGCGCACACACCCAGACAGTGGCAGATCGAGTAAGACGTTAGTCTGCTTAGACGTTTAAGCAGTGGATCACTGAAGCCTGAGGGCAACAAGAGCTCACAGGCGTGAATGCAGAAGGAGCAAAAGTTCCCGGGAGATGCCGGCCGGCTACCTGGCAAAATGATGGCGAGCTCTCCTTCTCTCTCGCCGTCACCTTGCAGCAGCCAGTTCCAATATCCCGACGTTGCTCTGGTATCGTCTTGGCTAACTGTAACACTTGAGTCCTTGAGTTGACTCCACGCGACAGACTGTACCCCAGCACCTGACGATCCGCGAATATAGAGGACTACGCCTCCGCGTACCCGGAATGGACGAGCGCGCCTCCTGCTCGGCCCTGTCAACACCACCGGACTCCCCTCGCTCCCAGTGGAAACGTTGCACGAGATAACGTCGTACTTCGTTGGCGCGCCTATCCCAGCAAAGTATTCCCCGGCATTCATCTGGAGCGTCCTGAGGCCCTCCGTGCGCTGTCGCATACTTGCAGGCGCTTTCGGAGCGTGTTCCTCGCACAGTCATGTGAGCGCCTCGAGGTGTGTGCCTCCTGAAGCGTCGTCGAGTCCCGGGAGCGGTCCGCTTTGTACGGAATCAATCGCTCGAAGAAGCTCGCGAAAGCCCTCGCGCGCAAGCTGGTAAAATACTCACAGTTCACAACTCATCGCTCGCTCAATATGTCCGGTTTGTCTCTCTTGCCTTTTGCAAAGCTCCGCTGATCCACAGTAGCGTAGCGTCGTCTCGGTGGTGCTCATCGGGTGGTCTGCCGAGACGGTCTTCCTCAGGTTCTTCCACTGCCTCTCACTCCTCATCCACCTCGAAACGATCCAAGTCCTACTCATCCCCAGCATATTCTGCAAAACCAGGGCTGGGAATAACTTCACGCGCCTCATGCCGAGTCCCTTGGATCCGGCGCTTTCGGGGCGCATATTCCTGCTGTACGGATGCTCATCCTCCACACCAATCACTACGTTCCGCCCCGTTGTCGGCCCAGCTCGGCAGACCCTGCCGACCTGTGCTGAGCTCGGTCGACCTCTGCGGACAGGGATCGACAAAGTCTGTCGACCTCAAACCAAGGACTCGACAGACTCTACCGACCCGGGTCGGCAGAGCTCGACCGAGCTCAGCACAGGTCGACAGGGTCTGCCGACGGGCCTAGGGAACGCAGTGAATGCCTTCGACATGGTCAAATGCTGCCCGAACACAGAGCGCCTTACGGTGATCGGTAGCATCTCTGAGCACTCGTGGGTTCAGCGCCATTCGATAAAGGACCACGCGCGCAACCTGCGCACCTTGACTTCTTTGCCCGTCCCTTCGGCGCGCGTCAAAGGTGACCTGCCCCGCTTTTACTCCCTCCCTACCAGCTCATAGAATCATCCCTAGAGCTCGTTGAGTGCACGCCGCTCCTCGTTCAGAATTTGACCCCGGTACGCATTCGGCCGTGTTTGTTGTCCATCTTTCTGCAGCTGGCGTTCTCCAACGCGCTCGACATCCTGCAGCGTCTCCCATGCCGAACCTGCGCAAAATCACCCTCATTGCCAATGATGAGCAGGCGTCGGACCTCTCTCATGCGACCGAGGCGTTCGTCCGCGCTGCGCAGGCTGTGCTTCGCGGCTATGCCTCTGATATGCAGGGTACAAATAAATGTGTATCCGTTGAATTCGCTGAAGCTTTCCGCACGTATCCTGTAATCTCCCTTGAACATCGATACTGGCGGATCCTAGAACCCTTGTGCGATTTGTACATCCAATTAGTGCTAATGTTGTTATAACTTATAATTAATAGCGCCGAATATTTATGGGTGCAACGAGCTCCGCCGCCGTACATCAAAATTCACCCTCGCTCTGCCCGCTAGCTGCACGAAATACGATACGGCCTACGGGGCGTTGACGCCAGTTCAGAGTGAACAGGTCCTACAGCTCCACAGCAAGCCAGAAAAGAAAAGGAAAAACCCCACGGGCATGTTTCTGACTCGAGCCTGGTTCGAACAGGCACCTCCCGCCAGATGATCTCATCCACAATCGATCGAGCGCAGGAGGCCATCCACCACCGAGTCGCTATCACGCCGGTGCGCGTCGCTATTAGCGCTAATCTAGTTAGAAGTACGTGTCATAACGCTGAATATTTTATATTTATGAGTTGCGCCACCGGCCATTGACAGCCCCGCTAGCTCCACGATATACGATACGCCCACGAAGCATTGACGCAAGTTCGAATTATTGACGTACAAGTTGAACATCGGTTATACCACAACTTCGCAGCCGGGCACAAAAAAAGCCATCCCTCGACTGATTCGAACAGGCGCGTTCCAACTAGATCCCATCTAGTCCCATTAATTGAGCGCGGGAAGCCATCCACCACCGAGTCGCTACAAACGCCTGTGCGCCTGACTACGAGTGTTAGTGCTCATATCCATGTTGAATATCAGAATCTTTGAATGGGAAGACTCACGCTTTGCTGCCTATGCCTCGATCCCTCCGGAGTAGCGGAGACAAACATCCTGCGTAGCTCTTTACACGCCAGCTCTTCTCACACTCCATTCCGACCTGATGAAGAGACAGAAAAAATTTACAACTACCACAGCTCCACGACTCGGGCCTGATTCGAACAGGCGCCTCCCACCAAATCACGCGTTTGTCGGCCATGAACAACGGGCGCGGTCCATCCGCCACCGAGTCGGTACAACGACCTGTGCGTCTCGCTATTAGTTCTACTGCTCATATGCATGCTGAATATTTGGCAGTGGACGAGTTTGAGGCTTCATGTACCTCCAGGTTCGACCTCGTTCTCCCGGCTGGTTCCAAAACTTGTACATTATCACACCCAGGGCACCACACCCTCAAGAAGCGCCCACGAGAGCCAAGAAGCCTGCCCTCCTATCGCGATACCCAAAGCTCCAATTCCAAGGCAGAAAGGTAGCTGGCAGAAAAAAAACCGATTTTTGTTCCGCTTTATGACTCGGGCCTGATTGGAACAGGCGCCTCCCGCTACACATACTGTTGTGCTATTCATGGATTACGGGCGCGGTCCATCCGCCACCGAGTCAGTACAAACGCCTATGCGCTCGGCCATTAGTTGAAGCCCTGATATTAATGCTCACTATTTATCACAGGCACGATGCACTACGTATCTTCGTCTGTCCCTGTCGCAGTGGCAGCGAGTCTCCACTGAAAATCCTACGCCGATCTGCTATCCACGATGAGCCCTCAGGTAGACCAATAGATAGCTGTGGAAGCCTTTTATGCGAAGGTGGGCCGTGCTATGACTGGGGCTGCTCGTGGGATCCGTAGGGACGCACGATGTAGTCCGCGCAGATACGGATACGCACGACGTGCCCCCATCCGGCTCCGCGCCCGCCGTACGGCACACTGGCAAACGCATCACGCGCCTCTAAAACTCACCATTGATATCAAATCGATATGGGCACCAATATCGAGGCCCACAGGCGCTTGTAACAACTCGGTGGCGGATGGCCCCCCGCGCTCAATGTATCTTCCACATGGCATCCAGCGGGAGGTCCCTGTTCGAATCAGGCCCGAGTCATAGTAATGAGCTGTGTTTTTTCTTCTGCCGTCCAACTTGCATCAAGCCATGACGGAGGATTGGAGTTGCAGCCCCAGTCAAGGCATGGCAGATTACCCAAAGCGAGGGGAATTTTTGATTTTTTAATTAATCAGCGCACCATCCCGTGCGACGTGTGCGCTGACTTCAATCAAGAGTGTTAGCACGAGTAGGTAGATAAGACTCGCTGGCGGGTGGGCCGCACTCGGAATTGCCGAGTCGTAAAGCGGTGTTGTTGGGATGGTTTCTTTTTCTTCCGGCATGCGGAGTACGGAGGCCGGCATCCGCTGCTCATTCAGCCTTCAGTGAGGTGCAAGTCTGCGGACGCCGCCTGTTCGATCCAGGCCTGGACGGGACTCGTGAGCACGGAAGTAGGAACTTTTTTTCCTTTTGTTGCTGTGGGTCGTGATGTTCCAGAGTCTCCAGAACCCGACGGGTGCATTTTGATCGGCGCAACTCGTACTAGTCCTGGTATTAATGCCGAATATTTATGAGTGCAGCTAATTGCGAGTCGCACAGCCTTTCCTACCGACTCGGTGGCGGATGGCCTCCCGTGCTCAATGGCTTGTTTGTGTTGATCCGTATAGCGGGAGGCGCCTGTTCAAATCGGGCCCGGGTCGTGCAGTGACGGTAGTTGTTTATTTTTTCCACAAAAACTCCTTGGTTTTAGTAAGACTGGTGCACCAAGGCTCCTAGCTTACATTAACTGGCCACCCATAAATGACCAAGGCGCGCCAAGCTTAACGAAAATTGAACAGAGTGGGTGGAACTTTTAGTCAGACTGCGCACCGTCCCATGCATTTACTTCAGAGTCGGGGATCTTTAGCGCGAGCAGGTACTGAGATGCCCACCGACTCGGTGGCGGATGGCCTCCCACGCTCAATTGATGTTGGACGTACCATGCAGCGAGAGGCGCCTGTTCGAGCCAGGCCCGAGTCATAATTTGTCTGGATCGTTCTTTTGCGCCCGGCTGCTGAGGTGTACAACTTGCGTCAATGGGTTATGGATATTTGGAATTCGAGCTCATGGACGCATGCCGAAGCTGGATTTTCAATCCGTAAGCGAACGTCCCGAGCGATGTGTATATCGACTTCCCAGTCAAAGATGTTGGCACCAGTAGGGAGATACGACTTGGTGGCGAATGGCCTCCCACGCTCAATTAGTCCTGTTGTTACAAAGGGGGTCCGATCGGGGTTTCCGCTTATTACCAATCAACTCTGCAGCACTGGGAATCATCTATTTGCAATGGGCAAAGATGCAAAGTCATACTTTACCCTGCTCGGAAGAGTTCTGTCTCTTCAGAATTTTGCAAATTGGCCGAGATGTTAAGCTATTCAAAAAGTTTGATGGTCACTTTATGAGTATTTGCCAAATGATTGATAAAAGATAAAGCGGGTAGGGCCGACAAGCGGCACAGCCCGCTACCGTAATAAACGACTTGGATTTCAGTATTCAATGCTATGGATAATTCTCTGAAGAGGGCCGGGGACTTCATAAACAGTGGTGTAATCCAACCAAAAAAACTCCTCGGAAAGCAGTTAAGTCCTCTCAACCAAACTTCGGTCAACATGGAAGCTCCTTCACTACTCCAGAGGCAGGTTACGCAGCTCAATGCTTGCTCGGTCAATGCGACCAGCTCACATTGAGTCTCCTAAAATACTTGCTCATAGTGCTCATAGTGGGACAGGCCAAAATAAAATAAATGTACGCGTTAAACATTGAGCGTTCACCGTTCAAGTTCTACTTTGAATTGGAGTTGTATGAGTGTCAAGTGAAATTGTCTGATGGCCGCTGAAAATAATAATCAGAACAGGCCGCATCAGGAATAGATTAGATTGACCGCGTAGCTCAACGTTCGCTCGGTCGATGCGGCTGCATCGACCAGCTCACGTTGAGCCTGAGGATAAATCACGGATACCGGTCCCACATGTATATAAACAGAATTTAATCTTCATGGACTGGGAGCTAATTATTAGAGAGTTTGCGCTGCAGTGATTCGAGCCATCAGATGGCATTTTGCAGTGTGCAAACTGATGGCTCTTCCCTCGAATGGCTGGAATACCTGAGGTGACTATTGACAGAAATATATGCTGTGGGAACCTACACATACCATAGTAATGTATGGAGCTCTGTAATTGGCTCAGCATGTCCTTACACTCGATTCAAGCTCTCAATTTTTGACTTGGCATTTAAATGGCTGAAGTATGTTGGCACGTTGGTCCTTGGAATGGACATCAAATTTAACTAACATGAGCTGCTCTTTGAGGTGGAGAATATGTTTTTCGGTTTGAAAAAAATGAGCCATTGGCCATCAGTTTGCGCATTGCAAAAATGCCATCTGATGGCTCGAATGGCTGCAACGCAAACTTGCTATTATTGAAAAATGGGTTCCCCCCGTCGATATCGGGTAAACACTCGCTCAACGTTTACCCGAAGGTTGATGCATGGGACATAGGTGCCTCAACCCTCATATTAAACCTCCTAAATAATGAGCACATTCGATCTTCGGAACTTCCCTGGGCTTAATACTCCTCCCAGATTATGCTCCTCGCGGAATACTTTGTTCTCACTCGTCTTCTGTCTTGCTTTTGTCTCTAGTTCCATTCCTAAGAATTTCTGGGATAATAAATTGCCATTGAAAGACTACTGGTGAGTGTTTTAGTGCTCACCGATTGTAAAGGATGGCCGTGCTTCCAATGATCCGAAGATATCATTTCCATTCTAGGGCATGCGAAATTTACTCTCAATTTTACGCCACTTACCCCGCGTTAATAGCACATTGCGACTTTCTGAGTATTGTGAGTATTGATAGCTTCTGTGAATGATTAGGATAGTCCTCTTCAGTATATAAGTAGCCATAGTTTCGTAGTTTCCTCAACTTCTGGAATCCAGCCCTTCCCCCATCAACCTTGGTTTCTTGAAGACTTTTGCGGGGTCCTGTTCCGTCTGACACTCCGGATTCGCGCGGACCTCATAATTACCTTGCTTTTCATAAGGCCCCTCCAGCGAACTTGAGCTCGTAAAATTACCCAAAATTATTTAAGTTGTCGGCCTCTCAAATAGTAGGAACTTCAAAATGCGGCAAAGGCGGGGACGAGTTCTGAAGAACACAAGAGTGTCACAGAATTTGACCATTTGGCTAATTGAGCAGATAGAATTCAACTCAATGTATTTGTGCAACTACAAGAAACATAAAATAAATAATTCAAGCATGCCTCGATACTACTACTAGTATAGTATTTCGTTCAATTCGACCATCACGCATCACGCCCGCCTGGTCGATGTCGATGTCGAATATTGGTGCGGGGTCACGCGTCACCCACCCACGTGACGCACCTCCAATGTTGCTTCAAAGCGCGTAAAAACTGAAATTTTCATCCCGTTGGTTGAAAAATTTCGGTTAGGTCACGCAAAATTTCGGCCGTGATCGGAAGGTCAAATCGGTATTTCGGGACACATGTCACCCCCCAGGTTGATTTGAACGAAATACTACAGTATGGTACCCGCACTTCGCAGCCTATTTTGCAAACATAGCTACTGGACAGCAGAAAGACATATATTATCTAAGGTTCTGATTAAACAAGAGCAATAGAGGAGATCCATGACTCTGTAAGTATGAAGTCACGGAGAATATTAAAATGAGAGGCAAGACACCAGAGAACGGTTTGAGGTTGAGGAATCGCGAAGGCTTGCTGTCTGGATTCACGCAGAGCGTTCATGGGAGAGGCAATGAAGCAGGGAACGGTCACATGGAGTTTGAGGTCGATGAAGCCCGAGGGCATGAAGATTGCAGGATGACAAGGAATACTAGTAGCTTAGAAGAAGAGACAAATTTCCAGCTAGGGGTTGAATGTTGGGTAAAGCGAGATATAGAGACTGGTGGAGAGGCGGTGGAGGAGGGGGGGCTGGAAGGCAAAGCTTTTAAAGCAGAGAACCCACTTCAACATCCGAGCGCCACCGTCATAGGTGAGTCGGATTTTCATGTGGAGGTGGCTCCGAGTCAGCGGAATTTGGTCAATATCACTCGGCTCTCTCGGCATAGACATCGGCCCGAAGGATTTTGGCGGGCAAGAAAGGTCCTTACGCAAAAACAGATGATGAAAATGTGATCGTCTGCGAGTCCTGAAAATCAGGTGCTATAAGACCCGTACCTAAAGGTAGCGGGAATTGGTAATCACTGTGATTTGCCCGCCAAAAGATTGGTAATAAGCTGGAAGTCCGATCGGACCCCCCTGATAGCCAACAGACTTCAACAAGCGAGGCATGAGCTTCGCATTGAAGCGTCTGTCTACGAGAGACTAACGCTCAATTGGAAGCGAAAGAAAGAAAGCGACAGCACAGAAAGCGAAAAAAAAGGGAAAGCGACGCCGCCCACAAGCAAAAGAAAGAGAAAGCGAAGCGTAAGAACGCGCAGCGCCGGGTATCCGTGCGATGTTCTGCGCTGGGAGAAGGGAGACTGGGTGGGGTACAGCACCACACAGACGTCGCGCGCGGGGGTGCCGAGGATTCGAGCGAGCTTTACGCGCCGCCGAGGATTCGCTGCACGTCACGCGCGTGCTGTCGTTCGACCCGCGAGCACCGACGAGTGCGAGGGGCGATACTGCAAAGAGGGGCGGAAGGCGATGCTGCAACGAGCCCATTCCGGCGGAAGAGCCCGCGGGGCACACACACGAGCGGGGCGGTGCGGCGCGGAGACGCCCCGCACGTCGCTGCGCGTACAGCCGCGGGCGTGGACGCGAGAGGGACGGCTGCCCGTGCGAACGGACGGCAGCGGAGCGGAAGCCGATACGCACTTTGCGCGACCTGTGGATGCAAGACGCGCCTGCACCTGCGAACGGACGGCGAGGCAGGGGGCGGACGACGATGCAGAAGGAAAAGAAGAAAGCAGACAAGGAGAAGGGAGAAGGCGGAGAAGGGAGGGGAGAAGGAGAAGGGAAAGGGCTAGGGGTTGGAGCAATGGGCGCAACGCGGTATCTGCGCTCACGCCGCAGACACAAGCACGAAGGCCGCAGTGAGAGAAGAATAAGTGGAAGCAGCGGAAAACGAAGCCCAAGCCAAAAAAAAAAAAAAAACGCAGACACGCACATATACCTCTCCACCATCCCCGCCGCACTTTTATCGTCCACCCTCGCCTTCTCCCTCTCGAACTTCGCCAGCGCCTCCCCTAATTCCCCGTTCAGCGCCCGCGCAGCGGTGAGCTTCGCCTCGACCGCCTGCAGCTCGCCTTGCAGTGCGAAGACGCGTTTATCGAGTGCGTGCGAGGAGGCGGCAAGGATGCAGCGAAGGAGAGCGAGAGGGCGGCGAGCTGGGATTGGGAGGCGGCGAGCTCTGCCGCTGGGTCACTGGGAGAGGTGTCTTCCCCGCCGTTGCCGTTGAGAGTAAAGCTGGAAGCCGACGCAGGCGTAGCAAGCGCCCCCCTTCCCTCCAACCCCCTCACAAGCTCCGCACTGGCATACGCCACCGCCCTCTCGCTCATCGCTCCCTTCTCCCTTTCCTCCCTTACCGCCCTTTCCAACTCCCGTATCCGTATGACCCCTCCTACTCGCGCCCCCGTGCGCGTGCGGCGAACGCATAGGCCTCGCACGCTGCGCGCGTCTTCTCCGCGTCAAGGGTGTTCGCCTGGGCGAGGGCGTTCTGCCAGCGCAGACTCGGTGAGGGTGAGCTTTGCGGAGAGGCGTCGGAGTGGGAGGGCTAGGGAGGCGACGGTATCGAGGCTCTATATGCCCCGTCTTGCGCAGAAGGGGTAGAGGAGAAGAGCGGAGGACACTCAACTCCGCACGCAGGCGATCGTTCTCCGCCTCGAGGTGGCCTACCCGCTCGGAGAGCGTGGACGTGTCGAGCGCGTGGTGCTGTAGTTTTAGGGCGGAGTTGTGCGCTCCGTTCTGTCCTCCCATTTAACCGTTAGCATACCTCACTTGTCTGCGTATACTACAAAGAGAGACGGACCTGGAACCGCGCAGACTCGATAGCTCCTCCATCCGCGGGTGCGCCGCGCTCAGCTGCAGGTCGCCCGCGTTCGCATTCATTTCGTGCCGGTCAAAACGACTTGCATGCAAGTTCTCGCGTCTAGGAGAGGATCGTCAGAAGACCGTGTGTGTGGCAGACGGAGGAGGCATCAAGGTGACCCTGTTTAGTTTTTGGTCCGCAGGCGGCTGCATTCGGCTTTTTCCGGCCGCCTTAGTTTTCCTTGTGTAAGCAATTTGAAAGGAAGGTGTCGGATGTGAAAGTAATACCCATGGATTTAGATTCTCTTGGTGAGCTGCGTGCAAAATAAAAAATTGCATAACGGGCACGAATGGCGCGAATGACCCAGGCCCGAGTCGAACGGGCGACTTCTGCTGGCACAGGTTGAACTCAGACACGCTAATGAATGAAGGGCAGAGGCGGACCGTCCGCCACCGGGTCTTGATTACCCTCAGGATGACCCTGGATAAACGATGCAAGAGATTGAGAGTAAGGAAGGAAAGCAAGGAGTAGCAGAGAAAAATATGAAGCAGCGCACATCCTAGTGAACAAGGCCCGAGTCGAACGGGCGCCTTCCACTGTCAACTTTCAAGATCCTGATGAAGTTTTAGCGGACGCGGACCGGACCTAGAAGCACGGCGGAATAAATTCGAATGGGACGAAATTTTGCTCGCGGGTTGAAAAAATGTGACAGCTCGGGACTATGATCCAGGCCAGAGTCGAACGGGAACCTTCTGCTGTCAGTTCTTTGACGATGTCAGTGAATGCAGATGCGGACCGTCCGCCACCGGATCTGTATTTGTATGGCACATATACTGTCAAATAATTCATTTCGTACAACTTCGCCAATTTTGCGAGTTCAGGAGGACAACTTTCAGGATTCTGACAACATTTTGACTGCAACTCATTGTGATAGCGGCGACTTGAAATTATCTGCAACTTTACAAAATTCAACTTTATTCAGTGACAGCTTTTATGGCTCACATGTTCCATTTGGTGAGGTTACATCTTCGGACTCCAAAGGCCTACGGCTCCAGAGGGGTCACACTGTGTGACCTGGCCTATTCCTCCCTGCTCCTAGCAAGTCGTTTAGTAATGGAGCTCAGGTAATATCAGTTGTGAAGGTCACCATATATGGATTACGCTCAAAGAACATCGTTCAATGTGATTGAACAGTGCTCTGTGGGTGAGCCTGTGCCATGATTACTACTTCGAACTCGGTGCATTGAGAAATTTGATTAATGCGGAAATACCTCTCTATATTAAATTCTGCAACCGGAATCCCCCAAGAGCCCCTCAAAAATATTGATAGACGAGCGAGACACTCTAGTAATGTGCAGAAGATGAATCAATAGAGGGAGGGATTATATCTTACGAACAGCACAAAAATCTAACCACACTTTGGCTTTGTTTGAGGGATACGACTATAACGTGTTAGGTCACCTGCCATAAGACATTGTTACCTATGTCACGGAGGAAGTTGTCTCTGTATGAGCAGCTCCCTTGAAAGTTGTCCTCGAAGCAAGTTGTGGCAAGAGAAGTTGTCACCATCAAAGTTGTCGCTCAAATCGGCAGTGTCAAAAGTTGTCGCAAACATCCCAAGTTGTATCCGTAAAACTCAACCGTGCGAAATTTATTTATTTGACAGTATATCGCCCATATATTTGTATGGGCGATATACTGTCCAAAAATTCAGGCCATTTTACGGGGTTTCTGAGGACAACTTACAGCTGGCTTGGATTTTCTGGATACAATTTAAGTTTCTGGCTGACAACTCAGATGGCTTACATCTCGGACTAGCTAACATCCTCAAACTGAATGACATCTTCAGATTTGATTGCCGGAAGCCAGCGGATCACGTCGGCTCCCGGCATTATTCGGCACACCTTGGTGATTCTTGGGAATTTAAGTATGGTCAATCACCAGGGGCCTGGGTGCACTCTGGCATAGAATTACTACCTGATGAGATTCTCATGAGGATCCCTTGCAATTTTCAAGTAGGTCCCAGGGAAGACTGCTCTGAATGGCTCCTAAATAGTTCAAGGTGGCTCGATGTTTTTGCTGCTCTTGAACCTGTTTATGCTATAAGTTTACAGATGAACAAGAGTCAGGTTAATCAGTGCAGAGGTATTGAACTGGTATTGAGGACCTCCTACCAACAATATAGACCCGGAATAAGATGATTTCCATTTTGAGACTCGGCAAAAGACATGGCATCAATGTTGTCATCAGTGGGATCAATTTAATGGAATTGGCCTCAATATAAAGACCCTCCAAGATGTACTGAGGTTTGAATGTATTTCAGAACTACCTGGTCTGAGGTGGGGTGACAGTTGTAGCCCAGTCCAAAGTTGTCAGCTATTTCGAGGATTCACCCCAAGTTGTGAGCAAAAACCATGTTTACGGTTGAGAGATGTCAGCTAATAATTTTTGGACAGTATATGTGCCATAGATTTGCCCCCCCACCACCCTTCAAGGCAAGTCTGAAAATTTCACCAAGGAGGATTACAAGTATATGGGCGATATACTGTCCAAAAATTCAGGGTATTTTACACGGTTTTCGAGGACAACTTATGGCTGGCTTGCATTTGCTGGATACAGCTTAAGTTTCTGGCTCACAAATCAGATGGCTTATATCTTGGACTGGCTAACATCCTTGGACTGGATGACATCTTCGGGTTCAATTCACGGAAGCGGGCGGATCAGTCGGCACACCCCACTGAATCTTGGGAATTTCAGTGCGGCCACTCATCAGGGACTTGGATGGACTTTGGCATAGATTCATTGTTGAATTGGATTCTCATGAGGATCCCCTGCATTTTCAAGTGCATCCGAGGGAAGACTGCTCTGAATGGCTCCTAAATAGTTCAAGGTGTCTCTGTCTTTTTGCGGCTCTTGAACCTCTTGATGCTTTGAATTTACAGAGGAATAAGAGTCGGATTAATCAGTGCAGAGCTATTGGGGACCGCCTACCCACAATATGGCCCAGGAATAAGATGGATTCCATTTTGGGACTCGGCAGAGCCATAGCATCAATGTTCTAATCAGCGGCTGCAATTGAAGGAAATCACCTTCGATGCAAGATCCGAGATGTACAGAGAATTGAAAGAAGTGAAGAGCTACCACTTGTAAACCTGGGACACAGTTGTACCCAACTCCCTTGTTGTCAGCAATTTTATGAATTCAACCAATGTTGTTAGCAAAAACCATGTTGCCAGTTGAGATATGCCAACTAATATTTTTTGGACAGTATATGTGCCATACAAGAGGAAAATTATGAAGCAGCCCACATCCTAGTTATACTACCCAGGCCCGAGTCAAATGGGCACCTTCTGCTGTTAACCTTATGTCTCAAACTTGAATATTGATGAAGGGCAGAGGCGGACCACCCGCCACCGGGTCCACATTATCCTCAATTGTCCTGCAGAAACTGAGTCCAAGTCCTAAATTTCGCATTTGAAGTACAGCTGGGAGAAAATGGGAAGCAGCACACATCCTTGTGACCCTGGCCCAAGTCGAAGGGGCATATTATGCTGATATTTCACGTGTACGTGTTAGACGCCAATGAAGAGCAGATGCGGACCATTCGCCACCGGGTCTGGCAGTATTACCCTCCTCTGTGTCCTGAATAATCCAGGCATGCAAGTTGGAAATTCATCCAACGGAGAATGGAACTAACAGGGAGAGGGAAAGACTTCCTACCCCTGAAGAAAGCGACCGACTTCTGCTGGTATACATCTAACTTGAACACGAATGCAAGGCAGATGCGGACCATCCACCACCGGGTCGGTATCACCTTCGACACGACGTTGCATATATATAAGGTTGGACCTTCGAATTTTGCACGCGGGTTGAAAAAGCATCCTGATTGGGCAAAATTTCCCCCTGCTGAGGATTCACGACAGAGATCCACGACAAAGCTGGCAAATGGGGCAAGGCTGTTCTGCTCAAAACAAAGACCTGTCTTAAAGAGCACAGCCACCTTACAAACACAAAGACTGTCAAAGAGTAGTTCAAAGACATAAGATGTCAAAGACAAATGCATTGTTTTCCTCACGTTTACAGTGAAAGATCACCAAGATTACTAGGAAATAAATTTAATGCATTTTTTGTATGTAAGTTGATTTCAGTCATAATTTGATCAAATGATCAAAGACAAGTGCCGACCACATGCGTAGGTCGCACCTGGCGGTCAGGTGCCTCGGTCTTTGCCCCCGGTGTAACCTCGGGATTTTTGAAGTACGAGACGAGGCGTGGAATGAGAGGGACGTAGGTGAATGTTTTCCGAGGCTTCCTGTTGGATTTGAATCGAGGTTCGTTGCAGTAGGGGCATTTATTTTCATCGGCATGTGGCCCGACGTAACAGCAGCAAGAACTTGGGCAGTAGTCGTATGCGACAGGTTTGAATGCAGCCAGAAACTTGACTTGGGATTTGGCGACCTTGAGTGTCGGAATGGATGAATCAGGAAAGGCGTAAGCCAATTTCTCAAGGGTATCGTTGGTGAGGTGAGCCTCGGTCTTCAGGGAAAAGGCGCGGAGAATGGCCATGTCGTCCTCCGATAGCTTCTCAGCTGTGGGTCCAAGAATTTAAATTAGTACTTGCATCTGAAACGAAAAGGTAGGCGCACCAAACTCGGCCAGCGTTCCATCTCCTCGTCCAGTATGTCTTCTGCTGGAAGGCCGTATAACCACTCATACTCGTCGTACTCCTCTTCTTCATCTCCCCAGAAATCCGCTTCTCCACTAAACTGATCCTCCTCCTCCAGATCTGCGTCCATGTACATGGCGGCATCGTCATTGTCTTCGGGGTCCTCTTCGACGGTAACAGGGTGGCCATTCGACCATACACCCTGGCGAGCAGCGGCGGTAGCTTCTCGGTGCTCGGCGGCTACATTGGGATCGTATAGGCCCGCGCCAGCCGCCCCCGTGTGCATAGGTGAGCCAGGATCGTTCTCCGGATCCGCATGCCCAGGAGATGGTGTAGCGGGGTCAGCGGGCCCACCTCGGGGGAGGGGGGGGGGGGCCCTCAGCCGTCCCCGAGTGAAATGTGGGCAAGGTGTCGTCGTCAGTGTGTCCATGGCCATCCCGTCGATTTCCATCGGGCCTGGCTCATTCACGCGCTTCGGGCGTGTTCCCCGGCGCCGTCTACGAGACGAACTGAGGGGAGAGCGCAAGATGCGCTCCTGGGCAGGACTTAGGCCGAGCTCAGCGAGTCGTCGAGCAGCGTGGTGAGCTTTCACCAAAGGGCGGACTTTCCCCTTGAGGTGATTACGCTCAGTCTGTCCTGTAACAGATTTTTTGCAGCCGCAGGAGCAGATACGTCACTTGGCATTGGAACTGTTCCGGGGAGGCATCTTGACCGAGCTTTTGCGAGGTGCGTTAATGGTGCTGGCGTTCGCCGGGCTGGCACGGAAATTGTCGGCCGCGGGGCGCGGCTGCGGCGGGATATGCGGGATCAGGTGATAGTATTTCATGACTCGACGATAATGCACAAGATAATGCACATGGAAACCAATTTCAAACTTGATACGAACTTGCCTCTTGCTCTTTTCCCCCATCTTCTATGCCCCAGCAATCAGCTCCAGTACAAGAATGCCCACTGAGAACGCACCGAGAGTCCCCTCTGGCCGCTAGGGTTCCAACGGTCAGCGTGCTGCACCCACTGGCACTGCTAAAAAAAGCAACTGCAGGGCGCTCGAAGAAATCCAAGAATGTCGATAACGATGCAGTGGCAGCTGAGATCGCACGTCTCACAGGTAGGGCCACAGTTCACGAGCATGACTGCATTCTGATTTGTTTCATATACCCCACGCAGCTGAGATTGCAGCGATGCACAAGGCTCTTGAGGAGTGTGCCGCTGGTGCCAATCAGGACGGCCAGACCGAGAACGAGATCACCAGGCTTGAGAAACCCAAAGGAGAGGCTGGCGATAGAAAGAATGGATTTGTTCTCCAGACTTCAATGGGTCTGGATGACGACGACGACCAGTTCTGCGCGATCCTGGTGAGTGGATGAATCCAAACGTAACTCGATCGTGGGAACTCATCTATGACCTCGCCAATCAATTGCAAGCGCTCTGTCCACACCAATGTCGCCCGCGCCAACCTCGATGTAGCCGAGGACTATCGTCACCAGGACCCGGGCAAGCTTGCGGCCGTCTTCAGGCTGGTACGGTTTATGTCAACATCATGCATCAATTACTGATATCTGCAGACGCGCAAGGAGCACCCGTACCTCACCGAAAAGCGCTTTCCCCTCAACTGGGCCATTGCTGAGCGTGAAGCAATACTTGCGCAACAAGCGCAGGTACGGGGTCCGTCGCGGGTACATCCCTGACCGCGAGACACGTAAGCGCAAGGGGGATGACATGGAGGCTGCCGGCACCAGTAACAAGCGCCGTAACACCGGCGCTGGCGTGCGCCATATTGACGATGACGAGGATGAGAGTGAACATGAGGCGGGCGAACCGCAGGCCTCCACTTCTGGTAATCCTCCCTTTTTATACGCTACACCACCGTTACTGACACGCGTCACAAGATAATTGATTAATCTCGATGAATGACGGCCGTGAATGCACCTTGCTGAGGTATTGTAACTAATGCGGTATTCATAGTCGCACGTCCCTCCGCCCTGCAAGATTCACTTCCCTCTTCGCTCCTTGCCAGTCCTTCGTTGTATTTCCACCTGTCTTCGGCAGCCTTCTAGCACCTTTCCTATGCCTGTACGCACCAGCTACCGCCGTGGCCGGATATGTACCATATATATATATATGTTTATTTGACCCCGTCTTCTGAGTGAAATGCGTCCGTTCTACTGAATGTAATTAACCCAGCAGACTGGTCAAACATGCTAACAATGCTGTTGTCAATTTAACTGGTTCTCCAGGTTTCATTCACCCGGGCAGGTCCTGGACGTAACCCAGTGAAAGTAGTTAGGCCAACGGGTGATACTACCACGGTTGAAATAGCTAGGTAAACGGGTTTTACTCCCTTGTTACAAACTACCCACTAGATGAGTTAAAATAACCGTGCACTTACAGCTCCTGGGCTGGGTGAAAAGCAAAAGAAAAATAGTCAAATTCACCCCGTTCTAACCCGCTTTTAACCCGGAAATTTCACCCATCTTGCGGGTTAGTCCGGCTGCATTCGGGTTACAGTCACCCGCCATCCAGATTGTTTTGACCCGCTCTCTGGGTTATTAAACGGATTAATTAAACCCGAGTTAGGTCTTACAGTGGATGGAGGGCCGCTCCCAACTGACACCAGAACGAGAATATTCTAACAGCGGCTCAAGCCCAGTCACAAGAAGCACCTAGTACTTGGATAGATTCAGGAAATTTGGGAGTTGCAAAGTCCGGCATCAAAGTCCGGCATCAGGCCCGGCGGCACTGCCGGCAGGTGCAGCGGACTTTTAAATAATTGATACAGTCAAATAGGGGCACATCGTATTGTATTTTTTACTCCTGCCCCTCGAGGGGAGACTTGTTTCCTTGGATCCCTCCACTGTTTCCCGCCGTGCAGCAGATACCGTGAAACGTGGCAGAACGCGTGTGGAGAATCTATGCACAACATGCTGTCGGCAGCGAGGATACACCAACTACCGCTTGTTTCCGACTCATATGTAGCTACCCCGAGCAAACTCAATATTGAGGGTGGCACCCAGGTTTACCAAAAGTTTTTTTATGGAATACACACGTCAAAGTTACAGACATCAACGTATGTACATACATTTTTCATCAGAAATTCTCGACGTGCAGGGGCCGTTAACACATTTATTGGGTGCCATCTCCGTCTACGTTGCCTCGCAAGGCGCCAACTATGGACGCGTCGGATTTGCTTGCAGATGTTAGCCAACGGCCTCAGCTGATCAATTTTGAAACTCCGACGCATTTTAGCTATGTCATAGGTCCGCCGATCACATCCGCCGGACCTCGAAATCCCCGGACTTTCCAACTCCCAAACGGACTCGATAGATTTGGAAATCAATGTTCGTGGTTTGATCTTTGATTGGATTTATTCCGCACTTCTACCCTTTCGCCAACCTTTCGCTGTCGCTCCGGGCCAGTGATCGCCCGGGAATCGTGGTATTCGTTAGAGCGGCCGCACCCGGGCGCGTGTATTTTCTTTCCCTTATCACTCTAAGAATACCCCGACGTGTCCCATGGAGACCCAGGCCGTCCTTCCACTTAAACACTTTCGACCCCTCTGGCGTTGGATATTTGGCCTTGTTGTGCTCTGGACGCGAGAGCACGTGCACCCGGCGATTTTTGCCAAATCTTTGCTTCGTCCCACCATCAGCGCAGAACCCTGGATGAGAAACACTCACTTCAGCCGACCGTTCAAGTTCTTTCTTTCTTTCTCTAGGTCAACCTGACACACAACTGATGCATGGTCAATCTCTTCGGTCTACTGTCCTGCCTGCCCCTCTATTTTGGCCCGTGTTCTAAGCATGTCAGCGCGTCGATGAGTCGATCGGTCCTGGTAGCTAGACTCGTAACCAGTCTGCCTACGAAGAGCAACAATGTGGCGAGCACATTGCCGTAGGCAGACTGGTACAACTCGGGCCAAACAACTGACGCGCGCGGGGAGTTTGAAATTTCTGATGGCCCTTGCTCTGGACTCAAATGAGGTCGGATGGTAAAATTTATAACAAAAGGTTTGTTCTGAGAGTGTATTAATTAAATTGTGTCTCCTCAGATTTTGCTCACAGACCCTGGTACGAGTGCTATGAAGGCTTGAAATTACTTGAGAAATGATGGGGATTGGTGATCCTGTGATTGGCCATGATCGGCACCACTCAAAATTTCAAGCTCCCCGCGCGCGTCAGATGTTTGGCCCGAGGTTTGCCAGTCTGCCTACAGCAAAGTGCTTCCACATTCTTGCCATTCGTAGGCAGGCTGGTAACGAGTCTACCTGGTAGCATCCTAGTATCTGACTGCTGCGCTCATCTCTCGTCCCATGTTCTCTGGAATTCAAGTGTATGCCATTTCTTTTGGTCCAGATACACCGTAACCGGCCTTCTGGACCATTTCCTCCGTCTTACTGCTTTGTTCTGGAAGTTACGTGCGCTCCTCAAATGCGGTGTGCATCCCCGATTGCGAGAACTGCGAGCTGGACTCGGTGGGTCGCGCCCACACCTTCGCCGTCGAACTCCATGTCTTCGATTGACTTCTTTTGATTTCTCTACACATCGTGGGTCTGTCAACTCTGGCTGGATAAATTAAATGTCCAGTGGTACAGTAGCGCCGTAAAGCTGTGCGCCACACGAAACACCAGCCTTAGCTATAGTTCCCACGGGCTTAGCACATCCATGACGTAGCGGCCGCACTACGAGCGAAACGCACCTTGCCTCCCACGGCTACCATGCCGCAGAGCTACGAGCTTCACAGTCAGTCAAGGCACCCCTTATCGCAGCGTACACTCACAAGACATGTTCTAGTTATAAGTGTCAGCGGGATCCACTGGAAGCCCGACTTGCTGAGCCTCCATCGAGAGACACCGAATCTCTACGTGGCGATTGATGTCGACGGCGAACTGGTCCATCGGAGTTTGGCAAAGAGGGCTTAGGCGGGGCTGTGGAATGATCTCGCACCGCTGTGAGTCGAAAAGTGGGATCTACGCGTACCTTTGGATACTCACGTTTTCGTGAGATCGGCGGAGAGCCCGTCTTCCGTTATCACGCTGGAGGTTTTTTCCAGGCGTAGTATGAAGAAAGACAAATGTATGGCCAAGACAAAGATGGAGATAGGTGTGCTGCTTGAGAAGTGCAGCACGCAGAAAGGCAAGAAACCTTTGTTTTACTCGAGTCGACATCTGATGCCATCAGCGCAGATTTTCGCGTCCAGCTGGATCATGTCAAGGAGAATGTTAAAGAGAAGCCCGAACTAGTCGTGCGCATGACCGCTATCGGGCGCGCTGAAGCCGGTGCAATTGCACTTGCCAATGCCACACAGGACAGTGCCACTCTCACAGGCGGGGCAGCTCGTTCTACTATCAAATTGGTCGATCACGGAGGGGAACACGCTGATCTAGCATCTGCCTTGAAAACCCTAGTTGCGAGACTCGATATCATCGTTCAAATGGGAGCAGAACTAGCCAAGGTATGAAAATGCTGCTTGTTGTTGATCCACTTTCTCATTTGTACATACCCAATGAAGATCCATCCTTATTCCAGTGCCGCATATACGGTGTTGACTTCAGTGTACGAGGTAGCCCTGCTGTCATCTAATTCCTTGCATATGCTGACTAAAATTAGGCCGTAAAGAAACAAGATGAAAAAGATGAAAAAGTCTTTGAATTGGTCCAGACAATGGCCGATGCGTATTCCTTCGTCGAGGACATGGAGTCCTTGCCAGGAAAGATCAGGCGGCTCGAAGATACGATCAGTGCTTTAGTCAAGCAAACAGAGGAATGTGCCCTGTTTATTCGTGAATACACCGGGCACGGATTCTGCGGTAACTGCTTCCGAAATTCTGTTTTGGTGTTACTGACAGTGTCAATAGGTAGACTCCTGACTGGGATCTTGTCCAACCACGGCGAGAAGATCAACGAGTTCACAGCTGTCTTTGCTCAGCTCCAGAAGGCTCTTGACACAGGCCTAATGGTGCACACTGTGTTTGTCTCGACAAAAACCCAAAAAATGATTGTGGGCTTGGGTGAGTATTTGTCTCTAGCCACATATTTGCAAAAGGCTCATGGTGGCCCCCAAGAACAATCGGACAAGCTAAAAAACCTCAAGCCGATTGATATGAATGCATCCCTGCGCACGGGATGTTTACCGGGAACACGTCAGGACTTGCTGAGCATCATCACGAACTGGCTGACTACCCCGTCCGATGCGGAGAATCTTGGCAACATTTTCTGGTTGTACGGTGTTGCTGGCGCCGGAAAAAGTGCCATAGCCATATCTGTCTCCGAATACTTCCGACAGCTGAACCAACTTGGTGCATTTCTGTTCTTCAACAGGACCGATCCTATTGGGAGCAGTCCTGGCTCTGTCATTCGCACAATTGCATTCCAGTTGGCACGATCAAACAGCTATATTGCAGGTGTTATTTGTGCTGCGATTGATGAAGATCCAGGCTTGGTAGATGCCCCAATGCAGACCCAATTTGAGCAGCTCTTGCTCCAACCTCTCAAGGATGCGGAGAAGAATATCCCCGGCCCCATCATTGTCATCCTGGATGCTCTAGATGAATGTGGTGATGCCGAATCCCGACGGGGGCTTGTCTCTATCCTCTCAAGCAACTTCCCGAAACTTCCTTCGGCATTTCGCTTCTTTATCACTAGCCGCCCCGATTCGGACATCGCGGTCAAATTCGAGGGCCAACCAAGTATTACAAGGCATCTGCTTGATATTTCGTTGCCATCAAGTGTAACTGACATCCGGCTTTACCTTGAAAATCAGATGATAGAGATCCGACTGCAGCAGGGTTTGGATTCTACGTGGCCAGGAGAATCAACTGTGACTCTAGCTGCACGTTCCTCGGGTCTCTTTATTTGGGCTTCGACAGCTACGAAATGGCTTTTGAAGGCTGGTGATCCAAACACAACCCTTAAGTCTTTGTTGAAGGATGGGTGGAACCTCGATGACCTGTATGCTGAAACACTGCAAAGTACAGGATTATGGGACAAGAGGTCAACTAAAGAAGATACTCAAGCTTCTATCCAAGAAGCTCAGGTGGCCTTATCAGCCGTGGTGCTTGGGAAGGTCCCAATGACTGATGCAACCATTGATGCACTCTTGAATTTGGGACCAGGCCGCTCCTCACGCCGTATCTTTGCCAAACTGGGATGTGTCTTGCAGTGGGCTCCTGGCGAGATTGTTCAAGTTCTACATGCCTCCTTCGCCGATTACCTGACAGATAGCGAGCGCTCAGGTGGCAAACCATGGTGTATGAACCTCACTGGCTTGGAGTGTCAGCTTGCAAAAGGGTGCTTACACATCCTGAACGGACCAGAGGGACTTCAATTCAATATCTGTCAGCTCAAGGACTCGCATATCCGCAATACTGATGTTCAGGACATCACAACTCACATACCACCCCATTTATCCTATTCCAGCCTGTTCTGGGCTAGCCACCTTCTGAACATTGATTTCGACGATGAGAGCCCCAATTCCAAATCGTCGGAGATGCAGAGGGAGATACTTGCGGACATCAAAATTCTGATGTATAGCAAATTTCTCTTCTGGCTCGAAGTTCTCGGCCTCCTGCAGGAAGTCACAATTACCATAGATGCGCTTATAGTTGTTGGCAAACTTGCCAAGGTGAGTTGTACACATTGCTCTGAAAGTTTCCAATCCTGATGGTTCATATTGCAGAATCAGGATGAGGAACTGGCAGATTTTGCAGTAGATGCGGTCAAGTTTGTGACTGCATTTGCACCTGCCATCGCACACAGTGTGCCCCAAATTTATCTTTCAGCAGTCCCTCTCGCACCCAGAGAGTCCAGAGTAGCAAAAAAGTTCTCAGGGTGGTTTGTCCAAAAAGTGGACATCCAAAGTTCTTTGGGTGTTCAATGGCCAAGACTTCAGACAACAATTGAGAGACACAGCAGAACTGTTCGCTCTGTTTCCTTCTCGCCTCACGGGGAACGAATCGTGTCAGGGTCCGATGACAGCACGATCCGTGTATGGGATGCCCGCACCGGCAACCTTGTTGCCGGGCCATTCACTGGACACAGCGACCATGTCAATTGTGTTGCTTTCTCACCCGATGGCGAACACATTGCCTCTGGGTCCCATGATACAACACTGTGCATATGGGATGCACACACAGGTGTCCTCGTTGCTGGCCCTTTGGAAGCACACCATGAGGCGGTGGCTTCAGTCTCCTTCTCTCCTGACGGTGGGCGGATTGTATCCGGCTCTAGAGACTGCACAGTTCGAGTTTGGGATGCACACAATGTAGACTCACCGACTGTCGCTTTTTTGGGCCATACTTCAGCGGTGTATTCTGTTGCTTTCTCTCCTCATGGGGACCGGATTGTCTCTGGGTCAGCTGACACTACGATAAGGGTATGGGATGCAGAAACTGGTGCAGTTGTCACTGCTCCATTCAAAGGCCATGCTGGGCTTGTCAGATCTGTCACCTTCTCACCTCACGGGGACTGGATTGTATCGGGGTCTGACGACAAAACAATCCGGGTATGGGATGCATGCACGGGTGACCTCATTGCTGGGCCATTCACAGGACACACAAATTGGGTGACTTCCGTCGCTTTCTCACCCGATGGGGAGCACATTGTCTCTGGCTCCAGCGACAGAACAGTGCGCATTTGGGAGACCCAAACAGGTGTTCTCGCTGCCAGCCCATTTGAAGGACACAGCCATGGTATCCTTTCCGTCTGTTTCTCGCCTGATAGTGGACGAATCGTGTCAGGTTCCCGGGACCACACGGTTCGCATCTGGGATGCGCACGTAGCGCCTAAAGATAACAGGGAGTTCATTGGGCCAGGCTCCGATGCCAGGCAAACAGGACACAGTGATAAGGTCAATTGCGTCGTATTCTCGCCAAACGGGCGACACATTGCGTCAGGGTCGGGGGACAAAACAATCCAGGTATGGGATTCGCAGACAGGTGTTCTCATTGCTGGGCCATTCATTGGACACACCGATCGGGTGCTTTCTCTCGCTTTTTCGCCCTCAGGGGAACACATTATTTCTGGCTCCGACGACAGAACAGTACGTGTTTGGGATGCACAAACGGGCACTCTCATTGCTGGCCCATTTGAACACAGTGGGGCTGTGGATTCCCTCTCCTTCTCCCTTGACGGGAAACACATTGTGTCATGCTCCGAAACAGGCATGATCAACGTACGGAATGCACAAACAGGGGTTCTTGTCGGTGGTCCATTTGTTGAAGGTAGTAAAGAGGTAGACGACATATCTGGCATGTCCTCCTTTGATGAGTCGGACGACACAGAGATGTCGTCCGAGTTGGGCGACATCTCTTTCGCTTCCTCACCTGGCCGGGAACATATCGTCACAGGGTCCAGAAGTTGGTTCAATAACGGCACGATCCAGGTATGGGATGCTCAAACGGGTGCACTTGTCAGTGGACCCTTCAAGTTTGAAGGGTATGCTGGCGAGATTACATGCCTGTCTTCCTCCCCTGACGGTGGGCGGGTCGTCTCTGGGTCAACCGATTCCATAGTACGCATGTGGGATGCACAAACGGGGTCCCCCATTCCTGTGCTGCTTCAAGGGCACACTAGGGATGTCTACTCCGTCGCTTTCTCTCGGGACGGGAAATGGATCGCATCAGGGTCTCATGACAAAAGCATGCGTGTGTGGGATGCACAAGTCGGGCTATGTGTCGCGGGCCCACTTGAAGGGCACAGTGCACCCGTTCTCTCTGTCGTGTTCTCTCCGGACGGCGAGCGGGTTGCCTCTGGCTCTCGGGATAATACAATTCGCGTCTTTGAGGTTTGTATTGCATTCTTGTCGATGGTAATCACACTGACTAAAGTCTGATCTCTGAACAGATCAACCCCCACTGCGCTCCGCACCAACCGTTCGGAGATGGTTCGACGTTCGAAGATGGCTGGATATTGAACTCGGTGTCTCATCCCATCCTTTGGATCCCCCCGTGGCTTCGCAACGGTTTATCCTTTCCTCAAAATTCACTCATCATCTCTCGGGAGGGCACAGCAAAATTAGATTTTAGTCGGTTTGTCCATGGCACGCGATGGGAGGAGTGTATCGGTCCGAAGGTCCGCCGATGAGGACAGTCTTTCTTGATTCTTACCATGTAGTTCGATGTATGTATGACCGTGCTGGATTGTGACAACATAACAACTGACCTTTGAGACCAATAAAGTCTTTCATAAGGTAGGCTCATGGAGAGCACCGCGCCTGCCCCACCCCGCCAAAGAGGAATTTAATCGAAGCAAAGAAAAGGAAAGGAAAAGGAAAGCAACAGAAAAGACGGCGGCTCCCCGTCTCGCGCTAGCGAGCGAGCCGTAGCCCACACATGCAGTGCCCACCCATGCAGTGATACTGCGCGCGGAGATGCAACGCGCCGCCCTGCCCGGCGCATCGATCTGCGCAGATGCATCAGGAAAACCCCAGATTACTATGAGCTACTGCATAGACCAACATAGACACTATAGACATGTTGCTATATCGTCTATATGTGTCTATGTATGTCTATAAAGCACCTCATAGATGCCATAGTAATTTGGGTTTTTCCTGATGTGCCCCGGTGGCGAGGAAAACCTAGACCCGGGGGCGGCGGGAGGAAGGAAGGAAAGAAGGAGGCAGAAACACGCAATAAGAAGAAAGAAAAAAGAGAGGAGGAGGAGGATAGAGTCGAGCGCCATCCGTGCGTCGGAACACGCCCACACTCACACGTCGATCCAAAAAGGGCAGCACGCGAAGCTGGGGAGAAAGGAATGTGAAAGAGGAGGGAAGGGAATGATGGAAGGAACGGTAGGAAAAAGACAAAAAAGACCGTAAAGCAGAGACAAGATATGCAGAAGCAGACGAGCACACATATATGCCTCTCCACCACCCCGCCGCACTTTTATCAGCCGCCCTCGCCCTCTCCCCCTCGAACTTCTCCCCCTCGAACTTCTCCCCCGCCAGCGCCGTGCCCAGCTCGCCATTTAATGCCCGTGTCGCCGCGAGCTGTGCCTCCGCCACCTGGAGCTCGCTTTCGAGGGCGAAGATGCACTTCTCGAGCGCGATGGAGGAGGCGGCGAAGGACGCGGAGACGGCGGAGAGGAGGTGCGCCGCAGGGGTGTCTTCTAAATCTTCTTTGCCGGTGCCGTCCGTGCCGCCGATGAGAGTGAAGGAAGAAGACGATGCGGAAGCAGGGCTCCGCCCCTCCATCCCCCGCACCAACTCCGCATACGCGCTAACAGCCCTTTCGCTCAGCGCACCCTTCTCCCTTTCCTCCCGTAGAGCCCGCTCCAGCTTCTGTATCCGGACGGCCCCTCCTCCTCGCGCCCCCGCGCGCGCGCGGCGAGCGCATAGGCCTCGCCAGCTGCGGCTTTTCTCCGCTGCCAGGGTGTTCGCCTGGGCGAGGGACAGGGTACCGGTTGTTCGGATAGGGCGGACTCGGTGAGGGTGAGCTTTTCGGAGAGGCGTCGGAGGGAGAGGGTTAGCTCTCCTACTGTCCGGACTCTCTGTGTCTTGCGCAGAAGGGGGTAATGGAGAAGAACGGAGGACACCCAGTTCGGTGCGCAGGCGTGCGTTCTCCGCCTCGAGGTGCGCTACTCGCTCGGGCTGGTGCTGCAGTTTTAGCGTGGAGGCGTGCGCTGAGCGCACCTGAAACCGCGCCACCGCCGCACGCAGACTAGACCGCTCCTCCATGAGCGGGTGCGCCGCGTGAGTCCGCAGCCGACGCGGACATCGTATAGTGTGTTCCACCAAGCGGTCAAAGCGCGTTGTGTATGCGACGCGGTCCAAGTCGTGAGTTCAGCAGGATCGTCAGAAGACCGTGTGTGGCGGAGGCAGAACGCATCAAGGTGGCCTTGTTTGGCTTTTGGTCCGCAGGTCGGCAATCGTTGCCGTTTCCGCCTTGGTTCCGGTGCGGGCGGTCTAGGCGGAATTTAAACGGTGTGGAAATACTGTGCATTGTGAGGAGGCGCTGCGGTTTTACTTGCATTGCCCCAATTCCCGCACCGCTGGAAGGAAAAAAAAACCCCATTGACAGGCAACCAATGACCCAGGCCCGAGTCGAACGGGCGACTTCTGCAGAACAAATGGCCTACTTCAAGGAGAGCAGATGCGGACCGTCCGCCACTGGGTCTTTATCTATCTTCAGTTGAGACTGCATCCATGAGGGAGGAAATTTGAACGGGACGAAACTTTCAAGGCGAATACACGAAAATCTGAAGACGATCAATCAGAGTGATTTAGGCTCAAGTCGTGTCGGGCACGGTTGGACTAACCTAAACCTGAAATTTAACGACTGGCGCCGAAGCCCACACAGCGATTTAGTTGGGGGTAGAAAGAAAAAAATCGAGGACAACATGGTGCCCCGGACCCGAGTTGAACGGGCATCTTCTGCTCTTCAGCCTTTCATTCTATGACAAATATGAGAGGCAGATGCAGTATTTACCTGGACGCCACCCGGAATAGGTGAAGGAGGAAAATCGAATTTTGTGCGCGGGTTGAAAAAAATACAGAGGACAAGGGATGACCCAGGGGGCCAGGCCCAAATCGAACGGACACCTTCTGGGGTTCAGCTTTCAACCGTCACTTAATGGTCGTCAGATGCGGACCGTCCGCCACTGGGTCTGTATTCGCCTTCAGTTAACCCTGTATACATGAGTTAGGAACTTCGAACAGGAAGGAACGTTGAAGGCGAGCAAAGAAAAACCAAGACGACCAATCGGAGTGAGCCGGACGCGAATCGAACGCGCCTATTCCCGAGTGAAACGGACACGATTCAAAGCTGGGGCAGCTGTCCTGGTCAAAATGATCAAAGACAGCCAGTCAAACCAGAACTAGCTGTGCCAAGAATCAATTCTAGGGGCTATAGAAAGATTCTGAAGAGACCGTTCGCTGCGCATTTAGATCGCGAATCGAACGCGCCTACTCCCGAGGGAAATCGCCGAGATTTGAGTCCGGGGCAGCTGTCCTCGTCAAGATTATTGAAGAAAATCGGTGAAAACAGAAATACCTGGGCCACGAATGTGCTTTAGGCCTTGGAGCAAAATTCAAAGGAGACCATTCGCTGCGCATTCTTGATGCGGAGAGAATCTACTTTCACGGGAAACAGACACGATTGAGCCCGCGGCGGCTGTCCTCGTCAGAACTCTCAAAAACGGCCCGAAAAGGCAAAAAAAAAACGTTCGCGTCCTAAGTTCTGCAAAGAGCTGCAACTAAGTAGCAGACTTAAACATAATAATCGAATGATACACTAAAGAGCAAATGAAAGGCGGATCCTTGCACCGCTTACAGCCAGATAGACCTGTATTGCTGGATCGCCGCCTCGAGCTTGACGGGGTCGATAACCGGGTCAGTGGGCGATTTCCCAGATTTAGAACTCGAGACCGCAAGGTTCTTAAGGTTGATGCTCTGCGGCAGAATCTCTGTGCAGTCGGTGAGGGTGTTCTTGTTGAGACCCAATAGGCTCATCTTCTCGTGCGCAGCCGCATATTCCCTGGCCCTAAGCCCAAGACGTTGGCGAGAGATGGACATCTATGACGGGGAAGGCGCACCAGTTATCTTGGTTTCCGACGAAGCGGTTGTAGTCTTTCTGCGTCGTCGCATTGTGCGAGAAGTTGACATCGCTGTTGAGCTTGAAAGTGCCTGGTATTTTTCAGTCAGACGAAACGTGGTTGACTCAGGACGACGGATTATCATACCCGGAGCAACGCTTGAGCTCTGAGTCTCCGAGTCTGCAGTCATAGCTCAGCAAATCTGACTCCTTAGCAAGTGAACTCGAACATCCTTACAGAAACGAACGTCCCAGATATCAACAGTACTGTCAAACGAGGATGGTGCCACGAGGGTGTTGACGAAGCGCTGCTTCCCGGTAGAATGCGCGCCGATAAGCGCCATGAGTTCGCGGATGCTGAAGCCCATGTCGGCGAAGCGATCGGTAAGGACTTTGACAGGGCTGTTGGGGTTCGGAAGTAAACCGTCCGGGGCGATGTTCTTGGGTGCCGTGCGCCCAATGTACGTGTTGATCACCGGGCCGCCTGGGCATGCAAGCTGTTTAATCAATCGAGCGTCAATCCCAGGGCTATTTATTGTGGCTGAACCCGACGTACGACACCGAGGACTCCAGCGAGCTGCAGACGAAAAACGTTAACAAGGCAACCATCTGAGTGTGGACGCTTGAACGCACGTGGAGAACATCGCCAGGAGAGACGTTAAATTTCGCAGGGAGGGGTTTGAGAAGGCTAACGATGGTCTGCAGGCCATTGTTTTCCGGACGCAGAACCTCGTTAGGGTCAACGAGCATGGATCCGTCGGCCGCACCGTTCGGACGCCCCGCTGCTTGCAACGCGAGGGAGAAGGGGCCTGCATAGAATTGGTTCAAAACTACGGAAGTCGATGTTCATTGTATGCACATACCAGCATCGTGGAATGCTAGACGGATGGAAGCACGAGCGGGATCCCCGCAACGGCCTGTAAAGATAAATCAGTCCAGACTCGCCGTCCTGAGAACCTCACCCACCGTGGTAGATACCGCCCATAATCGCATCGCGGACAGCGACCCACGGCTTGCACTGGGGATTCTTTACACTGGCGACGGTCGGGATACCACTTCCACTGCTCCCTCCGTCGTCATCCCCGCCCTTGCGCACCGTGTGACGGTTGACTTGTGGGCTGGCAGACGCAGACACACCGAGAAGAGAGATTAAGAGAAGAGAGAGTAATGGAGCTGAGAAGGACCGCATGACTGTAGCTGTCTAGGTGAAAAACGACAAAAAACCCAAGAGAAGGAGAAACGATGGATGTATGGGGGGTTGCACTGGTGAGCCGTTTTATACACCGAGGAGGGCTAATCTCCGATCTGTTGACATATGGTGCGGCACCAAGCACCGTCTCTGAACATCCTGTATAGTGATCTCGTTTCAGAGAAATGCATGTAAATGTATGTACCTGGTAACTCGTGGAGATCAATGATCAGTCGGAAGCATGAACCGGGATATTGACCACTCACTTGCAGAGGGATAATTGGCCAAGAATAGATATAGAATTATACCGTGTCAGTCGCAATGAGGACAGCTCTGGGAACAGACAGGCTGACAGCGCCCCTTTCCAGTGGAATTCACCATGCTGTACCGGCACAGACCTGAATACTGTTCAGGGTAGCTTGTGGCAACGAATAAAGCAAGACACCGCTTTTGACCTTTATGGAGAAACGTCAAAACTCTAGGGACATGTTATTGACAGGACCATATAGCCCTGAGCCCTGTTCATGGGCTCTATGAACCGTGAACGTGGTCGCCTTTCCTCCCGTGGCTCGGGTTCCGATCTGCTGGATTTGTTTCATATTAAGCAACGATGGACGAACAGAGCCAAGGGATTGAAAGCTGATGGACAGCATTGACCAAGCCGTTGGGCGACAGAAACCCATGGTTCTACGCTGAGACAGCAGAGTCATACCACTGCCCGGGTGCGCTCGGACTACGGCATCGAGCCCGTCGGTCGTTGCACGTTGGGTCCGCATCGGTGGGAAACCAAGTCCGTCGATCATCTTGAATGCTTGGCACTGGCAGGTACAGACAGGCGTTAGACAGCCATCATGGCATAATGCCGTGATGGCACAGCGCGCGTTTGAGATATTAGTGGGCAATTAAACCGTGTTTTCATTGCTATGAGTGTGGCTTGAATCCTGGTACATCGCAGAGCCCACAAAGAGCTCAGAATGAGGTAAGGGGTACGCCCACATCATTGAGTTTTGTCTTGGCTGGTTTTGAGTCTGAGCTGCAACTAACTTCAAAATGCGAAGTATTGTCAGAAGGAGATCTACTCGAGCGGAATTAGGTGAGTTACAAGTATCACAGAATTATGCATGTCAAGCGCGACTCACCGTACCGCCGGGAAATTTTGATTACTGGCGACGGCGGCGGAAGCGGGCAATAAACAAGTTTGACTTGATGTCCAGAAGACATGCTGAAGGTTCAAACCGACGAATCTGACTCAGACTATGCGGCGAAGACGCTGATCCGTGCAACATGCATAAGCACTGCCTGCAGGCGAGGAGCAAGAGGAGTTCTGATTCGCAGCCTTAAGAACCCGCCCCGACATCCCCGACCACCGAGTTCTCGGCGGAGGAAAATGGCATTAGGATCGAAGATCAGCAGAAGATTCGGAAACGCACCAAGCAAAATCAGGGCGCATATAGTTGCGAATTGCGACATTTCTGCAAGAATTCCTTGCAAAGGAGGCAGTGTTGTATGCGGTGAGAAGCATCGCACTTACATATGGTTGGGACCAAGCTGGATACTTTGACCGCCATGGCCAGCCCTCCCATCAAATAGACTCGCGAGTCACAATTGCCTAGAGCGCTTCTCGAGCGTCAAATTTGCCGGTCACAACGGAACCAAAGGACAATTGAAATGGAGAGGCAAACTTCCATACTGTGAGTCACCGATGGTCTTGAGGAAATCAGACAACGACCCATGCATCGTGTTGGCAAGACTGACAGCTCAGAGAGCCTTGTCGTCCAGGAATCTCCGCCATCAGGATCAGTAGGCCATGCAGTGGCAATGTTCGTCGGGACTAGATTTAGACAGAGCTGATCCCGCCAATGTCTGCCAGTGCCGAGTACAGCCGCCCGGTGTCCACAAAGTACAAAGGAGTTGAAGATACAATGCCACTAGGACGTCATTCCGAGGAGTCAGGACTCCTCGTGCGCACACACCCAGACAGTGGCAGATCGATTAAGGCGTTGGTCTGCTTGGACGTTTGGGCGGTGGAACACTGAGGCCTGAGGGCGACAAGAGCTCACAGGAGGCGTGAATGCAGAAGGAGTAAAAGTTCCCGGAAGATGCCGGCCTTTGATGCCGGTTCGGCAAGGTCATATATCCGGCAAGATGATGGCGAGCTCTCCTTCTCTCCCGCCGTCAACTTGCAGTAGCCAGTTCCAGGATCCCGAAATTGCTCTCGTATCGTCTTGGCTAACTGTGACACTTGAGTCCTTGAGTTGGCTCCACTCCCACAGACTGTACCCCAGCACCTGACGATCCGCGAATATAGAGGACCATGCCTCCGCGTGCCCGGAATGGACGAGCGCACCTCCTGCTCGGCCCTGTCAACACCACCGGACCCCCCTCGCTCCCAGTGGAAACGTTGCACGAGATAACGTCGTACTTCGCTGGCGCGCCTATCTCATGTACAATCAGTAAAGTATTACCCGGGCGTCCTGAGGCTCTCCGTGCGCTGTCGCATACTTGCAGGCACTTGCGCAGCGTGTTCCTCGCACAATCATGGGAGCGCCTCGAGGTGTGTGCCTCCCGAAGCGTCGTCGAGTCCCGGGAGCGGTCCGCTTTGGACGGAATCAATGGGTCGAAGAAGCTCCCGAAAGACCTCGCGCGCAAGCTGGTACGCCAGACCGAAATACTCACAGTTCACAACCCATCGCTCGCTCAATACGTCCGGTTTGTCTCTCTTGCCTTTTACAAAGCTCCGCTGATCCACAACAGCGTAGCGTCGTCTCGGTGGTGCTCATCGGGTGGTCTGCCGAGACGGTCTTCCCCAAGTTCTTCCACTGCCTCTCACTCCTCACCCACCTCGAAACGATCTAAGTCCTACTCATATTCTGCAAACCAGGGCTGGGAATAACTTCACGCGCCTCATGCCGAGTCCCTTGGATCCGGCGCCTTCGGGGCGGATATTCCTTGCTGTACGGACGCTCATCCTCCACACCAATGCCTTCGACATCGTCAAATGCTGCCCGAACACAGAGCGCCTTACGGTGATTGGTCGCCTCTCTGAGCTCTCGTGGGTTCAGCGTCATTTGATGAAGGACCACGCGCGCAACCTGTGCACCTTAAACGCTTTGCCCGTCCCTTCGGCGCGCGTCGAAAGTGGCCTGTCCCGCTTTTACCTCCCTCCCTGCCAGCTCATACAACCATCCCTAGAGCTCGTTGACTGCACGCCGCTCCTCCACGAAATCCCGCCGCCCCTCGTTCAGGATTTGACCCTGGTACGCATTCGGCCGTGTCTCTTGTCCTCTTTCTGCAGCTGACGTTCTCCAACGCTGGACATCCTGCAGCGTCTGGCGCCCATGCCGAACCTTCGCAAAATCACCCTCATTGCCAACGATGAGCAGGCATCGGATCTCTCTCATGCAACCGAGGCGCTCGTCCGCGCTGCGCAGGCTGTGCTCCGCGGCTATGCCTCTGATATGCAGGCTACAAATAAATGTGTACCCGTGGAATTCGCTGGAGGTTGTTTCCGCACGTATCCTTTCATCTCCCTTGACCTTTAATACTGGCGGATCCAAGAACCCTTGTGCGATTTGTACAGCCAATTAGTGAGCTCCACAGCAAGCCAGAAAAGAAAAGGAAAAGCCCCACGGGCATACTGTATATGACTCGAGCCTGGTTCGAACAGGCCCCTCCCGCCAGATGATCTCATCGACAATCTATCGAGCGCGGGAGGCCATCCACCACCGAGTCGCTACCACGCCTGTGTGCCTCGCTATTAGCACTAATCTAGTTAGAAGTACGTGTAATAACACTGAATATTTTATATTTATGAGTTGCGCCGCCGGGCATTGATCAGCCCCGCTAGCTCCACGAAATACGATACGGCCCATGGATCATTGACGCAAGTTCGAATTATTGACGTACGAGTTGAACATCAGTTATACCACAACTTCGCAGCCGGGCACAAACAAAGCCATCCCTCGACTATAGGATGACTCGGGCCTGATTCGAACAGGCGCTTCCCACTGGATACCATCTAGTCCCATTCATTGAGCGCGGGAAGCCATCCACCACCGAATCGCTGCAAACGCCTGTGCGCCTCACTACGAGTGTTAGCGCTCATATCCATGCTGAATATCAAAAATTTTGAGTGGGAAGACTCACGCTTTGCCGCCTATGCCTCGATCCCTCCGGAGTAGCAGAGACAAACATCCTGCATAGCCCTTTGCACGCCAGCTCTTCTCACAGTCCATTCCGACCTTATGAAGAGACAGAAAAATTTGCAATTGCCACAGCTTCACGACTCGGGCCTGATTCGAACAGGCGCCTCCCACCAAACCACGCGTTTGTCGGCCATGAACAACGGGCGCGGTCCATCCGCCACCGAGTCGGTACAACCGCCTGTGCGTCTCGCTATTAGTTCTACTAGGGCTGGAACATTATGATTAAATACGAGCTCAACCCGTAACGTACTGTAATCGTAAGATAATTTTAAGGATTCACCACATATCTAATGGTATCGGTAACATAATGTATTGTAACCATATTTTAATCATATATAATCGTATTTAATGGATGGTGACATGGCCTCAAACCTGGTGTTCATTGGCTCCTTTGTTATGACAGTTGAGATGCTGCAGCGGTCATAGCAGATTGTGCATCCGACCAGCTACTTGAGAGTTGGAGCCCGGGTGTCTTGATGTGCCCACAATGACAGCCTTGACAGGTCCAGCCAAGATTTTTGCAGTTCAGGATCGAATTTCAATGGCTGGCACTTTTAGCATGTCGGGATGTAATCATCTTCACCATATATGTGGGTGCGGACAGTAACGACGAGTTTCAACATTTTTGATGGATTGATCATTCAGTGATGGACATCACTTCGCTCCTGTTAAGGGCGCAGAAGGTTATTAGGGGTCCCTGTGAGTGAAGATTGGGTAATTAGCGAGATTAATTTTACCTGATACTATGTCTCAAAGCACTTCCAGTCAAGCCCGGGCCCAAGCTAAGGCATATCCTCAAGCCGATGATAAGGCGTGCATTCAAGCACGCATGAAAATTGTGATTTTCGCGATTTTCAACTTACCATTTACTGCCCGAGTAAGATTGAACCGAGGGTACACATTCTGCCCGGAATGGTGTACTACACCGCAGGAGCCGTAAAGCTGGCATAAACACATGCTTCCAAGCTTACACGATGGCCCTTGACAGGGCCTGAGTTGAGATTGGAGCCTTGCCAGGCACCCCACTAACACGAGCGTTGGTTAATACCTCGCTGGTGAAGTGTGCTTGAGGTGAACAAGGGAGTAGGAAATACTGAAGTCTAACAAGAAACAAGAAGTGCGCCAGCATTGGTTGATCCAGGACCATTGAATATGAACAATGAATTTTGATAACCAGAGATAAGATTAGAGAAGAGCGGCCAACTGGGCTTCGGCCGAAGTTCTACTGAAACAGTTCGTACCTGCCAATGAATGGCGTGTGAATGGACGGGGAACTCTGCCCGAATTTACACACGGAACGCCGCGCGGGTCCGAATATAGCTCCGAATAGGGCCCCGTACTTCCAAAACAGGTGTAGAAACCACCGAATCGGCGCGCCCAGACTGATGTGGGCTGTGCTGCTGACTGAGAGAACCATGAATACCCCATTTAATATTTATCTCCTTTTACTCCTGTAGCAGTATAAAAGCAGTAGCATTATTCGTTTGTAGAGTAGTACACTCTCCCCCCCGATTGTGGGTTCTTGAGTAGACTCGAGACTGAAATAAAGCGGATTGAATTACTTTTGAATTGAGATTACCTGAGCGCCCCGACTCTGAATAACTGAACTGCCTAAGTGCTCGCCAATTGGCTTGTAGCCTGCAGTATCTAGTATCAGTCTCGCACTCCTTGATCCCTTGAAGCTGAAAGCTCGGGACTTGGTTTTAGCCAGCATCTCCCAATCGTATTCATCCTTACGGTTAAATTCCTTGAAGCTGTAAGCTCGGAATAGACTTATTTCCTTGAAGCTGTAAGCTCGGAACAGACTTATTTCCTTGAAGCTGTAAGCTCGGAATAGTCACCCCATCTTTGCCGGACGGCTCCGCTGCATTTCTGTGCTCAACCCCCTAGAATTGATAGAGCGTAGCTTCTGCGTTCACAGACACTTTGAATTTGAACCCGAGATCTCTTGAAGGGTGATACGTACCCTACATCCCCGAACACACACACGAAGTATTTGAGATTGGTTGTGAATAAGATTGTATTAGATTTTGGTGTTAGTTGAGTTATCTCGCTACACTTCGATATCTAGTCCGATTTGATTTCACGGCTGCACTCAGGTGCACCGTTTCATCTGGAGCCCACCGCGAGGGGTAACAGGAGATTTTGATACAAACAAGAAGTTTGTGGCACGTTGCTATTGCACGATCCATCTTGCTTGAAAAGAGCACTAGGGGACACTCGCTGTCGCACGACCCGAGTATAAACCAATTCTGAAATTACCTGTTGAGCCTTAGCTCCGGGACGACCAAGAATTCTTCCGAGATATATAAATTTAGACGTGGCAGACTCACTTTCGAGTAGTTCTAAGTCCAGCTGGGTTACTCCACCCCCGCGCAAAACTGCGAATTCGCGCAAGGCCGGAGACGAGAGACTTGATATTGATCCGAGGCATAGTTCGCCCGCATCACTAGCTCGAGAAGCCTCCGCTGCTGAAACGCAACGCAGAATAGTTGCAAACCACGCTCTAGTGCAATCTAGAAACCCTGGTTCCCTGGATAACGCAGACGCGACCCAGACCCAAAACCCTGTGCCCGAGCGAGGTACAAACACTGCTACTCCGAATTTCGCAGCGGTACAGAACCAAACCCAAACACAAAACCTTTCTACTGAGAATCAATCAGTTGTAATGGCTGATAAGAAAAGAATTCCTGAACGATTTGAGAAGAATGCCCCGCGCTTCGATGATGAAAAGCCGGAAGAATTGCCGCAGTTCCTAGAGGACATGGAACGTATGATGGAGATTGAAAGCACCGAAGCAGCCAAGAAAAATGAATTTCTAGTCCGGTATGCCTTTCAAAAGCCAGCCGAGCAGTGGAAAAAGTTTAAGACTTATTCAAAGTCTTACGAGGAATTCAAGAAGGAAATCCTCGAGAATTATCCTACTGCTCAGACTCATAAACGTGGCTCGATGAGAAAGCTTCTGAAAATCATGAAAGCCTATGATGATGGAGACATCACCATGGATGATGCAGACGAAGTTATGAAGCTCATCAGAGAGATGAATGTGGAGGTTGACAAGTTAATGGTAGACCCTCCTCAGATCACTGATAGAGAGGCAGTTACGATGTTCCTGGGAAAATTGGATCCAGCCTTTGTTGAGCGAATTATTGCTCGATTGGATACCAAGAGATCATTGGCTCCTCCGGCAGCTGCTGCAGCGAATGCAAACGCAACGGAGAAAAGTAGGTATTCATTTGATCAAGTCACCAATGAAGCCAAGCTGTTGGTGAAGGACTTTGACGAGGATGCCGACTATTTCCAGAGCAAGGGACGCCGTGGTGGCACCTCGAGCCTGAGACCAGTGACAGAGTCAACCTCTGTGAAACGAGAAGACAGAGAATTTGAGCGGCGGAATCTGGATATGCTTGAAAGCATCAAACAGACCATTGTGAATATGGTGGACAGACTTGAGACTGGTCAGAAAAATCAACGGGCCGAGTTGGAACAGTTTTATAAAACTCTCCCTGGTCGTGTTGCGGGAGCACCAGATTCTCAAACGCTTCCTCCACGCCGTGAAGTGAGGATGAGGCCTGTAAATGCGTCCGATTTATGCCACTATTGTGCTGAAGCGGGGACTCGTTTTATTAATAACTGTCCTCATCGACGCCGCCACATTGAAGAAGGAAGCTTGAGAGTTATTAATGGGCAAGATTGCCTAGCCAATGGCGAACCACTGCGAGCGTACGGAAATAAATCGCGTCGGCAGATTGTTGATGAGTCAAAGGCAAAGAGCTCTCAAGTGAACTACCAGCAGGCACCAGTCTCGTATCCCACTGATGTTTATAATATCAGTATGGAAGAAAGGACTGCGATAGAGAATGACGATGGAACTGGCTACGGCTACCACGATCCGGCGGAATATGATCCGCGAGATGATGAAATTCTGACGCTCAGGACTGAGCGGGCCCATCTGCAGAGGCAATTGGTTCAACACCAGCGTATGCAAGCTGGGGGTGTTCAACCACCCCCTTCGGCCCCAGCCATGGATCAAACCATAGGGCAGTTCCTGGCATCATATGCTAAGATGCAACCTTTCTTGAATTCGGCAGCAGAGGCGCAGTTAGCTGTCACAACCCGGAGTGCGAGTAATGGAAATCCCTCCCGAACGGGGAATTCCACTACTTCTGAGGGTTTCTAGACGGTTCGAGGAGAGGGGTTAGGGGAGCTAAAAAGCCTCCCACAAGCGCGAATAATAAACCCCTGGAGGACCAACCCACAGAAACGCGAACCAAAAAGTCTGCGGACACAGAAAAGAAAAAGGTTTCATTTGAACAGCAACGAAAGAAGGAACAACAGGGCTCTGCCAGAAGTAATTGGCGAGCTACTATTGAGGAAATTGAAGACGAGGGAGACCCGCCGGCCACAAAACCGCCCGATCTACCATTCCGGAATGTTCCTCCAGTGGAGTTCACTAGCGGGTCAACTCAACCAAAATCCCAGACCGGGGAAAATTCAACGAATATTCCTCTGAGTCCCAAGGGAAAATCATATGAGCTTAGAGCTCCGATCGAGAGCAACGGAAATGAGTCGCTAAGGAAGATTATGGAGGAAGTTTTGGATAGCTACATCAAGCTCCCTCTTAAGCATCTTCTAGATTCACATCCAGGAGTTAGAAATGAGACGAAAAGAATGGTCACAAAAACCCGTGTACCAGTCAGTGGGCTACTTAGCGAGCAATCGTTGGCCAAACAAACTGATGGTTCAGTGCAGGAGTTACCATTCCAAGATATTGAAGATTCTGCTAGCACATATGTGCAGGCTGACGCTATATGCACCCGAGAGTTACCTTTTGCCTCGCAACTCATAGTTGCTGAACAACAGGATGGACTGGTACCTCTTGGAGGCATTATTGTCAACGACCCGGTCGTGCAATATTTGAATAGCTTACCCCAGGGAGAAGCCCCCAAGCAGATTTTTGTGTCGTACGAAGATACCCTGCTGGTTGGGAGAGATTCCGCAGCATTGAGAGTGCTATATCCATTGATCAACGGAGTAGCAGAAGAAGAAGCCATTTGTGATGGAGGGTCTCAGATAGTCTCCATGTCTCAAGAGACAGCCATGCGGCTGGGTTTAACTTGGAACCCAGATATTTGCATTTACATGCAAAGTGCCAACGGGCAAGTGGAGAAATCTGTGGGACTGTCCAAGAATGCTGCGTTCAGATTTGGCGAGCTCACTTTGTATTTGCAAGTGCACGTCATTAAAAACCCCGCGTATAAGGTACTCCTAGGAAGGCCGTTCGAAGTCCTTGCGGGTAGCACTATTCAGAATGGAACAGATGGCTCTCAGACAATAACTTTGACAGATCCTAACTCGAAAAAGCGTTGTGTGATCCCGACGTTCGAGAGAGGAGCTGTGAAACAGTTGAAGAAAGTCCGTGATGCATCTACGGAGATTCCCGAGGAAACAACTCGGGCGGATTTTCAGGATTCGAGGAACTGATGCAACATCAGGGAGAGTTCGCAGTACAAATTCAGCTGGACAAGAATGGAGAAGGACGAATTGTGTCAGTACAATTCAGTGATGAGAAAGGGTTTACCCCCGAAGAGACTACGCAGGCTTTCTTGCAAGCTGCAATGCCCTACGTAAAAGATGATGAGCCGGCTGTCCAATTATTCAATGATTATATGAGCACGACCAGACAAGGGACAGAGGAAGTGGAGGTGTATACCTTCCAATCTGCGGGCCCGTCGAAATACAGAGAAGATATGGAGAACAGCAGTCAAGGGATGAACATTGAATCAACCTTTGCTGAAGAATATACCCAGAATGTTGGAAAACACAGGCATACTGTTGGAAAACGATGCGAGTGTTGTGCCTATGCAGACTGGATAGTCCCGGGCTTCGAAGCGAATACAACACGCACCGAGAACACTGTGCATCCGACCAAGTATGAGATCCCGAATGGGAAACATGAAAATGATGTGAAAGAAGTCTTCGCGGGTAAGAAATACAAACCTGTTGCTGAAAAAGTCAGGCCGGTGTATTCGGAATTGCCTGAGGAGTATCGGATTGTTCGGAAGATCACTGGTGATCCACTTGCAGATCTGAAACAACTGTCCCCCAACCCTCCAAAATTCACCCCGACAGGTAGATACACGGAGGAGAGGAAAAAGATAATCGATGAGATGCATAGTGATGGCTTCTTATCTGAAGCAGAATTAGATTTGGTTCATCATTTTATGATGATAAATGAGGAGAAATTTGCATGGGAGGACAGTGAGCGGGGAACTTTTAAAGAAGAATTCTTCCCCCCTGTCAGGATTCCATTGCAGCCAGGACACAAGGTGTGGGTGGAACGAAATATTCCCATCCCACCGGGACAATTGGAGGAGGTATGCAAAGTGCTCCGTTCGAGCATAGATGCGAATATCTATGAGCCGTCGAACTCTGCATACCGAACTAAGTACTTCAGTGTCTTGAAAAGCGATGGGAAGTCCATCCGCTTGGTCCATTCCTTGGAACCATTGAATGCAGTGACGATCGCACATTCTGGGGTGCCTCCAGGTGCGGCTGAACTTGCTGAACACTTTGCGGGCCGTGCGTGTGGATCCACGTTTGATCTGTACTCGGGGTATAATCATCGATTATTGCACCCTGATTCGCGTGACTATACAACCTTCCAAACGCCATTTGGTGCCCAGCGGTTGGTTCGGTTGCCTCAGGGCTGGACAAATTCTGTCCCGATCTTTCATGATGATGTGACATATATTCTTCGGGATGAAATCCCGCATGTCACCCGTCCGTATATCGACGATGTACCCATCCGTGGACCTGCTACAAGATATGAATTACCAGATGGAACCCAAGAGACAATACCAGAAAATCCAGGCATTCGCCGATTTGTGTGGGAGCACATGCAGGATAATAATAGGGTTGTAACCCGATTGTCCCATGCAGGAGCAACCTGCTCCGGCAAGAAAGCGTACATTTGCATGGCCTCAACCAAGGTGGTCGGGCATGTGTGTACTTATGAAGGAATGAAGCCCGACGACGACAGGATTGGTGCTATACTCAGATGGGGTCCACCTAAGGATGTATCCGGGGTGAGAGCTTTTCTCGGAACCATCGGAGTAATGAGAATGTTCCTACGGGATTTCTCAATAATGGCAGAGCCAATTCAACGACTCACTCGGTCAAATGTGGAATTCGAATGGGGTCCCAGGCAGGAAGAGTCAATGGCAAAATTAAAGGAGGCATTGACTCACTGTGAAGCCATTCGTCCCATTAGATATGATTGGGATGCGGAGGTTTACTGCGCCGTGGACACCTCGTGGATGGCTGTGGGTGTTCATATTTATCAGCAGGATCCCCACGATCCGAAGAAGAAATATTACGCGAAGTTTGCCTGCCTCCCGTTGAATGCGAGAGAAGCACGATACTCTCAACCTAAAAGGGAACTCTTCGGGTTGAAACGAGCTCTCACTCACATGCAATACTGGTTGTTGGGATGCAGGAAACTCGTGGTAGAGACAGATGCTAAATACCTCAAAGGAATGTTGGATCATCCCGGAATGGGCCCGAACGCCACGATTAATCGCTGGATTGAGGAGATTCTTATGTTTCACTTCAGGTTGAAACATGTAGCGGGCAAAACATTTGGTCCAGACGGACTATCTCGCCGCACAATTCAACCAGGAGATCCAATCTACTTGGATACGGAGGGCGAGTTTGATAATAACCCACCACCGTTGGAGCACGAGGATAGCGCGGAATGGCCACCTGTTCTGGAGTTCGAAAATTTTAAAGACAAGATTGATCCCCGAGGAGGTTATTTGCTGATGCTCGGACAAGAAGCTACGTCCCCGCTGGACTTTGAGCAAGAATTACAGCGGGCACGTTTGACGGAAACTCACCGGTGCGAAACTGTGAACCCGGCAGTTGAAGTCTTAACTCAAACTAAGCCTAAGAAAAAGGTGAAGTTGGGACCTCGGCCGCAGGGTGAACCTTTGATCCCGGACCTCGAATTGAAGTACGACCCACAGAAGCGTGAGCCGTATACGGAAGACCACAGAACTGATGCCGGAAAGAATGCTGATGCACGATTGTTGTTGTTGCGCGGATGGTTAAAGAACCCACTTGTACGCCCGGAGGGATTTTCGGACAATGAGTACAAGAATTTTATGAGGTTCGCCGCGTCGTTCTTCCTAGACAAGGAGGATCGCCTGTACAAGAAGGGGCAAGCAACTGCGCATAAATTGGTTGTTGACAAAGATCATCGCATGTTTATGATGCGTGCAGCGCATGATAGTTTGGGGCATAGAGGGTTTTATGCTACCAAATCACTGCTTGAATTGCGCTTCTGGTGGCCTGAATTTGAACGAGATGTGAGCTGGTATGTGAAGACCTGCGAGCTCTGCCAACTGAGACAGAAAACTTTGCTGAGAATACCACCTGTGGTCACGCACACTCCGTCCCTATTCCAACAGGTGCACATAGATGTGATGATAATGGGAACCCCGTCAAACGGCTTTAATAAAGTCGTAGATGCGCGAGATGCCCTGTCAGCGTGGCTCGAGGCTCAGCCGATTAAGAATGATAATGCACGGACCTTGGCTTTGTTTATTCTCGAGGAGATCATCTGCCGATGGGGTTGTCCAGAAAATATTGTTACGGACAATGCACCCCAATTTAAAGCGGCGGTGGCCTACTTGGCCTCCAAGTATGGTATCCACGGAATACGGGTGTCCCCGTACAATTCACAAGGCAACGGCAAAGTGGAGACAGGACACTGGCCTTTGAGGCAGGCCTTGTTCAAAGCTACCGGTGGAAATCCAAACAAGTGGTTTTGGTTTTTCCCACAGGTACGTTGGGCAGACAGAATAACCGTCCGGAGGGGTTTAGGATGTTCGCCATACTTTGTAGTCACTGGTGCACATCCAATCTTGCCTCTGGACATCGAAGAAGCAACATGGCTGGTTGATATTCCAGGACGTGTGCTCACGACCGGTGAATTGATTGGGTACCGAGCGCAGGCTTTGGCCAAGCATCGGACACATGTAGAGGCCATGCGCGCACGTCTCACTGAAGTAAAACGTGCAGCGGTGAGAAGATATGAGACAGTCCATGAGCATACGATCAAGGACTACGATTTCCAACCCGGTGATTTGGTTCTTGTCCGAAACACTATGGTGGAAAAATCTCTGAACACCAAAATGCATACCCGGTATTTGGGCCCCGTAATAGTGATCCGGCGAACCAAAGGAGGCAGCTATTTGGTTGCAGAGATGGATGGATCGATGTTTCAGAACAAGGTGGCACAATTCCGAGTTGTACCTTATGAAGCTCGTCGGAAAATAGCCCTCCCTGATAATATTCATGACTTGATTGATTTATCAGCGGAGACCCTTGAAATGTTGGTCAATGAGGAAGAGCCAGATGAGTACCAAGGCCGTGATTTTCAGTTTGAAAATGTTCGACTCAGGTCTGAGGGTGCAGAATCTGACTCAGGGGAAGCCGAGGAATTTAATGACAATTCAGAGGACGAAAATTCCGAGTCAGAGGATTCTGATGCTCCAAAAATACCTCGAACACGAGCTTATGTGAGAACTCATCGAGGCCAGAGAAAATAGCAGCTGAACCATTGGTTAAATTAACGAGTGGATGTAGTCTAGCTAAAGAGACAGGAAGGAATCGATAACAGAGAATACCAGCTGAAAGGAGTGAACGGCGTCCGAATACGAGAAACCAGTATGTCAATTGTACCTGAGTGACTTGTGAACGACGAACACAGTACGTTCAAGGCACCATGCTGTCCAAGCCGGCGCTGGAATTGCCCTCCAGCTTCTGTATGGTCTGCATGAGGAATTGACCTTCCTCAATGAGCTGATTGCGACGCAGAAGACCGCTGCGGAACTGCTCGAGGAGGCACGAGAGCTCTACGTTGATATAGTAGAGGCGCTTGTTCATTGCGAGCCGATTTTCCAGGAAGTCGGAATCCTGCTGCGCAATGCTAGTGACCTCGTCTATGAGGACTGGAACGGCGGCATGGCTGGTGTAGAAAGCAGCTGCAGCTATTGAATGAAGATCAGATAATCGGTGATGCAGTGAGGACAAATCACACGCACAGGCAGTCAAAAATGCCTCCTCATGAAAGGGGTTGCTGTCTGTACGTGCTCGCTTCGCCGAGCCCTTCTTGCTCTTGCCCGTGGAGGACTACGAGGACAGTAAGAGAAAGGCCCACAAAAAGCAACCGTGAACGTACACTAGTCTCGGAAGCGGCAGACTTCTTTTTGAAATGGAGAGCGCTGGCCTTGGCAGCAGCGTCCTCGTCGACAAGCATCTGAGAAACCCGGGATAACACTTGTTCAATAATAATATTGGCGGCGGTAACCGGAGAACCCGAATGAGAATTAACTTCGCACCTGATCAGATGCTGCGTCGTTAGCACGATTCCCGGGCCCGGTAGTCACAATAACAGACTCGGAGTCGCTGTCTTCAGCAGCAGCGTCCTTCGTTTTGGACTGTGAGCGGGTTTTCTAAAAATAAATGTGCGGTCAATCACAAAATGAATGAATGAGGGAGAAGCAAGAAGAGGCCACTCACAGCCTTGGACTTGCTGGGAGCAGGAGGTGCAAGCTTGGCCTTCTTCTCCTCACGCTTCTCAAGGATCTGTCGAGTGAAGGTCCGGAATACCTCGTACCCCTGAGGGAACTTGACACCCGGAACCTTGTCGGGATTCACGAGCTGGTTGTAAAAGTCACGTCCGACGAACATCCCCTCTGAGAGGTCAGAATGCTCTGGAAGGAGAACTTGGGCTGAGAAAGGGGTGAGGCGCGACTGTAAAACAGCACCGGCGCATCAGAAGGAGAGTTACAAAGACAGAAAAGACACAAACTGCTGCAGTGGATAAATCTGCGAGTTGTTCGAGCCGTTTCTCGGCAGGGGAGCCGAACTTCTCAAGGTTCCGAGAAAGCTCGAGGGTGGATAAAAATCCAGTTTTGCAGGAATCGAATTCGATAGAAGTCATATTGAGAGAGAGCGATGAAAATGAGAGTAGTGGGGTGCTTTGCTGACTTGCAGGAAGGCGAGGAAAATATTGCGAGCAACCACTGGCTTTTATTTTCATTCCTGCCGGATATCCCCGAACTTCGTGGAAAGGCCCCGTGCTCGACCCTGGAGTTCACCCATGAATAATATCTCCTTTCCCGCATTCTGTGCTCACCTGAGACAGGTGATATTTCAGAAAGGGGGAGGGAGAATTATCCGAATAAATTGAACATCGGGTGTACACCCAAAAATAGATTCTGTGGCATCGGCCGAAGTTGTTGCTAGAAACAACCAATATTTGGAACAGGAACCATGGCGCGCCGAGCCCGAATTTATTGATAAGAATGAAACAAGTTTTCCCCGAGAGGAAGTTCTACCGTGCAGCGAGATGAATCAACAACAATGGTGAAATCCTCCCGAGGGGCACGAGTTGCTTCAAAGAATGCTTCAACAAATGGATAGAGATGCCAATAACTGCGGATCTTTTCCACGTTACTGAGGTCTCTCTGTGACTCTGAAAAATATGGTTCCAGTCCAGGCTAATGAGAATAAATGGCAACTCACTCCGTTGTTTCATAATGGCATAATCCTCGTACCGAGCGAATTTGACCCATTCGGAATAGTTGGTGAAGGAACACCGAGAGTGATTGGCGATTTTACACTCCTCGCATGGCGCCGCCCAGCTGGAGAATGTGCATGGATGGTCTTGGTCGGAACAGTTCGAGCAAGGAAACTTTGGCTGGGAAATGGTTGATTACTTTCGCCCAGACAAGAAATCTGACTCACCTTGTGCACTGCAAGCATATCAGTGAGCTCGGGGAAGTTTGGAGTTGACATGACGGAGAGCAATGAATTGAAGCAAGACCGGTGGTGCGCTGAATTAGTACACGCCCGGGTCCGACATGACTGCCGCGCACAAACAGGATAAAATTAGACTTGTCAACATGGGGTCTTGCACATGTTGATATAACCGCATGAGATGCGGACTCGTACCTACAGGCCTCAGAATAGGTGACTGGGGACAGTCAGTAGCTCAGAAAGGGGGAGATGATAAGGCGTGCATTCAAGCACGCATGAAAATTTGTGATTTTCGCGATTTTCAACTTACCATTTACTGCCCGAGTAAGATTGAACCGAGGGTACACATTCTGCCCGGAATGGTGTACTACACCGCAGGAGCCGTAAAGCTGGCATAAACACTGCTTCCAAGCTTACACGATGGCCCTTGACAGGGCCTGAGTTGAGATTGGAGCCTTGCCAGGCACCCCACTAACACGAGCGTTGGTTAATACCTCGCTGGTGAAGTGTGCTTGAGGTGAAACAAGGGAGTAGGAAATACTGAAGTCTACAAGAAACAAGAGTGCGCCAGCATTGGTTGATCCAGGACCATTGAATATGAACAATGAATTTTGATAACCAGAGATAAGATTAGAGAAGAGCGGCC